>JACDQD010000011.1:18036584-18562232 GCA_019843655.1 Lethocerus indicus
ATTATTCTGGTGTTTAAAGATAACAAATTTAGGTATTTACATACCTAATAATGGTCCAAAGTGTAAACTTGCAGTAATTTAACTTAACATTATCTGTAATTGCCCTGCCAGAAACTTATTTTAGCCATACATGTTCACATATTGCATGATTGAAATGTAGTCATTATTTCATGCATAGTTTCTTTTTGAGGGCACTACACCTTTTTATTGCAAAAAAAGAACATTACCTTTTTTTATCTGAGCATATTTCAAATGTTAATTTTTTCTTCTATTAAATAATGTTTATAACACTTAATTGTTTTTAGTATGGCCTGTTTAGTACATAACTACCCAAATTTAATCTGTGTCTAGAAGAAATGGCCCATAGTGGTTCACTTCTAAAAAACCACAAATATGTTTAGCTAGCCTGCTATAGTTTGTTCCTTTGGGAAAAAGGGTTATTAATTATACAGTTTGTTTAGAGGCATTTGTTATATTTTACTGTCAAATTTGAATTATGATTGAATTTCTCTATGTATTACTGATTTCAGACGCTTAAACTGGATAGTTACATGCTGTATGCTCACGGATCCGACCTGTGCCACGATCTTGAACTGAGACATGCGATGGCCAACTGTTTCGAAGCCTTAATGGGTGCCCTGTTTTTGGATGGAGGAATACAGGTGAGATTTGAAAATGTAATAATTCATTTGTATAAATACGTTGGGCCACAATTTTCTGTAGTCTCAATTCGTGCGAATTTCAATTTCAGGTCGCCGACAGAGTGTTCGGTGAAACACTGTTCAAAGAGAGTACTGAGCTACTTGAGATCTGGACCAATTATCCGCCCCATCCGCTCCAAGAACAGGAACCGAATGGTGACAGACAGTGGATACCCTCGTTCAAAATACTCAAGGTAGGAAATTTGTGTCTCCCACCTTAGAGTGAGACCAAGAGGTTGACAATTTGGATCTGCCCATATGCCATATGGCTATTAGTTTATAAGTTATCCCAAGCCAACCATCTCTGTTAGTGTCTCTCACCTACCTGAACTAATGGAATCATAAGCCCTTGTCAGGCCACAGAAGCACTAATTGCTCTGTACAACAAATAGTTTTAAAAAGCAGGCAATTTATCCATAGGCCTCAGTTGGTCACTTTGTAGACTTGGCCCCAGTTATTATTAACCCTTTGCCATCTAGGCATTTTTGAAGTGGTCAGCTACTCCAGGTAAAATACCTGTAAATGTTTTGTTATCAGTGTGATTATTTATGTTGTGAATTCAATATGTTAATTTCTTGACAGGATCTGACAGAATTCGAAGATTCGATAGGTGTTAAATTTACACACATTAGACTGTTGGCTCGAGCTTTTACCGACAGAAGTATAGGATATACTAATCTAACATTGTAAGTATGACCACTCTATTTATCGGCCTTTTCATTATTGAATTGGCTCCCTTTCTGTTTGTTCATCATACCACATATAATGTAGACTTAATTAGTTGAAATTTTAAAACCGAAAATTCATTCCACATCCAGAGAATTGAACTCAGGTTCCAATGCTTCGTGATTAGAGCAATCTTACTCTTAGGGACTAATCCAGGTTGGAATCTCAGTGGTGGGCCAAAATTTATTCCAATGTCAAATTCGAATTAAATTGTTTTCTAATATTACAAAATTTCTTATCACGAATTTTATTTTTGTTTTATCTTCTAGAGGCTCGAATCAGCGACTTGAATTTTTAGGCGATACTGTACTGCAATTAATTGCTTCCGAATATCTTTATAAACATTTTCCAGAACATCATGAAGGCCATCTTTCCGTAAGTATTCAGAGTGCTCTACTATTTTGATACATGTTATATATTGCTTTAAGAAAATGCCTGGAACTGGCAGCTGGAGGCTTGGAGTTCATTTTTAGCTACAGGTTTTTTAATAAAATAATAATTAATAGTAATAAAATTTAATTTTCAAAATATCAAGGAGTGGTATAACAATACAAATTATATAGTAATGTTTATAATAACCAAAATAGTTGTGAGAATTTCTGATTGGGTTATTCGGGGGTGACCCAAACATTGAGGTTGTTAATGAACACAAGCTTCTCCTGTTGTTTAATAACAGGCTAAAAATATCATAAAATTGTTTTTCTCAAATTAAGACATATTAAAGTTATTTTTTCTACTCTTTTATTATCTCCTTTGTTTCTAAACTGATTGTTAATATTTTTGAAAAATAAAAATAAAATAATAAAATAAATAAAAAAAAATGTATAAACAGAGTACTGTATAAAAATTGTATTTTAATTTGTCCTTTGAATTGCACAATATTACACTATGAATTCAGCTGTTGCGAAGCTCTCTGGTAAACAACCGAACTCAATCTGTAGTGTGCGACGATCTTGGCATCGCAAAACATGCAATCTATGCCAATCCAAAAGCGGAACTGAAGACCAAAGATAGAGCAGATTTACTCGAAGCTTTTCTTGGAGCTTTATACGTTGACAAGGTAAAATTAGTCGTAGTTGTAAATTTAAATTGATCATTAGATGATTTAATAAATTCCAGTACACATTTCAGCATTGATAAACAGTTAAATATGTTCAGATAATTCACACAAATCTTCGAGTTTGTAATCCGGGCATGTTGTCTAAGATTTTTGCCAACTGCAAATTTTATTATTTAATTTTGAACTGTGTCAGTTAAAGCCATGCAGACTGCTGGTGGTGTGGGCTTTATAAGTCCGTACTTGGTGTAAATAAGCTCAGATATATTCAAGACAGAGAATTTCAGCACAATTTGTAGATACTGTAGAGCTCTTAAACGAGTACTTTAAACTAAATTAAACGTTTTACAAATTTTCAATTAGGGTCTGGAATATTGTGAAACATTCTGCAACGTCTGCTTCTTCCCGAGGCTTCACGATTTCATAATGCATCAAGACTGGAACGATCCGAAATCAAAACTTCAGCAGTGCTGTCTCACTCTACGTACTATGGAAGGCGGTGAACCCGAAATACCAATTTACAAGTACACCATTTTTTTTATCTATTTATGAAGTTATATAAAATGGAAATGCGACACCTGAGAACGAATTTTTTTCAAAATATTTTTTTTCTCGAACAGACAACAGTACGTGTCCGTGTTAACGGCATTTAAATTGTCTCATCGTGTAATCGCTCAAGTTTACTTCTAGAATAGACTTTAATAACGTGAAAACATTTTTTCTCTGTTCGTAGAGTGATAGAGTGTATGGGTCCGACTAACACGAGGCTCTACACAGTCGCTGTCTACTTCAAGGGGAAGAGGCTGGCCCAGGCATCCGGCCACAGTATTCAACAGGCCGAGATGAATTCGGCAAAGCAGGCACTTGAAAATTCTCAAAGTATGATATTTTCCTATACATTCGTATTTATCGTTTACCATTCTTCATGGTGATTTCATGGAATGTAAGCTAATCCATAAGTAGGAACAGTAGTTGGAGAAATAACCACTCCCTACCATCACAAAAACCACGCATTTGGGCCCAATTGCACAGCTAGTAAATGCAGTTAAAAATATATAAAATACGCCTCGTGTTATACTTTTACAGGACTGTTTCCCCAACTCGACCATCAGAAACGCGTGATCGCCAAAAGTATGAAAAGACAGCGGCCCTCGACTTCGACGGACGAGAAAGAATATTTCAATTTCTGTTCCTCGTCTTCTTCATCGTCTTCGTCCTCTTCGTCATCTTCTTCGACGTCCTCATCGTCGACGGCTTCCGACGATGTGATGAGCGACACGTCAAGTGTCAAGAGCGACGATTACAGGAAGGAGCATAGATCGACGAACAGCAACAGGAGAGAGGATAGGGCGAGGGCGAGGGGTAAGTTGTCATCGCCGCCTCCGAAAAAGCGGCCCAGGAGAAGAAGCCCGCTGCCATCTGCTGACAAGCCGCTCTTTAAAATGTTGAAACAGCTCCACAACGATTTGACCGAGCAGGTCAAGTCGTGCCCGGATCTTTAGGCAGAGCCCATTTGGACGAGAAAGAAAAACCAACGTCGGCAAACTCTCAGGAACTAGGAAGCAACGGTCGAAACTTCTTTTTCAATTTCAGGTTGACAGGGTTAGAAAAGAAACAAGAAAAAAGGTTAAGAAGTAATAAGTGAGTAATCTGTGAAGATGCACGAAATACTTCTGATAGCAGTGTAAATAAAACAAACAATGTATGTAAATCACTTTACTGGTTTCCACAAGTTATTACAGGTCATGGAATTTTTTTAAAGTTTTCATTTAAATTAAGTAAATTGACTTTTAGGTTTAAAGAAGTGGATAGTGGGGAAAAAATAAATCACATTTGGAATACTTTTTAATAGTATTATAACATCTAAAAAAAAAATATTTTTTTAGAGCTTTATTAAAAAAAATTTAATCTTTCAAATAATAACTGACAAGTTAATGTTGTAAATAAGATTCTTTTTCTTTATCAATAACATTTTATATACATCTTTTAATGCCAGAAATCAGCAATGGTAAGAATTAAATATCACATTGAAAAATTTGGATAGCTAATACAGACCATATATTACTGTAGTACTACTATGTTATCGAGATTATTAAAGTTGTTATCAGAGGATAAACGTACCTCTGTTTTAGAGAAGGTTGTGAATAGTTTAATTTGAATTGTTACAGCTTTAATTTAGGAAAAAATTATTGATAGCTTTAATTGCGGACAATGGTACTGTCCACACAAGTGCTCTTGCACAATGATGATTGCCATTATGTTAAATGTTTTATAGTGTGTCATTATTGAGTAGTTTCCTCATCACTCTGCAAAGGGAATCGGGGATTGAGTGATAAGACAATGTCTTTACTGCCAGATGATTTAGTGCAATTATAGGACGCCTAAAAGGCATTAGGTTTTGTATCCAATAATATGTAAGTGGCAAGAAACATAGCATTTAATAGATACTCAGATTTTAGATATAATATATTGATCAGGTTGACTGAACTTCATTCACATTTACATTTTTTCGATAAAATTATTTCAGTTGTATAAAAATTATTATAATCAAAGTGCTTTAATAGTAGAGTTATATACCAATATATTTTATATATATATATATATATATATATATATATATATATATGAATTAGGAATTCAATGATTCCATTTTTAAGCTAAAAAAGAAAATAAGTGGATATTATCATTCTAACATTGCATGTGAGTATGTGATAGACCTGTTAAAAAGTAATCGAACCCAGCTTTATTCTGTGATAAATTGGAAAACATACAGAATTATAATAACTGTACAAAATTTTATAATCTAGGGCATTTGTTATCTTCAAAATGCATTCAAGACTGTGTTACCAATCGTTCACAGCAATGACAATAACCAAAAAAACCATTTAGTTGGCTATAATATTTGTGCCACGCATTATTATTTATGTGAAATGGTTTGGATGCTTAGCCTGCTATGGTACCTATTATAAAGTGATAAAGAACAGAACGCAATTTTTCCTTTCAGCAAGGAGTAGTAAAGTTAAGTCCAAAAAATAAAAATAAACAAAGGAGTGATAAAAATAATTCAAATAGTTTTAAGGTATTTAATGGAGGAGAGGCCCGCAACCATTTTGAATATTCACCAGTTTATGTTAACAATTTTCTAAATATCAGGGTCTCCTTCTTAGACTAAACAAAAAAATAAGTGATTTCAGTAAACAATCAAGTTAAAACCCTATCTTTAGTTATCTTTTCCTTATAGTGCTAGTCCAATTTTCTGTTCATACTTGCATTTTGATCCAATGACTGTTAAGTCTACCTATAGTATTTAAGCTATACTCACAACCACAGTAGATTATGAATGCAGAGACAGAAGAAAATGTTATGAGTGTCGCTGGTACAAATTGGTGTTTCCTTTATACTTGATGCAACATACTAGCCTTAAGATTGATCAGACTCAAAGTGTACTATTAAATAATAATATAAGTATACAATAAGGTCATCATCACTAATCTTAGAGTCAAGACCTATAATTTGGATATAATTGGTATAGTCAAGGAACATAGTACATAATATCTTGAGTACATTCAACATAAAATTATGGAAGAATTTTGAAAAATGTATGTATATTAATATTAAGACTTGTCTCTCATACATTTGAAATCATTTTCAGGTAAAAGAAACCAAATGGCGGCACGTATGATTTTCCTAATTTTTTATATATTAGATTTAACAATTTATGGTCTCTTATACACAAGGTAAAACAAAGGAACTAGGTCATATGACTTGTGTTTAATTTAGCCTAGGTAGAAAAATACAGGTAGTAAAATGAGGTTGCAAAACATGAATGTAATTTATTGTACAGTGATTTAATTTTATAATGAGACATGAATTCAAGAAGAAAACAATTAGTTAATATGATAATTTATCAAATTGCATATCTAGTAAAATTATAGTTCTATCATATCTATTTTATGCGTCTATTTAAGTTCTTTAATATGCCGTAATAATCTAGTTAACTAAGGATCGTAACCTAGTAGACCTTTAGTGTAAGGGCTTTATTAGTAGTTTGTATATTGTATTTTATCTGCCTTTAGGAAAAAACGTTGCAAGGCTAAATGACACCAAACCTTAGTAAATTATGTTGTTAATTGCAGGAGTGATAATGATTGTAAGAGAATCTGATACAATTTACCATGACAACAGAAAATTGAAATACAGTTTTCTAGTAACTATAATTGCTTTAAATTACTGTTTTACTATTGTATTTTATATAATTGTAGAAAAAAATCTTGCTGTCTGTTATTTGGTAGATAGCTAATTAAAACCATAAGTTAAAAATATTTTATGTAAATTGATGTAATGATTAAACATTAGTGCTGCACATATAATGGTGGGAGTATGGGTTATTGCATTAATTTTTGTGCCAATAGCTATTACTATATTGAAATCCGGACTTATATGTCATTAAAATGTGTAACTAAATTCTAGTCAAGTGTTTGGATGTGTCCATCCATTAGCTCTGTATAATTAGTAAGTTAATATTAATTATAGCTTGGAATTTGAGTTTGTTACTTAATGTTAAGGTATAATTATGAGGACTTTACCAATTACATAAGGCCTATATGCAATTGCCACTTATATATTTAGTTGCTACTTATATTTTAATATCAGTTTTTAGTGCTTCTAGACTTACAGGTACACTGTTCATGTTTAGAATTCTCAAGGTATTTTAAAAAGTTTCACTACTTTCCTGCTTCCTTTTTAAGGTAAATATATTTTATAATTGTAATTTGATTTATTTTTGTTACCCAAATAGATTGTTCCTTTATTCCCATACACCAGAAAGAAACCTGATTTCATTGTAGTACATTGAGTTCAAGACAAAAAATAAAATGTTGGTTAAATTTTTTTTATCAACAAAGACCTGTAAGTACATATTGGGCTGCATCTAAGGTTAGATTTACTGAGCCAATTAAGTTATGAAATATATAATTATATATGTATGTAAATGGATTTAAAACTGCCATAATATATTGCAGATGTGTCACATTGCTTAAACTACATATATATAATGCACATTTTCCAGTTTGGTGTTTGAGTACTTCTGAGGGAAGCATTTTCTGGCAGAATTTAAGAATTTTTCCCCCCCCTATGCTCTGCAAAGATATGGAAACCCATAGAATCAAGTGAAGATGGCAATCTTAGAATAGTTCAATATCTGATACAGCCAACCTATACACAGGCTTCCTGCACACAGGTAACTATTAAAGACATTAATATAAGTAAGTTAATACATGTGCCCTATCCCTGAAGCTTTCTGAGATGGGGCTACTTTGGCGTACGTTTGTTTTGAAAATGCCGCATAAAACACGGTCTTCTCTGGTGTCAACTGAGGCATTTTATTGCAATTGCCCTTTAAGAATTAGTGTAAAACGAATCCGTGTTCTTATTAGCATATCATGTTCAAACAGATTATGGTTTCTCGGACCCATTATGAATGGGGTACATTTTTATGACGTGTATAGAAGTGGCAGTCGTAGTGAAAGCACGTGATATCACGTTAATATACAAAAGCTATATATTTTAGATACCTAAATATTTTAGGATGTGTAAAGTTTAATTAGTTGTATTATGAAATTTTTTTAGTGCGACTCAAATCTGGGTTTCGTTATATCCATTATCGACCAATACACCACATTGGCGGTGTATATTATATCGGAAAATGAATATTAAATTCTAATTTTGAAATAATCTACGGGACTTCAACGCCTATATGAGAGTTTCTGGTATTATATGAAATGATTTTCTTTCTAAAACGAAATGTCTGTTTCTAATGTAAAATAGACTAAAATAGTTCAGTTGGCAACAGTTGGACGGTGTGCCCGCACGAACTTCCTGGAGTCCATTTCAGTTATGGTAAAAGCTAGGTTGTCTACATAGTTAGGTTTCTATATTCATCCGTCGTTTTTATTTACTAACTATGGTCCAAAAGAAGGTAAAGTCCCTACAGTATCATACTTATTCAAACAAATTGTTGTTAACCCGGTATATTTCGTTTTTCTGTCGTATTTGATGCGAAAATGTGTCGACTCCATCGTGTAGGTTAGGGCGGCCAACATTTGTCAACCGCCACGGTCGAGTATTTAATTCCAACGCGGTTATTCTATTCTCGGACGGGTCTCGAATGTTTAAATTCATTTTAAAGTTCAATAGAACCTTTTTTTTGCGTTTTTAGCCGAAGAAGAAGACAGGTAAGAAGGTGGCGGCGGCCCCGCTTGCCGAGAAGAAGCAGGAGGTCAAGAAAGTTGTGAACCCTCTTTTTGAGAAGAGGCCCAGGAATTTCGGCATCGGTAAGCCACATTTATACAATTTCAACGCCCCACAACAGAGCAATCTCCCATTTGCCAATGAAGGGCTAGTGTACCTCACATCACATGTATTCATACCCGATTTGTTTTTATATCCCGGTTCATTTCTTCTCGAATTTCAGCGTGCATAAATTTTACTTATTACACAGATGAACATTTGATATTTACCTACCCCTCACCTTATGGCACCCAAGTCAACTGTGTTACAAGCGAGGCAGCATGGTGCCAAAATTGGCTTCAGTTTTTATTATCAATTGTAATGTAGATTAGTACATTAATTGAATGAAGATTTGTAGAATTCATTCCGTACAACCTAGGAAGGTTAGCCCCAATTGCTCGGTTCTGTTGTATTAAGCTTGTGTTGTGATTATTTCTTTAACACGTATCTTTGTTTTTGAGCAATTGGTTTCTTGTCGGTTTAACTATAATTATTTTGCAGTTTAAACCTAAAAATATAGGTAGAATAAATGTACAAAATAAAATGTCACTTCCGCAATATCGAATTCGCATCTCTAAGAAATTTCCAGGACATTTGATCACAATAGATTTACATTTTAGTACACAAAGTCCTTAAATTTATTCATTTTGTAATATAGATATTACCTTCTGTTAAGTTGATTGTTAAAATGTCTTTTATTTTTTAGGCCAGGATATCCAGCCACCGAGAGACTTGAGCAGATTCGTGAGATGGCCGAAATATGTCCGGATTCAGAGGCAAAAAGCCGTTCTACAAAAGAGGCTAAAAGTTCCGCCACCAATCAACCAATTTACACAGACTTTAGATCAACAAAAAAGTAAAAAAAAAACCTATTTTTTGCATTGTTTTGTAGTATTATTTTTTTGCCTGTTTTAATTTATTAATTGAGAAAAAGGAATTAGCACCAATTATTACATCTAAAGTTAAGACTTAGCTCTCTGAACTTTTAATGATAGCTTTTCAATAATTTTAAATATGTTTAACTAGTAAACTGGATGTTGACTAACACTTTTTAAGGGTACGCATAAATTATTAATTTCTCATCGAGAATTTCATATGTAATAGAAAAGAGGAAAACAAAGAAATGAACTTTTAGGTTTATACATTTGTTATGATGAGCCAATTATCAGAGCCAATCCAATGAAATAGTTGTTGATTACTTTGTGCCGGCTGAACAAATGTGATTTTTTAATTACAACTTCTGAAATTATGACTGGTGCAATTGATAAAAGGTTAACTTTTGTTTTCAAATTTGAAAACTAGGAAATAAATGTATTAGGTCTATACATTTGTTATGATAAATACATTTGTTATGATGAACCAATTATCAGAGCCAATCCAATGAAATGATTGTTGATTACTTTGTGCCGGCTGAACAAATGTGATATTTTTTGGAATGATGACTGGTGCTATTGATGAAGTTAACATTTACTTAATTTTTTATTACACTTTTGTTGTAAATTTGACAACAAGGAAATAGATTATTAGGTTTATACATTTGTTATGATGAACCAATTATCAGAGCCAATCCAATGAAATGATTGTTGATTACTTTGTGCCGGCTGAACAAATGTGATATTTTTTGGAATGATGACTGGTGCTATTGATAGAAAGTTAACATTTACTTAATTTTTTATTACAGTTTTGTTTTAAATTTGACAACAAGGAAATAGATTATTAGGTTTATACATTTGTTATGATGAACCAATTATCAGAGCCAATCCAATGAATGATTGTTGATTACTTTGTGCCGGCTGAACAAATGTGATATTTTTTGGAATGATGACTGGTGCTATTGATGAAGTTAACATTTACTTAATTTTTTATTACAGTTTTGTTTTAAATTTGACAACAAGGAAATAGATTATTAGGTTTATACATTTGTTATGATGAACCAATTATCAGAGCCAATCCAATGAAATGATTGTTGATTACTTTGTGCCGGCTGAACAAATGTGATTTTCATTATTATAACTTTCTGTAATGATGACAGAAATAGTTGTTATTTACACAACAGTTACTTGATTCTTCATTATAGCCGGTTCAAATTCAGCAATACCCATGGATGTGATGTGTGTGTGTGTTCACTTCAGTAGATGAACCTCCAACATGAATATAACAAGTTATAGTAGTTTATACTACAAAAGCAATGGGGGGGGGAGATTATTGTTGCTGTTTTTTTTTCTTTCATTCTTGTATTTTGATGATACAATTGATGTTTCATTGTGGTCTCATTCGCACGTTTTTTTCTGTACGCTCAGTTACTCAGCTGTTCAAAATCCTGGAGAAGTACAGGCCCGAAAGAGCTGAGGGCAAGAAGCAGAGGCTGAAGGCGAGGGCTGAGGCAAAGGTGGCGAAGAAGGTTGATGAACCTACGACAAAGCCCAACGTCGTTCACCAGGGCGTCAACAAAGTCACCAAACTGGTCGAAAAGAAGAAGGCCAGCCTTGTTGTCATTGCACATGATGTTGAACCCCTCGAGGTACGACTATACCATTTCATCCATATCCATTTCATAAACAATAATATTGTCACTAAGCTTTAGGTAGGATCGCGTAATATGAAGCAGGCAAAAAATAATTTGATTAAATTTTTGTCAGTTATTTAATTTTGGATGCTAGAGAAGCTTGGAAAATCCAGTTGATTTATAATATTTCTTTTTAATTATGTTTCAATTATTTTCTGGCATGTTAATGATGACTACAGTATTTGCTATCAGTACAAACGTATGATGAAAGCCTTTCTACCACCAATATGAACGACTGAGGCATGCCACCAATAAAATTTATTCTTAGTTTTATTTCTCGTGACAGGGAAATTTAAACCCCTCCTGTTTACAAAATAACAACTAGGCCAGAACACTCAGATCCCACTCACTAGCAAGTTCGAATTCTTCAAAATTAGCAACAACCTTATTTCTTAGATTGGTAGTTGTTAAAGAATAAACTACTGAATTTAAGTCTAATGAATTTTCAACAGTTATGAATTTTAGTCGTGTGAGAATCCAATACAATTCCAATTAATTTGTCATATTTAAGTTACAATTGATAAATAATTTTATGGCGTGTTTATGATGACTATAGTATTTGCTATCAGTACAACGGTATGATGAAAATAATTCTACCACCAATATGAATGACTGAGGCACGCCACCCGCAAGTTACTCTTCTTTGTCCAAGATGACAAAGGGAGTGTTAGGTTTATTGTGTGTTAATGAAATTGAACAAAACAACAACGGTGCAGAGCTCAATCCTAATATATCAGGCCTCAAATCTTCTATACACCATTTAGATAATTGTTGTAGAATACATAAACTCATCATTTTCCCAACACTTCGAGAAAATAAATTTGAATCAGATTAAAAAACCACTGACAAATTTAATTAAGTAAATTTTGTACAATGATGAGTATGAATTTCTTCACCTGATGTATCAATATTGATTTGATACAAGTGAAGAGAAATGACATCCTGAGTATTCTGTTTAGTAGTTCTTTATGGGTGGAAATATAAACTGAATCTTTTCTTCATGATATTTATTTTTCAAAGTAAATTCTTTTTATTATGTTATTCGTATTATTTTTGTACTCCATTCTGATACTGCTATGTAGAGTTTTGATATTCTGATGATGAATTACACCACATCAAAATTGATTTTCTCAAAGAGAAAGGAGATCCCAAATATTCATCTTTTGTTTTATTACAGAAGATATAATTAAAATCCAGTTAATGCAGCAGGCTCTTGGTATTTCAATGACAGTACTACATTCTGGAGATCGATTTATTTAATAAAATTAATTTTTTTTAAATCTTCTTAGCAGTATATATTATGAAAAAGAAGATGAATGTTTATATGTATACATATTGGTGTCACTGTTTACAATGATGATGATGAATTTCTTCACCTGATACATCTGTGCATCTGCATTGATGTTCCTGAAGAAAATTGACATCCTGAGTATTTGTTTCTTTTTTCATAAAAGTCCATTCAGTTCGTCATAAGCTACACAGGTATATCAGGTAATATATTGTTGAAACAGTTTGATATTAATAATATTTTTTGTGTATTTTTATTTTTACACACAAGTTCATACAATGAGTAAGCGGGCATGTTAATGATGACTACAGTATTTGCTATTATGACAGCGGTATGATGAAAACCATTCTACCACCAATAAAGAACAACTGAGACATGCCCGGCACAATGTTATTGCCTGTAGAGCGCAGTTTAATCGAACAAATTATTATTTCTATTTTTCACCAAACTTCAATTATATTCATACTATGTAGGTATGTCTGGAACTAATACAATGAGTGTGTGGCGTGTTAATGATGACTGCAGTATTTGCTATTATGACAGCGGTATGATGAAAACCATTCTACCACCAATAAAGAACAACTGAGACATGCCAGGCACAATATAATTTCTATCTTGCCCAATCTTCACACTTTTACTATCTATCATCACAGTTTAATTATAGTAATTTTCCAATTATTATTCTTTGACCTACCCCAGGCAGTTTTTACCGAGGGATACTATTTATTAAACTGATACTTATTTAGAGTTCTGAACATGACATTTATTAGTAATGTTAAGTAGCAAACTTGAAATTAGTTCAGTATTTCCCATTATTTATTGGGGCAAATATTGTAGAAATAATATTTATTCATTTGCAAATAAATATTATATAAATAAAGAAAATACGTCGAATTATTAATGTTCTCCAGTGGATATTGTTTAGGTTTGTTTATGTAGAATTTAATAAAAAAATATCCCAAATTATATTCATTAATTTAACAGATATATTATTTACGAAGAAAAAATGTATTCACTGTTCCGAATATGTGATTTATTTATAATATTATGTTGTTATTCCTTCTTGCTGCAGTTCAGTGTTGAGAGTTTGATGGACTGGCCCGCCGTAACAGATTTTTACAGTAGCCCCTGTTTCTTTAATTATTATTGTCGTTCAGAATTTGTTTCTTATTCTTTTAATTGTATGCAAGCGCGTTTTAATTGAACGTTGTTTGTTGGCAGTTGGTTCTTTTCTTGCCGGCGCTGTGCAGGAAGATGGGCGTCCCCTACTGCATAGTGAAGGGCAAGGCGCGACTAGGACGCCTTGTCAGGCGCAAGACGTGCACGGCTGTCGCCCTCATCGACGTAAGTGGACCGATTTTCAAACTGGATTTCACCATTGGTTCATTCATCACTGGTTCAATTCCAGCTAAACAGTCGCGAGGTTCAGTCCCAAGGTTCCTTTTTTAGCGACCACCCGAACATTACAAAGCAATGAGATCAACTAAGATAAACTTTCATTTTGAAATCCACTCTAGCCACAATATCCCAACGCTAACAAATTCATAGTTTCCCCCATTGCATGTAGGACACGGTGGGCATTTTTTATAGGAATAAACTGTTCAAATTTAATTTTATATCCATTATTAATTTTGGGACATGAGAAAAGCCTGTAAACTCGGATTCATTTATTGTAATAATTGTTTTAAATTTCAATTATTTTGTGGCGTGTTGATGATGACTACAGTATTTGCTATCAGTACAAACGTATGATGAAAGCCTTTCTACCACCAATATGAACGACTGAGGCGTGCCACAAATTAAAACCAAAATACTGTCCCTCCTGTTATTTTTTTATCTTTATTTGAGGTATCCTACAGTTATATCTTGAAGCGATATGTAACACAAGATATACGGCATTGCTGAACGAATTTCTCGAACTATTGAGGCTGCTGCTGATTTAATTTTCGGTGGATTTTAAAAAAATCTTAAAGGTTATTATACCAGAAATTAGTGTTTGGCCCAGAAAATGTAATCGTACGCAAGACAGGTATTCCGAAAATTATACATTAGTCCTTATATTGTCCTGCGTTTGTATAGGTCGATGACGGCGATAAGAACAACCTGTCTAAATTGGTGGAGGCTGTGAAAACGAACTATAACGAGAGGTTCGACGAGATCAAGCGGCACTGGGGAGGCGGCATACTTGGCGCCAAGTCTGCAGCCAGGATCGCCAAGCTCGAGAAGGCCAAGGCCAGGGAACAGGCGCAGAAACAGGGCTAAAACAACCATATTAGACAATATTAAAAAAAAACCTTGGCTTTATAATTTTAGTATTTTTCTGCCTTTTTATTTATTTTTAAATTCGCCCCAATCATTTTCCCCTTCCTCTTCCTCCATCAGAAGACTAGGGGGTGTCAGCCCCTGTTTGGGAGTCAAAAAGGGTTTCTGATATTTATAATTTAAGATAATATTAAAAATAAAATAATAAAACTATATTTATTTAATATTTATAATATTATGATAGCATGTTCAAAGCTCTTGTATTAGTTGTTGCTACTACAGCAGCAAGGACTCCTATATAAGCAAAGAAAAAATGCCTAATCACTTAATAGGCCAATATAGAATATTGGCCACATTAATTGACATCATGATTTAAATATTATTTTTAAAAAGTAACATCAATAATGCAACATTAAATAACAGAATGGAATAACAGCTGTATGGTCTACATTTTACTAATAGCTGTAATTCATCAAACATTGTCAATAACACAAAGCACTGATATCTGGATTGAGAATTATTTGCATCAAAAAGGGGAAATTTTGTGCATTTCCTCGATTGAAATGTTGGCACGCTCGCGCCATCTAAGTTGTAATTTTTGGGTCGCCAGCGCCATCTAGTAGCGGCGGTCTGAACTAAATGATGGGACAGTCTAATTGTGGTACAGCCAGCGCCATCTTGCGGGAGAACGTTGAACCTAGGAGGCCGATTTTCGGGTCGCCCGCGCCATCTTGCGGGAGAACATTGAACCTAGATGGCCAATTTCCGGGTTGCCCGCGCCATCTAGCGGCCGCTCTAAAAACTAATTCGGAACAGTTGTCGACCGCGCCATCTAGCGGCCACTTCATGAACTAATTCGGAACAGTTGTCGACCGCGCCATCTAGCGGCCACTTTAGGAACTAATTCGAACAGTGATCGACCGCGCCATCTAGCGGCCACTTCATGAACTAATTCGGAACAGTTGTCGACCGCGCCATCTAGCGGCCACTTCATGAACTAATTCGGAACAGTTGTCGACCGCGCCATCTAGCGGCCACTTCATGAACTAATTCGGAACAGTTGTCGACCGCGCCATCTAGCGGAAAATTGTTAAACCTTCACGATTTTTGGGTCGCCAGCGCCACCTAGTAGCGACAGCCCGAACTAATTAGTGTATTTACCGGGAATCAAGTTTGGGTTTATGTTACAGTACAACTACAAGGGAAGAGGAAGGAACATAGGCCTAATCTGGGATGGATAGATGAAGTGATTAAAACACAAAGTTATGAGGATGGTATGTATATATATATATATATATATATATATATATATATATATATAGTTTTTTAAATTTTAGTTTCTATTATTTTGAATAGTATTGCAAATTAAAAAGTTCAACTCTAAATATTTTGTATGCCAGAACTCTGGCATACATCGTGATCAGTATACTGCAATTAATAATTACATCAAACCATGGTAATAATAGGGCATTAAGTTATTGGGTATATGAGTTTACAGTACTTACAATATTTATAATCATATATAGTTTAATTATTTAATCGTTGGGCTGTTATTATTTTGTTGTAAAGTAAAAATGTACAGTATTTGTATACTTTATTGCATACTAGTGCATTATTTTGTTTCTAAGATTTTCTTTAGTTTAAATGCTTTTATTTAATAATGCGAATGAGCTAATTTAAGCTCACCCGGTCCCTAGATTTTGTTTATTAGTTTAGATTATAAATAATTTATTTTGTCGAATAAACTGAGCTGAAACATAGGATAAATGGATAATTGATCCAAAGAATTTTGCAACCTCTAATATGTCTATATTTGTTCATTTTCATCAAATTGCCACCTATAAAATAAATAATAACAGTTCATAAGATATCACTATCACTAACCAATTGTCTAACCTGCGATTTGTGTTGTTGGACCCTTTTTTGTTTTAAAACTTTACACAGTCACAAAAACCAAAACAAAAACAAACCATGGATGGACGATGACCCTCGTCGTGTTTTTATGTATTATTGTAAAATATACCGATTTGTTTTCATTTTGTTTTTCTTATTTCGCAGGAGTCTTTAATGTTCTCTGTTCTAGAAATAATCCCTGAAGAAAAAGCTGCCCCCGTGTACACATATATATATATATATATATATATATATATATATTAGCCGATGTCTTTTTCTTCCTATTTTTTTGAAGCCAGCCATTCCAAAATGAGCGGCGTGAAATACGTTATGATGCAGTCAGCTCCTGCAACAATGCAAAATTAAATATCTCCTCACCACACTTCATTTCACCGTTCAAATTTTATTTAATTAAATGTACGCACCCGCTCTGTAGAAAGACACCAGAGTTTCTTCAACAGCGTTTCTTAACGAAATCCCGCCGGCCTTAGCGCCGTGGTACAACATTGCATATTCGCCAGATACCTACAGAAAATAAAAATACCGTATCGAAATTAATTAAAATAAATTGTTGTTGGACAAGTGCAAAACTTTTTCAAACGAATCTTATTTCGGTAGCAATTCTCAACAATGCCCCTGGACAGACTTTTTTGTAACAAAAATTGTTTTCACGACTTACTGGTGATAAAAACATACCGACTACAAGATTGATGCTGTCATCAGTAGATCATTCCAAAAATTACCTTGCAAACGTTTGTTTCAGACTTTAGTTACCACAGACCAATAGTGTTATTGAATCGTAAGATAATAAGCGTACTGGTATTTGAATTTTTAGTAAAATTGTTTAATATTAGAAAATTTATTTAATTTAATACTGCCTTCAATATTTCAATTCATCGGTAGTCTTTATTAATGTAATAATTTGATAAAGTAACCGTTATAAATTGGTTATAAGTTGTTTCAATAATATAAATGACCCTCAACCGTACAGTATTTTTTATATGCAACAATATAAATAAATAATTATTTACAATACCTGGTATACGAATAGAGGATAGTTTGGAAAAGCATCTTTGGTCTGCCTGACAATATCGAGGTACGGCAGGCCCGGTTTCACCATCAAGAAATCAGCGCCCTCGTCAACGTCTCGTAACTTAAACACAAAATGATCATCAACTCTGTACATAGAACTAATAATAATCAAACAACAAATCTATCTCTCACTCTCACGAAGAATAATCCCCTCACGGCTGCCTGAAAACAGTAGATTTAAACCGCGAATTGTTGTCTTCGCCGTGACTTCAAGAAACCGTACTGTCGACCGAGTCATAAAATCCCAATTTTCCAAATCAGTCACCCCGCTCTAATAGCAATTCAGTAATCCCGGAAATCGACTCCGTCCAGAATAACGAGTCGTGTGAACTGCGTCATGCCAATACTCGGCTCAATTGCACCTGTCTGTAATACGCATTGATTGTTGATCGTTCAATAAAATAAATGCCAGCAAATACGCTACCCGTAAAAGATATTTCTTTTAATTTTAAGTCACGATTCTTTAAATCTACAATTCTTTAAATTATTCTTTTTTTTTTTAACTGTTTTATTTTTGCACAATCAACCTATACATTCTGGTGCAATTGATACATGTGTTTATTTCGGCGTGTTAGTCACGACAAAGAAACCAACCACCCGACGATGGCGCTTTGACATGTTTTAAATTGAGGTGATCTGGCGCCGTCGTGGTGGGGATAGTGGATGGGTGAGAATACTGTAGGTGGGTTTGGATGTGGAGTTTTGGAAGCGGTGATTTTCGCCATCTTCAGTATGTTACTGTCACTATTAGCACTTTGAATAGTTTTTCGGGGCATCCTCACTGCCCACTGTCACTTGTACTGTGGTGGTTGTCTGTCTGTCCGGATAGCTTACATTTCCGTAAGTCCGTGTCGGTTTTATAATGTGTTTAGTTTGTTCTTGAAAATCTCCATAATCTCTATTAAATCCGTCTCTTTTTACGTGGTGTATTCATTTTGAAGATTCAGTTGGTGCTCATTGTCAGTTGTTTATATATATATATATATATATATATATATATATATATATATATGTTTATATAGAGGGCGGTATCTTTTATCAGAAACAAACACACTGCTGTCGCGCTTCTTTTTGTATTTTTTTGTACAAGCGCCTGTTATTCCTGATATATATATATATATATATATATATATATATATATATATACACAATGATGAAGATTTGATGTAGATGATGTTGACACGATAAAAGAAGCGGCCCGATGGTGGAACTTGAGAGAATCTATAGTGAGCGATATAGCGATTGTCTAAAAGTGTGGAACTTACAACGGCTCTCATGGCGAGTCCCTTGCTGCCCGGCGGCAGTTGGTAGCACTTCCTGTCGCCGGAGGCCGGCGCCGACTTGGCGGCGTCCCTGAACGGGCCGTAGAAACAGGAACAGAACTTGGCGGCGTAGGAGAGAACGCCGACCCTCGTCAGTCCCTCACTGATCAGGCCCTGCTTTATCGCGCCTATCCGACCGTCCATCATGTCCGACGGCGCCACAATGTGGCAACCTGAAAAACACCGCCGTTCAATCGGTTTATTCGCCAATTTTCAGACATCCACGGGGTCGACGACCCCCTCCACTCCAGCATCTCATTATCACATCCGTTCAAGAGTAGTCATACAATAAATATACATTCAACGAGGTTATAAATAAAGGGTGGTGTACCATATTTTGCATAAGAGACGGCGACTTCGCGTATCCGCCTGATGCTGGCCTCGTTGTCGATGTGGCCCTCCTTGTTCAGGATGCCGCAGTGACCGTGTGAAGTGTACGGGCACAGGCAGACCTGCGCACAGTAAACATCGCTCATAAAATTGTATATCAAAACAGGTAACACTTGGATTCCAAACCCTGCTCAACGCCGACATCCAGAAACATTAATTTCTGAAGAGAAAAACTGGAGAAAGTGGTTCTACTCTATGATGCTGCTCTATTTGTGTTACTAGCGCTACTTCATAACATAAATATCACTGTAGGTTTGTGGCGTTTCCGTCTCCTCTCGCCGGTTCGGTCTTTCGCTAGACCGGTTTCGGCCACTCGCCACCTTCAGTAGCGCTGTGTTAGTCACTGTCAACAGTGACTCCCAAACCTAGCAAAAGACCGAACCGGCGAGAGAGGAGACAGAAACACCACAAACCTACGGTATTCCAACACCTCGCAGACCACAAAACAGGTATGTTAAAATAAATATCACTGTATTTTGTAGTTGTGGCAATAAAACAGTTAACAAACATCTGATTGGACAAATTTGAATCTGTCGTCCTGAGATACATGTACAGGCCACATTGATAATTCGCATTCTACCAATTAGGGTTTTTATTATTTCATAGTATTAACTATGAAAAAAAAAAATATAATAAAGTTGCCCAATTGGTAAACAAAAAGCGACTGCGTTTATATAATTATCTTTTTTTTGCTGACTAGAATATAAATTAACAAATGGCAATAATAAATAACTGAAATAATTATTTGAAACAAATGCTATTTCCCCCGAATATTTCCAAAAATACTTACATCGCATATTATAACTAGGTCGGTGAAATTTTTCCTAATAATCTGTATCGCTTTAACGACAGGGCTTTCAGGAGAATCGGCATTCGTCGCTTTGTCATCCTGAAAAATACAATTATAATATTATAGTTAATTATAAATAATACGAAGATACGGAAGCCGGAATGCAGGAGTAAATGATAAAGGGGTGGACAAAGAAGTAAAAGTATGATGAGCAGCAGTAGGAAGTTTGTGAGTAGAAGAAGGCAAGTGTAATTGGAATAATTAAAATTTTAGACACATTTGTAGGAAGAAGTGCAGAATTCCGCTGTTCTTGCCATCTGCTGGATCGGCTTTTTTGGTAAGTTTCCGTTAGTTGGCTACGGTTATACCGTCGGAATTACCTTGGGTAAATGTTTGACGACTCCAAATAGCAGGATGGACTTGAGGCCAATTTGGACCAAGCGTTCCAATTCTTCGACGAGGCTGTTCACACCGTACCGGTATATCCCCGGCATAGTTCCCACCTCCTCTTTCCCGTAGTCATCTTCCCTGCAATCGAATGTACATTTTATTTTAATTGAAATAAATATTCAGGTAGAACACATTTTAACCAGATTTTTTAATCAACATGCTGTGTCCACTTGGAAAAGAGATTATGTCTTGGATGAATGAAAAATGAATAACTACATGTTAAAAAATAAGAATTTGAATACTTTAACGTCCATTTTTTTTTTTATTTAATTATTAACGGTTTTCTTTTTTTGATTCTAATAAAACTTTGTCCCAGCACAGGGTGGGTTACTGACGTATCATTTCTCTAAACATCAACCCTGCAAAGAAACAAGAAAATCTGAGGTTTAGCGCGTTAAACTCGAGTCAATTTTTTAAAAACATTAAAATAAAGGTTTAAAATAAAGGTATGGGATATAAAGTTTTCAGGTCAAGGTCAGAGTTATATTTGACCCGCGCAACCTTTTGACCAAACCGGGTTAAGAGTTAAATATAACTCACAGCGCGGTGTTCGACGTGTTAAATTAGCAATAAATACCGCCCATTAATTATCAATCGGCAAAATAATAGTTTCAACAGGCTGGACAGTTAGAAAATGAGTTAAAATTAAACTGTTATCAGAAAGGGTAAGGTCGAAAAACCCATTGTACACTAATGACGGTGGCTCTTCATAAAAAAAAAAAAATACACCGTATAAGTGATAAGCGAAGGGGGAATTTTTTTTACTACCTGAGAGCCGGCGATATAGGTCAAAAGTTCATTGATAACCACGGCTTAAAATGAAATAACACAAAAAATATAAATTGATTCAGACATTTGAATTCATATCCTACACCACAATTTTGCAACTTGCGGCCAAACAATAAAATGAAAGAGACCAAGAAAGATGGGAACAGCAAAAGATCGACGGTAAAATGTATGCATTTTTAATGAAACTCTCTTATTAACCTTTTTTTTTGTCTCTTTTATTGTTACAACTGTAAAATTATACAATAAGCAACATTGATGAAATCACTAGCTACAATAGTCTACAATTAGAGGAGAAACCCACTAGTTCCCCCCTTTTTTTATTAGAATAATATTTTTATATATAATAAATAACAATTTATTTATTTATTTATTTAATTTTTTTTTTTATTATTTATTTATTTTGTTTTTAATTTAATTTAATTTATTTATTATTATTAATATTTTATTTAATCATTTAGGTCGCGTGGCCACTTCCTTTTCAGGCGTCTTCTTATTAACCTGACCAATTTTTCTGTATAAAATAAATCGGTAAACCATTGAATCAGGTTTAAAGAAAAAGTGCTCACAACGTACAGAATGAAAAGACAATTGAATTTCTTTTAATTTGTTCAATTCAGGGTTACCAACTATAAAACCTTGACCCCATGAATTGACCAGAGAATTTGAAGGGATAAGATTTTTATCATTCATTTTACAAGTTTACAGTTCTGTTCGGTTGTTAATTAATCGGTAACAAAAAATATTGGAGATATCAATATTTTTTTTAATACAATCGAATGTTTAATTATTCTCGTGTCTTTTCAAGACCGAAGCATATAAGAACATGTGTAGTACAACATGCACTTGGACAGTAAATCCAGTAAATCAAGGAAATGTCACTGATCATGAAGTCCTCACTTCAAAATGACACTGTTAGCAACCCTGATACAATTAATTGCTCCCAAAATAATAATTTTTTAATGGAAGATCTTATTATACTAATTACACTCGCATCATTCATTTGAACTTCTTTTAATTAATCACTTTATTACATTCACGCGTGACTAAATAAATATTTGGCTTTGATTATAATTTTTGACTGAATTAATATTTAATATACGAAAATTTCTGAAAAGCTCGCATAGAAATAAGGGTAGGTAATGACATTGTTACAGGATACTATGACCTGCAATTATTCTTAGAAATTGGGTGACTATAGAGAAGACTATCTACTTTCTGTTTGGATTTCAGTTCTTATAAGGTCACAGTTCAAGAAATACCGAAGGGCCTTCTTTACTAATGAGTTTTTCACTCATCCATAACTCACTCTAATCCATAAATGACTTTATTTGCTAATCACTTTAGTGCTCTCATCACTTGAAAATATTATCCTGGGAATAGGACTAAAATTTCATGATATCCGGGTTGGAACACCGTTTTGATTGGGCCAACTCTGTTCTAAATAAGTTTATAAAACAAAAAAAGCTCTCAACAGTTTCTCTTTTCACGGTTGGTTAAATGGCGACAGAAAATTTTGCTAAGCGTATAATCCGAATCATTACAGTAGATATTAAACTGAACATCGGATATAGAATACTCTTCCGGGACGTACGGTCAGAGTGAACCACAGTTGCTAGAAAAGCAAATATTTTACATCTAATAGGGACAAAATTTGTTTGGCACAATGGGAAAATACTGAGCCAAAGAGAAAACACATTTACAAAATAGTAGGCTGGCAAGAGCAATCAAAGTGAAAGTATACTTTGGGGAGCAATGGGAAAGTAAACCTCATGTGAAATTTTGAAAGACAAGCAAATGTTGGAAAAATATTGTACTTAACGGATAGAATATGCTTTAAATACTGTGTGTATAAAGATATAAATGCTTCTTGAGCCGCAGGATCCACTTTAGACTTTGGGGACTTAGTTTGTTACTCTGACGTATAAGTTTTGGGCATGAAACCTGGTGATGAAAGCAACCATAATAGGATGGTTACAGGCCTTTGACCAAGTTAAGAGTGATTCCACCGAGCGACCATTTGAAAAATATCTGACTCGATGAACTGAATGAAATATTCTTTCAATTCTGTCCGTACTTGAAAATTAGGTTTGGGCTCAATAAAGTAATAATGCTTTTAGAGTAGCCGGAGCCACTTTGGACTTGACTTTTTGCTTAAAATACTGGCTAGCTTTTCTGGAAGGCATCGAGAAGTGAAACAAGGGTTGCTAGGAAAGTATTTACTTTATCTCTAATTTGGGCCAGTACTTCATAGAGAAATCCTATTTAAAATAGCTGTTAATAGTTAAATGAGGGACAGATAATGTGGCCCACCCCCCCCCCTCCCGACCCGGTTAATTTCTGAGTTGACACGAGGTAATACTCACAGGACGAAGACCGGGTAGACGAGCGATTCGGCCGATATCTTGGTGGTCATCGAGTTCCATTCCCTGAGGAGGGGGTGGTGTATGGCGCTGTGGAGGGTCATCTTCGGCCTGAAACCGTCCATGGTGGAGTCGATGGCTGGAGAGTGAACCCTCGCCGCCAGGTTATCTCCCTCCGGTTGTCGCCCTTCGAGAATTGAACGCCGAAGTGGGGGCATCTGTTACTTTAACGCGTTTCGACGTCAGCGTTTATTACGCTTTCGGCCATTCGAATATCCTCCGAGGGGAGACATAACTTCCAGTCGCCGAGGGGGCCCCCGAACTCCCCCAACTGGGAATGCCCCCATCGTCAGAGTCCCTCCCTCGGCGCCGTCCTCGGAAACGGAAGAAATAAAAAAAAACACCCGGTTCCCCGAAAAAGAG
Source organism: Lethocerus indicus (assembly GCA_019843655.1). Taxonomy (NCBI): domain Eukaryota; kingdom Metazoa; phylum Arthropoda; class Insecta; order Hemiptera; family Belostomatidae; genus Lethocerus; species Lethocerus indicus. The sequence goes on from JACDQD010000011.1 coordinate 18,060,982, forward strand.
CCGCATCTTTGAAAATCCCATCCGGAGTTAAGTGGAAGGGGATTCCGACTGCTTCCGACCCGAGTCGCAATTTTCCTCCTACAATTTTTCGCATATAAAATCCCCCCTCCACGGGGAATTTTATTTTATTTTTACCTCGTCATCAGTTATTAGAACCGAAATACGGGACACGATATTTGTCCATTGGCCTAGAAATGAGAATTCGAAAATAATAAATAATTAATCGAATTAGAGATTAATGAAAATAAATCTTTGAAATTCGTCAGTAATAACGCCGTTAATAGCCCAATCAACTTAACAGTCGAGCTGAAGAGTTATAAAATAACATTATTTTTACTCAATTATCAATGCAGATGAATACCACTTCACAACAAATAATAAAACACAGAAAATACTTAAAAAACAATTAAACGTTAATTAAATAATTTATAACAAACTGTAGATAATAATAAATGGCTTGAGGGAATAATCCGAGTAGATTTATTTACTTTTGATTTACTTTTACTATAAGTTACATATAATATTATGTTGTTCATTAATGGAAGTGCAAAAAATATTTTTCTTAATTAGTTCATTATTTTAGTTGTACCATTTGTCTTTGCGCATTTCTATTTCTTAATATGTTCCCTTCTCTTTTACAGTTATTGTAGTTTAGTTTTATTTTCTGTTCTTAAGGCTGCATTCCTTTCAATACTAAATTATATACTTGTGTAACTAATGCGTGTGGTGCATGTACCATGTTTGTATGTATGCAATACAAATGATATTAAAAAATATAAAGGCAATCCCTATTATATCTTCTTACGGTCCAGGTTTGAGCACAATACATATATTGTGGAAAAATTCTTCCCTCGGAATTTCACATAAAAATTATGGTTTTTTAAAACCAGTTATCCTAATAACTGTTATATTTATCAAGCATGGTGTTATTCTTTTATATATTCATTCATAATTTCTGTTTCTGAATGATATTATCTAATATTGATAACTGAATTCAATATAATCTAATCTAGAGCAAATAAAATATGTATAAAATGATGCTTCAGTTATTTTAAGACAAGATGAACAAACAGCCTTGCAACATGAATTATATGAATGACCGAAGGAAAAGACTGTGTACATAAAAACATGTGTTTTTGTGTGTTTATTATTTTAACATTCACTGCAGAAATATCAACTGTATGTGGATCAATAACATTAACATGTACAAATATTTAATAAAGCAAAGAACATTTAATTTTTAATGTTTTAGTCAAGTATCTTATAAAATTGTATTATAGGGCTCATCTGTGTGTAGAGCTAATCTTAATACACTCTGCCTAAATAGTTCACCTGTCATTCTCATTTACTCTTGCATTCTATATTAAAGAACATTATAAATATAATTAACTGAAATTGTTTTATTTCTCTCAGCATTAAGCTCCAACATAGATCTAATGGCATTTTAGCAGAGCTCTAAAAAATGTTTACGTCTGCACTGAGAACTAGAGTATCTATTTGCCTGGTCTCAATTATTTAGTATCAAGATAAACCCTGTTTTCAGTTTCTCACCATTTACAGTAGCATTCCATCATGATGAACTCTCGTGGGTTGTTAGCAAATAACTGTAAGTCAGTTACAGACTGATTGAATGAGTACCATGTAAACTTCAGTATACCCATTAGAAAGAATACTTTGATCATTTCATCAATATTACACCAATGTGCTCACATGTGTCTATTCTTGTAAACAATCAGTAAGCACAAACCAATCCAATTTAGGAACTAACAAACAAGTGATAGAACATTACAAGAGTGGCTGGAGGGAATAATATTTTTCAAATAAAAAATTTTAAAAAGAAATTACAACAGGTTTATATTTTGTACAAATGCAACGGAGGAATATTTGATCATCGTTTTTTGCGTCTGTTTAGCCGCCTGGCTATCTTTGCCGCTTTTGTATGTGTCCTCTTCTTCTGTTCGACAATTTCTAAAAATTTCCTTTTGCTCCTCTTGCGGAAATCTGCATCGGCCAACAGTTCATCGACAAGAGTTTTCTTCCTCATTTTCTTTGTCACTCGACTTGAGTAATAATCAGCCGGAGAGTCAATCACTTCACCAATCTAGTTTTGACAAAAATAAATTAAGGAATTCACATTACAAATACGAATCCCATACTAAACTTTAATTTCTACATTAACTTATACACAAACAACCCAAAAAATGGAAGTGAGTAATGAAAATAAATTAAAAGGTCAGTAAATGAAGGAAATAACCTATAATTTTCCAGTTATCAGTGTTACTAACTCTAGTGTGTCTTAGTTGTAAAACTGGTCGATGTATAACATCATAGAAAATATTTGGAAGATTAATGGGAAGGGTTAGACATAAAATATACACACACTAATATTGCAACATTTAAGAACTCAATATTACAGGTTCACGAATAATATTATTTGCCAACTAAAAGTGAGATTTCAAGAATTACCCATAATGTCCTACTTATTCCAAATTGTTTAAAGAAATAGGTAATGACCAGCAGATAGTAGTGTTTATCTAATATTATTAAACTATTAAATCATTACTATTTTATACTATTTTCCTTATCAAAATCTGGCATCATACATTGCTTAGATATATCACGATAACATTATTTCTGGAATTATCGATACTACCCCCTTGCAATATCACTTGGGGCCTCCCATTCTGCATTTTCACCTCGAATTGTATTCAACGTTTACCTGAACAGTCGATGTGCCGATGGTGTTATCTTTTTTGTAAAAGTGTTTCGGATCCAAAACCGATCTCATTCTCAACACTTCCAAGTCCCTCTTCATTTCTTCAGTTAGTTCGATGGCTTCCTTTTTCTGAAAAAAGCATAAAGCTCAATCGATAAAAGGGCAATCTTATTAAAGACTAGAAACAAACAAAGGGCGATATACACACCTTTTTCTTTTTCTCTCGTGGATTTGGTAGATAATTGACAACGCCATGGCCTTCGGATATATTGCTCGTTTTAATAACATCATTAGCCTGTTTCAACTTCAATTCAGTAGGCTTCCTATAGCTATCCGAGAAGTAGCCATCCGCCAGTGAATAATCCACTTCTTTCATTTTTCCCTTATTTCAAACAGAAGTTACGAGTGACAAACAACGTTATCGACAATTTAAAAACTGTGAAACAACAACCTGTAGTTGTTTAACAGTCATAAACCACGCTGACACTTCGTCTTGCGTATAACCTGAAAAATGAAAACCTCCTATTTATACAAAGAGAATCGTTAATAACTTAAACATTCTTATATACAATACAGTAGTATTAAAATAAAAAGAAGTTAAAGACAATTTCCCTTCCATTATTAAATAATACATTGTTCATACAATTTAAAGTAATAATTGAATGAAAATTAATGTAACGTGTAGTATGATAAAACAAACTTATTAACGTGTAAATTAATATATACGAACAAATCGTATATTTATATATTGTAAATATAACTTAAATATTTTATATTACATTTGTACTTATTTTTCACAATTATTATAATTCCAAGTGCAAATGTTGAAAATATACTTTTACATATAACGTACTCTCGAAATTCATTATTTTACATAATTTACGATAAATTTTTATTTTTAAATAGGGAATAAATAATAATTGGAGTTTTAAACAGTTATATTGAAATATATATAGTTGAAATTTCATACAACGATTATTGTAGTCGATGGCGATCGAGGACGCGGCGGCAAGTGTTTTCCAGTTGCGTCCTCAAGGCTCCGTTTGTGTTCGTAGTTTTCTTCGGGAGAATTTTTTTTTCTTTTTTTTCCCGTACAGAAACCTTTCACCGGATTAATTTTCGTTTGATCCCAACCAGTTTCGGAGCCCGGGCGCGTCTGCAGGAGCGATACGTTGGCCATTTGTATTTTGTAATTCAAGCGTCTTTTATGTTGTGCCCCGCTCAGAATGAACTCGACCGAATATCATGAAAATGAGGGTGAGTACGCACACTTCACTTCATAACCCAATTCAGATTGCCGTTGGAGAGAAATAATTATACCCGTATTTGTAAATGTCGGTTATTGATTTAAATTTGCACCAAACTTATATAAGTTGTCTCATCTTTGTTCCCCCCTTCTTCTGTAGTAAATAGTCGCCCCATCTCTGTATATAAGAACATTGTAGTTCATATTTAAGGCTTTAACTTTCCATTATGACTGATTGCTTTACAATTTATGAATAATCCGTTGACTTTACACACTTTTATTTTCTTTTTGCAACTTGTAATAATTTTTGTTTTCTTCTATTTCAGTCGAAGAAGAGGAACACAATAATCGGCATGTAATTGCAGGCCCCAAAAAGAGCAACGTTTTGCCTTTATGGGGTAACGAGCGGACAATGAACCTCAATCCGCTTATTTTAACAAATATTCAATCGTCGCATTATTTTAAAGGTAAAACATCTTGTCTTTAATCATTGTTCATCCTTGCGCCATTCTTTAAGTTATTAATTTACAAAGCGATGCATTATCCATATTTGTTTGTTGAGATGTTTGATTATGAATTATTCCTTATTAATTAATCCCTATTAATCCTTAACTTGTTGAGAATGAAGCACTTTAGTTCCGTTGTATCCCACATAAGGCTAAGAAAAATATTTATATTTTTTTTGTTCTGTTCCAGTTAATTTGTATGAGTTGAAGACTTACCACGAAGTGATAGATGAAATCTATTATAAAGTTTCACATTTGGAGCCGTGGGAGAAGGGCAGTCGGAAAACTGCAGGGCAGACAGGCATGTGCGGCGGTGTAGGTATCTGATCTATTTTTTACTTTTTAAGCCATTTTTACATTTTTTTAAAGTAAAAAAAAAACAGCTTTCTTAATGTTGGCTTAAGCTGCTTACAATTCATGCTGTTAGGGTGAGTAACCGCATTTATGAGGGGATGCATTGAAAAGGAGGATAAACTAGTTTGGACTTTTGATGAACCAGTCGCCGTGCAAACTTTCACTTGCGCCGACCAGACTATTTGGTGGACTTAAAACAATTATAATTATTATTTCTCTAATTATAATTAATTAAAAACAATATGGGTTGTGCTATGGTTATTTGGTATACCTCATGTATGGAAGGTCCCCAGTTTTGATCATGGGTCGAATAGGCATCACCTCCTCTAGGTTAGAGGTTGGGGAAGAAATGCTGACAGCTAGATGTTATGAATTAACTGAAAATCTGTCACATTCGATACTCATAAATAAATAATTATAACTAACCTTGCCCCAACTATAATTATTGTTTTTGTAGTGTGGCCAAATTGATTCGTTTATAATTTTGTTGTCTTCAGGTTCGAGGGGTCGGTGCTGGTGGTATTGTATCGACGGCATACTGCCTCCTGTATAAGCTGTTCACGTTGAAACTGACCAGGAAACAGGTGAATGGCCTCATCACACATCCGGACTCGCCGTACATAAGGGCACTCGGATTCATGTACATCAGGTAAAAATTTGTATCGCACTTTGTCCCTTATTCATATTAGGCTTTGATAAAGCCATTTTGGCCTGACAAATCGAACACTAATCTAAAATGATAAGTCTACCGGTTGAGATACCGTAGTTGTTTTGATTTTCCATCTCATCTTCTGCACTCTTGCTAGTTTGGTTTTGGCTCTCTGCCATCTTCAGTAGGTTGTTACCATTGCATTCTGAAGCCAAATGCAGTAGTAGAATGCAAGAAGAAAATTGAGCGATGCGTATACATTTTTGTTTTCTTATTACAATATCTGTCGCTTTTGTAATGGAACCGATTTTATTTTGTTCAGGTACACACAGCCACCGGCCGATCTCTGGGATTGGTATGAAGACTATCTTGAAGACGACGAGGTAAGGTGCGAATGTACTGCATTATTTTCGTGTTCTTCAACAGCTCTTTTAGTTTTTTGGGGTGGGAATGTTTAAGGAGAGCTCGGGTTTATTAATGAGCATTCCAGAAAAGCTAGTAGGTTTTAACCGAATACCGCATATGACTCAAAAGAAGTTGGCAACTATGATTTTTGTGCTAACTTGAAGTCATTTGGCTGGTTTCTTTGAGGATGTTTGGGATTATACAATTCTTCTTGATTTTTCTTTGATGTTGCGCTATTTGCAAATTTTGTTAATCCCAAATTGTCATTCAGCGAAAAAAAACCATTTTTTCTGTCATTTAACACTTTGTTCTATTTTGTTGTGTCGTATTTTCGACGATGCCAGGAGCTGGACGTGAAAGCTGGCGGTGGGCAGACTATGACCATTGGAAATATTTTGAAAAACTTCCTCTGCAAATTGGAATGGTTCTCGACTTTGTTCCCGAGGATACCGGTGCCCATTCAGGTATGTTATGCTTGTGTTATGGATTAATTTCCAGGCCTGAATGGCCAGAGAGAGATCAATTCTTTAATTAATAATTAATATTCTTTATTTTTCTCTATTTTCTTTATTAATTCTTTAATTAATAATTCTTCGATAATTTAAGCTAAGTTTGATATAAATAATAGCTTAAGCCAGTGGTTTCCAATCTTTTTCATAAAAAATAGTTGTTGCATCCCCTTAAATTTTCAAAACAATCCTAAATACTGTTGTGAATATTATATGACTACAAAAATATACATATTCTTATACATATATACCATATATACATCAAAAATATTTATTTATTGTACATTATAATTTTTCTTACATTTTACATATCATATAAGAGTACAAAAAAAGGAATCATTATTATTATTATTATAAATTATTCATTTAAATGATCGCATTAATGTGATGTTTGGGCTTCTTTTTCAGCACAAATTTTCTCATTTCCTTTTCAATCACTAGATTAGTTTAATACATCATAAGTGATAACGATTTTTCAATACAAGATTTGAGATTTTTTCATGTTCCTTTTGATTAAAAAATATGAATATTTTAAAATGAATTTCATTTGAATGAATTTCATGAATTCATTTTTAATATGAATGAAAAATGATATTTCAGTATCAAATGCCCCATAGGATGGAAACCACTGAGTTAACATATATCTTTCAGCGAACTCAGGTTAAAAAATTAGGTTTAAATGGAGAGTAAATTTACTTTCTTGTACAAGATGTCTGTTGGGTCAGCGAAGGTTTGGAATATCACCGTTGTTCTCATGATCTTCTGTACGTCACCAGTAGGTTTGTATTTCATTTAGAGACGTGACTGTTGTCTTTGGACAATGATAATAGTGCAAAGGCATCTGGAGATGGCTGAAACCGGTCTGTATTCCAAACCCTCGCAGATGTTCCAAAAAGCAATACCGTCTTCCTTGTGATTTTCTGTCTCCGCCCACTGATGGTTTTCTAATTTAATCGGTTAATTGATTGGTATTAATGATATTGTTTCTTGCAGAGGATATTTCACAGCTTAATACCCGGTCTATAAATTCACCTCCACTATATACGACTTTGAAAAAAAAAAGAAATAAAAACACTGAAAGTAAAAGGAGCCTGTTAAAAAAAAGAAAAAACATCACTAGCACATTTTAATCACTCCAGTCGCCTATTTGGTTCGTTAAGGTGACTCAGCGGTTTTCGGCGTCTCACGCAGCTGACGTGAGATATAATAACAACGCTGTACGGAATACTACCGACAGTGGCGAGAACCCGAAACCGGTCTGGCTTAACAACAAATATGTGGAGACTGCAGTTTCCTACAAAAGACGTCTTTTGCATTTGTTTTGCCCAATTGTTTTAGGTATAATAACAAGAAATGATTGCGTTAAATTGTTATTTAACCCTAGATTTGTAAGCGACGTTTAAACAACCCTGTTCTTAACCTTTCATCTGTGACAGATTTCTGCGTATTTACTCGAGTTAAAAAAAAAGTTGATATTGGTGTGTTATAGGGGGGTTCAAGTGGTCTCCCGGTGACCTACTTATAGTAACATTCATATTATAGGATAAATTGGGAATTGAACCCACACCAGTGTGGTTCAGAAAGGTACGCTGTAACCCCTGAGCCACAAACATCATTTCAATCCATTTTATACACGTATAGAGGGGTCCAAAAGATATATACAATTCAACACGACAAATATCCATAAAATATGTATTATAAGGTGTATTTTGGACCCCTTTGCTTTTATCCCTGCTTGTTTGTTTCAAGCTGTTGGTTGTCAAATGAAAGGTTATGAATCCAGGATGTGTTTTGTGTGTGGGGGTTATGAATCAAATAACAAAATCAATAAAAAACTTCATTTCTCTTTTTTTGTTTCTTCCTTTGTGTATAATTGGTCCTTTTGTCCATAGCAAAAGATTGAAAAAAATATGGCCACGAAATTCACAACGAACAAGATCCAGAAACCACCTTTGAATATGGGACGGGCGATTGAAAATGAGTCACATTTTTTGGACCCCGAAAAACTCCCCAAACACCATAAGTAAGTTATGTTTAATTATGTTGTTTACTGTTCGACTATAGTCTATATTTGGACGTACACATCTTTACAGCACTGGTTCCCAACATTTTTCATGTCTAGCACCCTAAAGCAGTTTCTAAAACAAAAAACAAAGTTCTGTAATAAAATTTTAATAATAAAACTATAATTTGGAAACAAGAAAATATTGCAAACATTAAAATTTGTATAAATCTTTCACAAAATAATTAATAACTCTTCTGTTCCTTTTTATTGGATAAGGGTTCTTCAAATAAAGGCATTTTGCTACTAATATCAATTTGCATATCTGCTTTTTCATCCGAGTGATTTCTGAATTTTGGTCAATTGACAAACGAATGGATTGAGTGCAGTTTCAACTAAGGTTATATTCATTGTCAGAAAAGAAGAAATACAAACAACATTGTCAAACATCAACATTGTTCTTAAGTATGGTTTTTAATCTGCTTTTTAAGCACCTGATTTGTGCACAGTTCTAGTTCTTGGCCTTGCCAACGGATGTTAGTACAATTTGAATAAAATCAGGGAGAAGATAGTAACCTAATTGTGCTATGTAAGCAAAGTAGAAACAAAAAATGTATGAATTTATTTAGATGGTTTAAGGCAGAGAGCATTATGCTTAAATTCAGTAAGCCCAGTCTCAAACTAATTTGTCCTAAACATCCTGCGGACAGATTGGTTTACTTCCATGATGAGATTGGGCCCTCAATTAATTAATCTACATTTTTGATTTATTTTTATTTTCAGTCCATCGAACAACTGGAGCAAAGAGAGGGAAGTGTTAAGAAGAGTAGAAATAGAGGAAAAAAAGCGGTCAAGGGAGAGAGAGAGGGAAAGAGAGCGAGAACGGGAACGGGAGCGAGAAAGGGAGAGAGAGAGAGAAAAGGAAAGGGAACGAGAGAGGGAGAGAGAAAGGGAAAGGGAGAGAGAAAGGGAAAGGGAGAGGGAGAGAGAAAGGGAAAGAGAGAGGGACAGGGATAGGGACAGAGGGGACAGGGATAGGGACAGGGACAGGGATAGAGACAGAGAGAGGGAGAAGAGAGGAAGGGACGATGATAGGAGGGGATCCAGGGAGCTGAAGGAGAGCAACAGGAGCTCGACACATAGGAACAGCCACAGCCACCATAACTCCACAAGGCACAGATCCAGGAGCAGGTAAACAAACCAGCAGCAGTACTATGTATACAGGCAATTGTAATACAAAACAATACAATAACTATATTAATTGGGATAGAGGCTACAAGCCAATACCAAACAAACAACTCTTAAACCAAAGAGGATTAACTATATCTCAATAAACATTCTGTATTCCATATCTAGTACCTTAAAGATTGATTATACTATAAATTATAAGTAAAAGATCAGATCATTTTTTAAAATTTTTATCCTCACTACATAAACAATTGTCAGCTTACAGCCAGTGATGCCGATGGGGCTCCCATTTCTCCCATCACTATCCCCTCTTGTAACCAACTTACAAGTTGATGTCCATCGATAGGACATTTAATAATGAAAAACATTTTCTTTGTTTTCAGGCAACGGCACAGGCATTAGCAGTGCCCCTGCCGGTATATCCACCGCCCTAGGACAGTTGAAGACATTTCATGTGGGAGAAGTGAAAAGATAAAAAACAAATAACCACACAGAAAAAATCAGGAGTTGTTATTTTTATATTTGCCATATAAATATAAATTGGATTTAAGAAAAAAAAGACAGAAAGTCGGGAAAAAAAATAAAAAAAATTGAATTTAAAACTTGTACTATAGTTCACTTGGGGGGGAGTATTTCTGATGTAAGTTGAAAAGAAAACAAAAAAGTGAAACACGAGAGTAAATTGTTTTTAATGATTTTTTTATCTGTTCATTAATTCGACCCCCACCCCCTACCCTATGATATTGTTTATCTTTTACAAATACAAAAATATGAAAACAAGTTTTTTTTTATGTTGTTTATATTTTTCAGTGTACTGCTAATGCATTTCAGCAAGGGTCAGTGCACAGAAGGGACCAAAAAATGTATGTAAGTGTTCATACATGATTAATATATGCATAAAATTGGGCAGTTAGAATTTTACAAGAGGGTGTAGATCTATTGTGGGACTGCCAGGGGTTTCTTGAAAATATTAGGGGTACCCAAAAGTAATCAGCATTTTGACTTTGAAATATTTTGTTAAAAAAGAAACTTTAATTATTAATCTACTATATATTCACCAATATTATCAACAACTCCCACTTTTCCGACAAATTTTTGATTCCCCTCTTGAGGAATTCCTCAAGACCAAAATATATCTTATTAAATTGTTGATTACTTTTGGGTACACCTAATATTTTACCAACTAATTTTTCTTATAGAAAAGCTCATCTATAACTGAAAGTTTGTAATCGATTCCAGATTTAGATAACTAGGTTCTGTTTTTGGGGCAATTTATTGTGAATCTGAAAACAATGCAATCCATCTTCACTGAGCTTTTAAGAACAGCCTACTTATTCCCTGCCAGATTTCTAACTATTAAGTCTACAAATAAGGACTCAATCAGTGCCAACAATGTGTGGAGATTAAACATATTCTTCTTTGGTAAGTAGAACTACTAAAGGGTTGCATTTTTTACTATTTTTTCCTTATTTTCTGTTGGTACAAAAGTGTAATCTGGCAAATAGGTTAGCTCCAAACTTATACTTTGAACTCTATTGTACCGGAGTTTAATCGTTTAAAGGGATTTATTAAATAATAATAATTGAAGGAAAATTCAATCCGCCATCCGGATTGGAACCCGGGCCGATAGGTTAACTAACCAGCCCTGTCGGACACCAATCGCAGGTGAATTCGGTGAATTTACTTTCAATTATTACTTTTCAGCCTTCTGAACATCTATTCATCTAAAGTAAAGTTATAATACAGCCGATTCCAAATACAAATTGCGAGATATCCATATATAATGAGGAAAGGTCCCGGGAAAAGGAATTGAAGGGCAATTGGTGTCCGGCATAGCTTAGTATATTTGGAACCTTCCAAAGGGTTCTAAAATACATCTCTGTATAAATTTTTCGTACATATATATATATATTATTTTTATTTATATATTACAATTCCTTTTACAATCGATTAGAAACAATATTTATAACAGTAATTAATTTCATCATCCCATATAATAATAATAATAATACTCGTGAGTTAATTTAGCCTAAATTTTATTTTTAACCTACTGAAATTTTTCAATTTTAAATCGATAAAATTAGGGATTTCATTTTAAACAATTTATTTTTTAACCGAAAAACGAATCATAAGTCCTCCTTTTTTCGCGGAAGTGAATTGAGAACGCCGTAAGTGGCCAGACTGTACGAATCTTTTGATGAAGTGTGAAACTAGTGTTAATGGACTCGAGATCATTTCAACGGTAATAGAATTTATATTTAAATCGGAACTGAAATCTGGTGCCGGCGCCGAGGATCGAACCCGCGACTACGTTATTCCAACACCAAGAACCCACTTCAGGTACGGTTAATAACATGATATGTTTCACGATGAATACCGGTTTCAAAGTTCCTACACTTACAACAGAGCGACAAACTTGCAATGCCGTGAACGTATATTCGGATATTGACTTAATTGCAACTTGGATTTGAAATATTGTCTTGACCGTAAAGCTTCCCCCAAATTATGTAGGCGTTCTCCGCCACGTTATTATATACAGTTATTTATGTATAACTCGCTGCCCATTAACCAACGGACAGTGAATAATGAAATTCGTTTCCATTGCAGTACTGTATAGGTTTAACAGTGTTCACTGAGCGGTTCATCAAAGATTGTTAGTTTGCAAACAGACTCTTATAAATTGGAAACTCTAAATTTCGTCCAGGACCAGCAAAAGACGTCATCGGGGGCATTGGTAAACTAAGATTGGATAAAATCTAGAAGACGATCTAGAAAAACGCCCGGGTCCAAAACGAGCGAGGGAAAAAAGCTATTTGTCTTTCGAACGGTCAGAAATTTTAATATTACTATTTTAATTTTTAAATATTACTTAAAAGAAAAAGATTCATCAAGACGGGCTCCAGACTGTACGCAATGCCTACATAATCGGAAGAGGGCTCGACGGTGCAATCGGCCGCGAGTTCAATCCCCACAACTTGCGCTCCCCAAATTTGAATTTCACAAGACGTGTAAAATCCAAATCATAATTTTTTTTGTAGAATTTCGACCCGGAAAATTTATATTTTACAATGCTCCATTAAAAAAAGAAATAGAAATTATAATAAATTCAGCGATAAAAAGGAATCCGGTGCTGTACTCTTCAGGATAAATTGGCGAACACAGACGCCACACTCGGCACGCGTCACACACACACACACACACACGCACAATAAATCGTTTTTTTCCTCACAACACAAACAAAGGAAAATCCAAAAATCACAATTGGCTTTTTCGTCTTAACACATCGTCTCTTAATAATAATTTGCCTATACTGTCCTACAATTTTTGTTTTCCTCCCCTTTATATTTTTTTCTTGTCGTTTTTTTTCATACATATGTATATATATATATATAAGTTATATAATTAAAAAAACAAAACAAAAACAACCCACAACTTTAAACAAGTAGTAGTAGAACTTCAAAGTTCACAAATATATTTATATTTCATAAAATTTTTTTTTCATTATAATAAACTGTAATATTTCCCGTTAAGCCAATACTTAAATTAGATTTATATATATATATGTATTCACAGACGCACACATATATATAAAAATGTAATATAAACTATAAAGGACAAAATGAACTAAACGCACCGAGATATGTACATTTTACAAACGTTGTTATACAAACAAAATGGCGTAGAGCGCGTGTCGTGTCATAAATCTTGAAGCGATCGATTTTTCTATTTATGTCTCATTTTGCTTTTCATTTCCTAATCGATTTTGAATTTTGAAAGTGTACTTTTTATCTGCGAGGACGCAGAGAGACTCCTTTCCTTCCCTCCTTCCTTCTCGTCCGCCGTTTATGTCGTGAAACCGGCCGGATTGTACATCATTCCAATTTGTTCCTGAGGTTTGACCTGTGCAAAAGAACAGACCCGAAAATATGGGAATGTTAGATTAGATTTGGTGCAGTGCAGTTTTACTCTCTCATATCCTTTCCTAGCGTCAAACCGGTTTGAAAAAAAGGCTCACGAGCAATCGATACATCCCTGTCGAGAGGTTTCACTATTTGTAGCTTACGCTAAAAGCATAATTTTTCTTTTTGCTATTACGCTGCAAATTCGAGGAATCGCCTAACAAAAAAAAAATTCATTTTTTGTGGGCGTGGCGGCCGACGAAACGGGGGCAAAATGTTCTATCGAAATCCTGATATCCATAAGCTACTTTGGCCTTCTGTAATGGTACATTAACAATGGCCGACTTCTCATAATATATAAAAATACTTCCAAGTCGGTTATTAATAAATAAATACAATACTGACATTATATAAATATTAATAAAATATAAAGCATTAAGAATAATTACTTCTTTGAAAGTTCGAAAGGGTAGAAGTCACTATAGTAATACTCGGTACAACGGTCTTGTGTCTTCGTGCTTTACACGCCATACTTAGATCTCGCGGTCGGCGTTCTTTAATAATTTTATTTGTAATAATAAACCGCCCCGGCAATTACAAATTAAAATCCTCAATAAAACGAATTATTACGCGACGACTAAAACTTTTCAATCCTATTTTATTTCAACTCAAAGCGGACGGGGTGCAACGTACCAAAAGTGTTGACTACATACCAAATGGTTAGGTGCTTACTTTGTTACATGATAATAATAATAATAATAACACTACTGAGTACAAATAAAATAACTAAAATACAATTTACACTTTCACCGGGAAACAAAAACCGGGCCAAATTAAATTTTGCATATACAATATATAAGTGCCACCAAAACAAGTCTACCGATACCAAAGTGGGAAAGTTAATGCGATCATGAAATATAAACATTTGTCGTGGCCAATAATATATTTTTAACATATATTTTTCTCCTACGATCCTGGAAAATTGTGCTTTTTTTTCTACTGTTTTATTCCTTCAGTTGGTCGATCCCCCGTGGGTGGAAAATTTAATGTAAATTTGAAAACTCATAAATCAAATACTTTCCATCATCCATTTTTTAATCTGGCATTCCGCCGGCAGTATGTGGACGGCCGCTACTGCACTATATCTATATCATGTCACTGTATGCAGTAACACGTCTTTCACGCTGCCCACGTCACAGCAGCCTATCACTACGCTATAAGTATCATGTCACTACGGTACAATGTTACGGTTCAATGTCGTTACACTATAGGTAGGTACGATGTCAATGTCCCGATCACAGGCTGTGTAGTAACAATGGGATCCGACGCGTCAGTATCCCACTGTAATAGTGGCCGGAATCAAGTTAACGAGAAAAATACCACCGAGGATTTTCATCTAAAAATAACGAAAACATTACTGAACCGTTCGCATTTTCTGTTGTCTCGTCATCCCCAGTTGCGATCCCATCAGTAATATTTAACAATAACATTGTGGCTAATGGCCCAGTGTATTCTGTGGTATGTTTTCGTTTGGCGAGGACAAACGTTACAGTTCAGAATGCTATTGACGGTGGCGAGAAGCCGAAATAAAATCTATTCTTTAAGCGAACGAAAACAACGGTAATGTCAACAACATTTAAATACAAGATGGGGTTATTATAAACCAGGTCTAAAATGCATCTAAACGACTAAGAATTCGGTCACATTCTATAGAAAAAAATTCAATGGAAAACAATGATTTACAAAAAAAAAAAACGGCTTCAATACCGGTCGATTTTGTGTTTTCTTGTTGTTCATTTTTTGATACTTACGCGTTGGTTCTGATGCTGTTTTTCCGACCCGTTTTTATCCATGTAATATTGTACCTCTTGCGACAGCGAACTCATTGAGCTCGATCGAGACAGCTACAAGCGCATGCGCCAAAACAAAGCCACAAAAATACTTCAACAACAACAAAAATGAAAAAAAGAGTGTTTTAAAAATAAAAAATTAATAAATCGTCGTTTGCCGTCAAACGCGACAGATGATGGTGATGATGATTTGGGGAAAAAAAACAAGAAAAACTGGAAAATCCACACCAAAATACAGAAAATGTAAAGTAACAATTATATGTATATATAAATATTAAAAAGTTGTTATGTGGAGTGTGAAAAAAGCTATATTACAGCTTGAAACAAAAAATTAATACCAAAAAGCTTTCAACACCATCAGTTCCTGGAGTGGTTAAACAAATTATAACCTTCTCCAGAATGCATATTTCTTTCTAAACCAAAATATCAGTAATATTTCTGTGGCAAAAATTACATTATTTCAATTTGATTCTTTAACACGAAATCTTTATTTTTAAATTTATAAATGAAATTTGTACTAAGAGTTTTTTTAAATAAATCTTTTTACATTTATCAGTCCTTAAACGATTAAATATCCAATTTTCATAGACATAATTGGAAAAATTCATTTTCTACTTAACGTTATGTTTTCTTTTTATCAAACCATTGTATCATCAAACGATTCATCAATACATTTTATTCTGTTGGGGACAAACAAAGTTTAAATAATGGTATTAAGGGATCTATAATCAATATATATATGCACACACACACACACATATCAAGTGAAAAATTTTGAGAAATTTTTGATTTCATAACACACTATATTCTAATTTGTATATGTATATATATATATATATATATATATATATATATAATAAATATTTCCACACACACACACACACCAAATGTTATGAAACAAATGTATTTATAGTTACACAAAATTGTATATAACATTATTTTTGTGTACAAAATTTTATTCTGCACCAAAGTAAAACATCTGTGAGAAGTGCAAATGTTATTGTTTTAAATTTGCAGTTCAGAAGTGGATTATTCATGCAAATGTATGCAGTTAAAAGAAAACCAAAAAACAGGCGACAAGAAGAACAAGCGGTGAAATATATGTGCGCGTTTCAGATTGAGAATGACTATAGAGGTGTGAAAATTGAAGTTGCTCTCTTTGCCAATAGCAGCGGTCTTTCAAATTTCTGCCCCACTGGATTGTTTTCGGTGTTACAATCGAAGATAATATATTGGAATGTTTTTTTTATTAAGATTTAAATATGAAAATGATCACAGTCGCAGGGTTAAATTGGCACGGGTCAAATAAAAATATGTATCGTGCAACTCTTTACCGTGTAGATGAGTCTCATGACACTCCAGCTTCTCCGGTGAAAAATAACTTAAAAATCTATCAACTGCATATATTGATATATAATAGTAGGCAGTTACTTTGAGAAAAGTGAAGGGGTTTGATATATCAATATATGATGTCAGGGAACAATCAAATAATTGCCCTGAACTTCAGGAATACTTTATTTAAATTGGAGATATTCCATTAATTTGTTTTACTCAATGTCGACTTATTTTTAATTAATTTATAAAAGATTCTGTTTCTTTTTACAGTGAGCCGATAAAAAGTGATCCACAAATAGGTTGATGAAGGAGCATCTATGGAGAGAGGACAATATTCTGGATACCTGGTATGTCTATGTATATTTGTATGCATATGTATGCATGTATAGAAATGAAAAAAAAGTGATTCCGGTAATCAAACCACTGCTATAAGCAAAGAAACGGTCGAGTTAATAATGGGAGGAACGATTAAATGTGTGATTAATAATGCAAAAATCGCGTGTTAAGTAGAGAGGACCCACCTTTGTGCTTGGTTCTCGAGATGGAGGCGGCTGAGCGTACTGAACCAAGTTTTAATGCCGAATTTATATAGCCGTTAACTTTAATTTTTTCAATCAGTTAAATTTCTTTCGTTCGAACAGGTCTCTATCCATTCCTCGTGACACAATTACCTATTCAATTATCTATTCTTGTGTCCTGGTGGGTGTGTTTCTATTACTTCGACTACTCGAATGGAAGTGAGGCTCTCTACAGTTTGGGGTCGAGAGAGTGAGAGAGATCTCCCTTCTAATCTGGTCAAATTTTAAAATTATTACAGCGAATAAAGCGATATATGGATGGGACCTGGCACAAACAACACCCGGAATACGCTGACTGGTGCCGATGTGGTACATGTTGGTGGTGGCCGAACATTATTTCTTTTATAATTTGAAGGTTTCTCGAAGCAGAAACATTGGCTTAATCATTTAGTGCTAACTTCTGTTCGGATTCTGCACACTGAAGTCTTGCTCTACAAATTGTGGAATTTTCTTTTTTGAAAAAGTATTCTTGGACACGATTTTCCAGAGAAAGTGTGGCAAACAAATCATTAAAGATATAGGCGTTAAAAAAAGTTTTTATTCAGGCATCCTATTAATTTTCGTATAGGCTGAAATTATCACTAACTTCCGGTAGGATCCTGGGGAAGAGTTTTTGCCCCTTTCCTTCTGAAAGTGTTGTCTGCTTCTGTCCATACACAATATGGTGGGGTGTTGTCATCAACCCCATATTCCTCTTGGGATTATGATTTGTCTGTTCCCATATTACTTGGGACCATCCTAAAACTATGTTATATCCTATAACTATAATCCTGGCCCTTCAGAAGGGAAGGGCTAAAACCCTTCCAATGGAGCCCGCTGGGGTAGTTTCCACCTTACTGCAACATTGTGTGAGCCTACTGGAAGTTAGTCATAATTCAAGTTCTGCCTTCTGCTGGTTGTTAAAGTTTCATTTTGCAATACACAGCAAAGCTGGATAAAGACGCCGCATTCTCGAGACAATAATTTGACCGTAGATTTCGTGTGTTTCTGTCTCACTGGTTTGGTCTTTTGCTAGACCGGTTTCGGCAGCTCGCCATCTTCAGTAGTGGTATTAGTCATTTTTGGCACTTTGGATGTGTTTTGAGTATCCTCACTGCACTGTCACTGTCACTTGTACGGTGTGGGTGGTTGGATTGTTGGTTGATAATTGTGTCTGTGTTGAGTGTGGTGTCTTTTCTAAAAACGTCAACTAAGAACTTTTGGACACAAACGAATAAAATCGTTTATAAACCAATGAAAACTCAAAAAGCGCCGAAAAAGAAGGTTATAAAAACCAGAAAATGATAAAAAGACTCAAAATTCACGTTCATATACGCTTAAATTATTGTTTTTAAGCATATATAAATGCAATTTTGGCCCTTTTTAGCCGATATTTCGTCCATAGTAGTTCCAATGTGAGTTACATTTGTCCTATAAACGAAAGTTGAAATATTGAAAATTTTGTTTTCAAAAATTTTCAGTGGGGCGCTAGCGTTGCGGTGCTCGTGCACCCAAAAACTTTAGTTGAGTGCATCCCCACGCAAAAGACCAAACCAGGGAGAGGAGACAGAAACACACAAAATCTACGGTATTCCTACGCTTCGCAGACCACAAAACAGGTATTTTAAACAATAATTATAATTCAAGTGTCTATTTATTATTGATTAGAGACTGTCAATTTTCAACACTAGGTTTACTGTGATGCATACCTCATAGAAAATTTCTAAAATTCAAAACTTTTTTAAAAAATAAACATCGATGTAAATATTTGCCTTATTAAATTGATAAAAGTTGGCACACGAGTGGTAAAAATAATATGCAAATGGTTTTTTGTAAAATTCGTATTGAAATTTGAAATATGTAATTTTGACTGGTCACCGTAAACCTAGTGTTAAATAAGCATGTTGCTGTAAAACGACATAGTAGACAAAAAGGCGAAGAGAAATCTTTTTTACAGAAGTAAATACGTTTAGAGCGAAAAAATAAATTTCTAATCGGTGCAATTTTTCATGCATTTGTTAATTTAAATAGTATTTGAAATAGGAAACAAGTTGGCCGTTGTCACACACTCTTAACCCTTTAGGTATGTCGATACAAGAACTTCCCGGTTTTGTGGGTTAACATTACATTCAATTTCAACAACAGGGAATATTTTTATTGGCATACCATTCAGAATCGTCGAATATATATTTATACATATTTTTTTTAAATAATAATCGGTCAATTTGGTTTTTTTCCTTAGGCCTACCACGATAGTTAAAAACTGCGACCATATTTAAATTAATCTGTTTTTTTGTTAGAATACTCGAAATATTTACGAATAATTTTAAGGTTTTATTGTTTGGAATATCAACTCGCAGTGCTATTTCCTGTCACTCTTTGCCTGCATGACTTAGGCTAATCGTCACTGTAGAGTTCCTCCAGTCCATTTATTTATTAGTAGCTCTAACCCCGGATAAGTTTCATTAGTTTAATTTAGAAATCAGTGCACAGTAATAGTTTATTTTATAGGTATAGGGTATTGAGCCATTTGAAAACCTACCAGTATCCAAATTCAATTCAACCAGGAATAAAAGCACAGTGAATAGCACTGGTGATCATAATCCAACCATTGTGTCAGGCAACCCCCTCACAAAAAATAATTAAATTAATACCCAATATTATTTAAATAGATTTTGACCGATTGTAGGGTGCAATTTAAACACGAAATAAAGTAAAATATCCTCTTTTCAAATGGACTGTAGATCAATGTCAGTTTTGTTTTACCTCTTTATGGGAGTCTGTTCGATTCGAGGTTAGGCTGTGGCCGGTGACGTTGTTGCCAGGAGTTATGAAGTCGATTGGGGCGTTCTCAGTCCCTTCGACTGGAAAAAAAATACAGAACATTTTCTTTATGACTTCTTAAAACAGTAAAAATGGAATAGAAGTGTACAATTTTCTCGGCAGTTTAAAACGAGCAATTTTGTGTTTATCGTAAAAAAAAAGAAGAATTAAAACCGCTCCTTTCGTTATTATCCTGGAAAAAGTATATTTTTAAAATTACAATTTATGTACGCCATCCGTATTTCTTATGAGTGGTCAGTTCAACCTCCGAATGTAACATGAATTAGTGCGTATGTAGAAATTGTTCTAACGTATGTATATAATTACCTGGAGCTGGTACGAAAAGGTTGGTGTTCATAAGAGGGTTGATAGGTTTAGGCAGGAGGCCATCCATCCCTTGTGAGTCAGCGGCACCTCTTCCGGCTCCACTGGCTACAAATCGTGACTTCACTGCAAAAACAATGTCTATTTATTATAATTTATTTTCTATATATATTAAGTTTTTTAAAGGTACATAATTCTGCATTGTTTATGCCATATTTCAGGGGTGAATTAACTGTTTAATTGCTGTTGGTTTTTGATCAGTCGGGGTATATTATTTCTGTATTTTTTTCTTTGCCATTTTATATGACATGTATATAAAAAAAGACTGCCTCACTCTAGATTATAAACAGTTTGAATACAATCGAAATTAAATCGACGGACAAGACAGAGGATAAAATATGACTGGCGAACTTACGGGATCCTTTCTGTAATTTGTATTTGTTGACGGTTGTCGGCGGCGGCATCATCTGTGGGTTGGCACCACTGTGATTATTCTGCTGGCTCATCGCCGACGATTGGGCCAGTTCTGTAACAGTCGGTGGAGGTTTCACTTCCGCTTTGTCTTCGTCCTCGCCGTCCAAATTCACCCACCGCTTCTTCTCGTTGTCCCAAACAATCTGCAATCATTTCCACCAATTGTCGCCATTAACAACAGCACAAAATGTCTACACTCTTCACTTTCATCACAACGCCTTGTTCTCCCGATAGGAAAATTCGTTTTCACCCCGAGTCGGCAGAATTTAAGCGAATGACTCAATCAAAAAAAAAGTCGTAAAGATAGGAATTGCGGCTTCGTCCCATTAATGATTAGTGGTTTCAAAATTGAGAAAAGTACTGACAAAAGAGTAAATTAACTAAGGCCAGTTTTGCTGCTTCAACATTCTTTTAAAAATTCACCTCTAGATGGCACATTCTGTCGACATGTATATAAAAAAAAGACTGCTGAAACAAAACTTAATTTTCCATAATTATTTATTAATCTTTTTTTCAAATTGTTTCTAAATATTTGATTCTTGTTGATTCTTTATTTTTTAAAAATTGTTTCCATATTTTAATTTTTCTTTTTTATTAGTTGGCGACTCATAAGTTAGCGCCCGATGGGCGACGGTTTGAGCTACCAATGTACCAACCGTTCCGTGAAAATTTCCCGCCCCCCATTGACAAAACAATTATACCATAACAATTACTGAACTTTTCATGTTATAAACACGAACGTTACGAGAATAATATGTATTGGTAGAATAAAATTTGGGCGACGAATAATTTTTACAGCCATCGGCCTTTAACTTTTTATTTCTGAAGAATCATTATGTTAATCTAATACTGAGGGGAACCTACCATCAAATTCATCTTAAAGCTCTCTAACTCAATTTTTCGTTAATTATTATTATAATTTCCGATACCCAATCATTACTGTGAAAAATCTGCAATATATTTCTGGATGACCACTCTTTATTTGAATCCATCAAAGCGAACAGCCGAAACTGGTTTTGAGACAAAAATCATATTTGTTATAGGTTGTTTTATGATTCTTTTAACTTTGCAACGTTCTGACAGCGCTGTACTTTTAATGTACAATATTTTAAACGATGCTGTGCAAGGAAACATAGTTCAGACCTTATGTAAGACATCGAATTAATTATTTATTGTTGTATTGTACAAATAATGTATTACAACAAAAGCAGGATAATCGATATAATAAGGGCATGGGCCTCATTCATTTCTGTTTCATTGAAAAATTCAAAATTCATTTTTGTTTTATTTTATAATATATCGGTTGAAATTTGTAATCGCAGGAAAATTTGGTCCACACATTAATGACATTCAGCTTTAACAAATATTAACTGATTTAAATTAAAGGAGCCTCATATACTCAGAATAATAGGCACGTTTGCTGCCATGCATTTTTACCATCTAACATTATTCAATATTGAATAACGATAAAATTAAATAAATTTTATCAATTGTTCTTTTATATCGAAATAACTTAGGGCAACGTATTATATTTTTTAAATAAATATACAATTTATTATTGGACTTAATAATAATTAAACTAATTAATACTTTTTTCCTACAGACTAGGGCATAATAAATACAATAGGATCAATCTAAACACATGCTTAGCATTTCTGTTAATCTAGCTTAGTCTAAACATCCCAGAGTTTGGAGATTTTAAATATCAGCAAAGATCATGCTTCAGATTTTTTGCTACAACTAAACTTCTAAAGTTCTATTTAATTTAAACTTTATACATTTAACGTGGGGTTATTGTAAAATACGTCCGGGATACTTTTTTCTTGGGGTTCTAATGGGACTACTGGAGATAGGGGGCACAACACATTAAGTTCGATCTGACCGAAAGTTGGCCCAATTCTTAATTAAGTGTTACACAAGCGACACGGGTGTTATGCAGTGGCTGTCTGTAATTGTTCTGTAAGTAGCCGTAGGTGTAGGTAGTAGGCATATCTAACTCCACAGTCGGCACCTCCATTCTGGCGGACGGAGGATCATAACCTGTCCGATTATAGGTCTGTCTGTAAATTTCAAATTCAATTGGCAGAGTGGCTAGACAATCGGCGGTCAATTCTTTTATAAAGTTAAAATTTCGATCAGCTTTTAAGAAGCGGGCGTTTTATTCGTTCCGCTAAATATAATTAATTTTGAAACAAAAAAAAGTTTTCCTTTTCGGTTAATTTTTAAATCGGTCGGTTAGGGAGTGTGGCCGCTACCACAGAGCGGCCAGCCCTTACTTATATCCTAACTTATATTCTAACAGCCATGGCATACGGGCGGACTCGAACCGCCAACCACTGTGTCCCAAGGCGCACGCCCCTCGCCATGGGCCACAGAGGCTCCTAAATTCAACAATTTCATACATACTAACAATTTCAACTAAAGAAACGTATATAAGGGTCAACGAATTTTTTTATCGCACTCGGAAATCCTGCTTTATTAAAATGTTAAAGCCCGCATAGAAGCAACGTATATTTATTGGCTGAAACAATTGACGCCCTTTAAGTCAACCTAAGCTGAACAAAAGAAAATGGCTTTTACCTTCAACCATACAGGAAAATGTTTCTGCAAAATTAAACATTTCCTACACACTTACAATGTCAAACCATAGAAATCTACCTACGGGTAATGTAGCTAATTTATCAGTTTTCATCTGGACACTCGGAAATACTACTTTACTAAACTGTAAAAGCTATCCAGCTATAAAATTAATTAATTTAAAAAATCCGACGCCCTTCTTGTCAACCCTGAGGTTCTTCCCTCATTCCCCCCGAAGGTTCTCATCCATAAAAAATTGTCATCAATTCTACGTATAACTAGCCGGAGAACAGTCATTCCAAATCTAGTGTTTGATATTTCACTTCGGTTAGTGAAATAGGTGACGGTGCAAACAGGATGTCCCCCCCTCCCCCCAGAATGTGCTAAACTGCTACTGAAGATGGCGAGAGGACGAAACCGCGGTAGAAGAACGCGAAATCAACGGTATAAAAAACTATCGGCAATTCTACGTGCGACCGTAAGAAAGTCGATGGTGGGATAAGGCTTCTTTTATCTTGTCAATCGTGCAAATCCTGATCCGTTGCCAGTTGAGAGGGCAGCCTTTGTAATTATAACTAAGAGAATAGGATGGGAAAAGAAACAACTTACGGTGGGATTCTTGTCGTCTGGTAGTCGCATCTGGTTTTTGGGCCTCATGCTCAGCTTTTCCCATATGCCGCCGAACCATCCGCTGTTCTGCTGTGTGGGCCTATCGTCCGATTTCTTCTTGGCCCCCTTCTTCTGTTCAGACGCCTCCTTGTTCCTCACCGCCTCCTCTTGCTTGCCAACCGGCTGCAACAACAACAACACGCGTCCCGTTTACATGTCGAAGGAAAACACAAATTCCAGCTTTTTATTCGGCGGGAGTTAAAACGGTACAATTGATATTTTGTTTTTTAAACAGATACCGTCAAATCGCAATCTTCCGCTCTCTCGACCCGTGCTAGACCGGTTTCGGCTTCTTACATTTTCAATAGCTCAATGCGCACACTGTATTCGGCAGAAATTATGCTTTTATGTATGACGACCGGAAGTCTAAAAAACGCAGTTTATTAGACTTCCTCGAAGTTAAATGACTTGATACAAGAACATAAAATTTTAATTAGCCGGAATACGACCAAATCTAGCGCAGGACCGAATTGGTGAGCGGTGATTGCGATAATTATGAATTAATTGACGAAATCTCCGCCACATTGTGACCGAGACGCTAATGTTTTTTATTTTATATTCCCTACGTTTTTTTCTACAATCTATTGTCCGCAAAGTTTATAAATCTAAAGCTTATCTAACTTAAGCTAAACATCCAGTGACAGGGGAAGGGTTTCTGTTAGATCAAAAACTCAGACTGCCGGTCCCGATGGTTCGAAGTTTACACCTTTGGCCACTATAACAACCATATAAACATTACTATATTACACACGTACGATTATATATTCTCTCTTACATTTTCCTTATCTTATTTATTATTTCCGAAATCCCTTGCGAAATAGACGATAACAGAGTTCACAGTTTTAAAACAAGTATAATACTCATCGCAAGTTGATTTGCAAGCAAACACAAACTTAAACTATATATTTATGTTTTTTTTCATATTTCGTCCTACTATTTTTCTTAACAACTGTACAAACTATAATAAGTAAAATAAAAATAGTTTGTTACTCATTTATGATATTCTAGATAAAGAAAAACAAAACAGAACTGTGAACACAATACACTGTACAAATAAGACATCATTCTCCAAGTTCTTGTTGTTACTGTCCTTTTAATCGCACAGTTACATCCACTACTGGTATGCGTAAAATCAATAAGGGATAATAATAAATATGACGCCTATTGTTGACAAACTGACTTACGATACTTTATTAGCTGAAAAATTAATATCTGAACACTTGACGATGTACATGTATCAAATTTAAACAGTTTACATCATCGTTTCGATGCTAATAAAAAAAGAGAACACAATCGTTTATAGCAATTCTCGGTGCTTACAAAGTGGGCAAACGTAAGTTTGTTTTTTGTTTGAACCCACAGCTCACGCTCAACTACAAAACAAGCAATTTAAGTTGTGACTTGTTATAATTTGTATGAATTAACAAAAAATTAACTCGTGTAAGCTGTAAATTTTTACTGGGAGAAAAGTTCAATGAATCCAAGAACAGGATATTTATAATTAAGTTCAATATTTTTTGGAAACTAAAAAAAAAATAGAGATAGGTGTCCGTATCTGAGATACTGACTGAGCTCGCGAAGGAATAAATAATTTAAGATACTTTACATCCTACAATAGAACTAATTCTCCCAAGTAAAATAACCTGCTAACAAGTATAACAATAAAAGTAACAGAATTCTCACACTGCAATATAAATTTTGTAAGATAACTCTCTAAGAAAGACAATAATATTGCACTTTTTTCAAAACATGGTTTGTACTACTAAATACACGATAGTACTAATAATAATTAAAAATAAAAACTAACAAGTATTTTTGCACAACCCAACTAGACCATTCGGTTAGAACTGCCTCTCCCTAATGTTAATTGTTAGGTCTAATAAAAATTCTCCTCAGCGATATTGTTACCTTCCACTTTGCAGGCTCCAACAACAAAAAGTTTTCAACCTAATATTTCTTTACAGAAAACTCTACAAATGCGATAGAGATTAATCTAGATGCACGCTCCTATTATAATTCAATGCGCATTGTCGTTATCTATCTAAGCACTTTTATATAGACATATCTGAAAATCAATATCGCGATACCCGACAGAAGGCAATTTAATGAACCAGTATTGATGAAGCCGAATCTGCTCTGCATTTCTCAGCTCCACTAAGCTGCGAGCAACTAATCTAACTTGTATATCGTATATTGGAGAAAACCGACTGATAGAGGCTCAAATAGGGGGACTCGGTTGCGACATTTTCCGAAAGTTAATTCGGAAATGTGAGAATAGTCCGAGCTACTCGAAGGAGGAAAGAAAGGCAAAACTGGCGACAGAAGCCTAAAAATAGTGCAAATATTCCAAACTATCCATACCTAAAGGGCTCGTATTTAATAAGAAAGGGGCCAATGTATTCAGTGTAGACGATATGAGGCCTCTGAGTCAGCGCTTCGTGAGTACAAAATGCGGGGTTTTTAAGGACGATATTTTTTTCCCCACGAAACTTCGTTGTTTCCGATTGTACGAGAAGAAAATAAATTGTAATATCTCTATGAATATAGAAAAAGCCCGCATAGCTGTGTACAACTATTATTCGGCTAGAGAAACACCGCGGTAATGGAATTCATTCTAGAAAAGGGGCGTCGATCGGGAACGTCGAAAGGGGTTTACAGTTGCCGATCGGCTTGTCGATTGGGAACGTGCCGCCGAAAATGATTTTACGCCTTTGCGATGTACTGTTATTAGACTGGTGGTGGTAGCCGAGTTGGGGGGTGAGAACTCTCTTTGGTTGGATGGACCCCGTGGGATGAGGACCGGCAGGAGGGGGCGGCGGCGGCGCCGGGGGGCTTTTTTCAACGTCTTCGGCCGATTTCGTACTTCTCTGTTCCCGACAACAACACTGAGAACAACAAGATTGACGATGGTGCGTGTGGTGATTGTGATGGTGATGGTGGTGGTGGTGGTGGCGGTGGCGGCGGCGGCGGTGTTGGTGGCGGCGTTGGGGGCGTCGCTTTGCCGAACACGGCGAGGACGAACTGACGGAAGGAGGACTGCTGGAGGAGGGGGAAGAACAACATGAAGGAGAAGTAGAAGCGATAATACTTACAGCCTTGGCGCTATCGTCCTGACCAGTCTAGCGGCGTGCAAAACAACAACAAAGAACAAACAAAACGGACAAATAGGTAAGAGATACAACAAAATATATACATAATCCACCCAAATTCAGGAATGTATTTCATACTACAAAATAAACTCCCATTATTAGGAAATGCTTTTTTGGGCTACATTAAAAAAACTGTAAAATTTAAAAGAGAAAAAATATTTTCCTTCTTTTTTTTAAGTAAAAAAAGAGAAAAACCTTTATTTGGAAAACTAAAAAAAGGGTAAAACTTTTAGTGAAAACTAAAAAAGGAAAAACATTTTTTGATAAATAAATATAGAAAAACAATTTTTTGGAAAAGTAAAGGGAAAAAACTTTTTGAAATATAAAAATGGGGAAATTTTTTTTTTAAAGTGTTCTCACTGGAAAAACTGCTTATCTATCAAAAATGTGTATACTCTGTATTTGGTTTGAAGAATTTTCAGCCTATTTTTTTAAAGTAGCCCAAGAAAGGTACATTTCCAAACATATGCCGAGAGTTCTTTTGAAGTTTCTTTTAACCCAAGAAATACAGTCCTGAAATTTGGAGGAATTGATTTTGAACTCTCCGGT
The DNA here is from genome assembly GCA_019843655.1 of Lethocerus indicus. Lineage (NCBI taxonomy): Eukaryota > Metazoa > Arthropoda > Insecta > Hemiptera > Belostomatidae > Lethocerus > Lethocerus indicus. The sequence goes on from JACDQD010000011.1 coordinate 18,088,763, forward strand.
GTACTAATATACATTTAATTTTTGCATAGAAATAGTTTTGTTTTTGTGATCTAAATTTCTATTTAACTTCTAAGTAGACAAATGCGAATAATACTACCAATTGAGTGTATTTTGTAGCATGTCAATGAGATGAAAACAATTCACTAAGCTAAACATTAAATTTTTCTTAACAAAGTCCATCGTTTTAGATTATCTTAATGAAATAATCCACTTTAAAAAAAAATTCTAGTCATTTCTAAATGTTTCTTTATGAGCATTCTTACACTTACCAGTTCAGTTCATCTTAGAATTAAATGATAATTTCAAGAAGAAATAGTATTTTTTTAAAAACTGTAAGGCCTATTATCCAAGGTAAAAATGCAGTAGAAAAACATTCACAACGATCAAAAGAAAATTAGAAACAATCACAGCACAGTATAAATGCAAAATTAATATAGAGATCATAGAATCTAGTTCGGCAGAAACAAGTCGATTAGGCATTAGTGTGTTAAAAGTGTATTAACTATTTGTAGTAGAAAAACAAAATTAAGGTTTTAATTTCTGTAGTCTGTAAGGGGTTGGAATATCCCTCTGACCCAGCTCTGTTATTGTGCTCGGTGTACAATTACTAAGGGCAGTGCTGACAGGATGCTGGCAATGATAACAAGAAGCCCGGGTCTAACTTAAGGCCGATTAGCCGAGTTGAGACAGAAAATTCCAAGCCATGATAACCTAAAATATATATTTGAAAAGTGCTCGTTTGCTAAAAAAAAAAGTTTCATATCAACCTGTAAAACATCCTGTCTTACGCTCGGGTGAAAGTTATCAGCGAAATATGCTGGGAATTTAATCTTAAATCCTTTAAGGTTGGGAAAAATTGACTTCAGACCAAAACACTTGGAAGGTTCATCGAGACAGAAAGGGATGTTGTATTCCAAACCTTCCATGCCTCCGTGCAGACATTTCAAACGGAGTAAGCGTGTTTCTGTATGTAATATACTAATATAAAATGTATCCGATTTCGGATTTTATGTCATAAATTCAAAGCACTTTCTAACACTGGAAACATACACTCGAGTGGACTTATTTGTAGGCATATATTTGTCATTAAAGAGAGCTCTCTCGGTGTCTGCCCAATTGCAAATTTGTTAAAAATATTTGTTAACAACTAGGTTTAAGTTGTCACGGATTGTACCGTAGACTGATTAAGAGGGGGGCATACCAAATTCGGTTTTCATAAATACCTTAAGCTGATCGTCGAGTGCTTTATAATAACTGTAACCGGGTTTGGCGGTAGGCTGGGCGATTGGCGGCGCTGGCAGGGGAGGTTCCAACATCGGTTGTTGAGTTTCGAGGTTGGCTATGTTACCGTTTTCCCACGGTTTTTCACCCGCTGTTCCACCGCCACTCGATTCAATTCTTGGAAGGTCGTTCGCGTGATAACCTGCAAAGAGGCGTCGGAAATGTCTTGTATATAAACCTTTACTGTTCAACGCGATCTTTACAAGTCTCCCGTTTGAATTCGTTTCTGTCTCTGGTTTCTGGCACCTACTCGGTCCTAAGCTAGAGGAGGTGTTTCGGCCGATCACCATCTTCAGTAACACTCCATCAATAATACAGCGAGGTATTTACTAAATTACCGGCAATGCGGGGTAACAGAAAATCCATGAGGGGAGATATAAAATGGCTCGAGCGATAACTGTTAACAAGGTTGCATGCTTTGTTTCATCGTGCTTTTGATCATCCGCTCGGCTTCTCGCCGTCTTCAGTTGTATTCCGCTGGCAGACTAGAGAAGGCGACTCTTATATAAATGTCGCTCCTACTGACAGTAACAATGAAGATGTGATGCCAAATGCGCATCACATAATTCTCGCCGATATAACGCCCAGAAAACCATTAGAGAACAAAAACAAACGAAAAATGAGAGAAGCGACTAATCGTGCAATGAATTTCTAGTTTGTGCATTTGAACAAATATTGCATGCATGTTATCGTTCATTCCTGATTGTAGAGAATATTTCAAGAATTAGAACAAACAATATTTAATATCCCAGGTAATTAGTAGTTTACAATTATACATAACATTATGTGTGTGTGTGTACATTATGTTTAAATTCAATCATATCAATTGACTTGTAAGCTTATAATTATTTGTTATTACTTGCCATCGAATTTGTCATTTCAGTTTTTCTCTCGCTAATTCTGATTGGTATTAGTAATTATACTTATTACTTATACAATGTTTAATGATTGTTTAATCATTTAAACGTTTGTTCACTTCATTTTCATTAGCGAATTTTATGATAGTTAAAAGAGTTAATGTTCGTGAATATTCTTTAATCCTTTTTCCGGCACTGATTTCATAATTGCCGTTATATATTTTTAAAATTACAATATGGTAAGAACTAAATACACTGTGATTCTTGCAATTTTCTGTCTCCTGTGAGGCATCCCGTGCGGAAAGTCACAAAAATGTTACCCACACAACACTTTACAGAAAGCTAACATGCTTAAGTATTGCTAACAGAAACTTTCTGATGTTCAGGCTCAGGATACCCCATCAGCTACCAACGCGGCCTCACTAATGACCACTGAAGATTGTGATAGGCCAAAACTGGCTTAGTAAATCGATCGGTAAATCAGGACAAAAGGTTGCAAGAATTATGGTATTCCAAATCCTGATGGATCACTTAACAGGTAAGGTGTACAAGTAAGTTTAGATATGAAAAATTAGCATCTGGACCTTAAAATTTGGAATGAGGAATAACAACTAAAGAACATCATTTATTTCTAATATTTTCTTCCCGAGTTTCAAATTCCTGTTGTTTAATTAGTTAGAAATTTTAATTAGTACTATTATGACTAAATGTTTAGGACAAGAATAACTTGTTAATATATTGTTACCTAAGAATTTGAATTATACAAAGAAAACTTTGATTTCGGTATTTTATATAATCATGAAAGCTTATATTTATATTATGTGCATTTTATGTTTTTTGAAACTTAACATTTAAATACCGGTATTGTGTTCCAAAAAAAATTCCTGTAAAGTGTAATTTTTCATGCCATCATCTACACTTATTGCGTCTACATTTAAATTTATCAAATTTCTTTTAATGATACTTTCCCCCGAATTATGAAACTATTCGAGAATTCAAAGTTTCGCTTAGTAATTAAAAAGTATTGAAAAATATTTAGAAGCACACCACAAAACTAAAGTTATTCATTATTCATATCGTTGTTATCTTTTAAAAGAATGTTAGCTTAAAAAAAGGAAACAAAACATGGTGCCCAACATGTAAAACGAGTGAAAAAAATAATCAAAGGAGTTAAGATTTGGATATGTTAGTCAATGCATAAATAATAGAAAAGAAAAAACAATGTTCCCCCGTGTTCTACTACACTCATACTACATTTATGCACATACTAGACTACAGTGCAAAAGCATTTTATATTTAAAAAAATAAAGAACAAAGATTACTTATGCATTAACTACGAGAAATGAATTATTTAGAGAGAAAAAAGAATACTATTACTGTTAAATATTTCATTCACTGTTTATCAACAATACAATCACAATCAATTTATACATAAATAAGATTTGATTCTGAACACAGCACAATATTTGAACACTCTTCTTTCTACAAGCTCAATTAAGCGCTCACTTAATTCGTTAAAAATGTCTTTTTTCAACTTTAATTTTTGTGAAATACTTTGCACCTATTTGTATTTTGAAGCGATTCAGAATTATAGCATTATCGGAAACCCTTATTCTTGCAATCTTCCGTTTCCATACCTCCCTAACTGGCATCTTAACCCTTTGCACTCTCTAGGCACCGTTAAGGCTACCTAAGTTTCCAGTTTATCGTACTTACCTAATCGTTAATTTTACATTTACAAAATAGACATCTTCAGTCGGAATTCATTTTTCGTAAAACATTTACGAGGTGTAATTTTCAGGTACTGCACTTAAAAACAATTGGTCCCAATCGGAAAGCTTGTACACAGAATCCAAGTAATTTTTTTGAGTGTACAAATTAAAAATTTCTGAATACAAAATCCAAAGGGAGAACTCGTTTCAAAATTCATAACTTGTGGGATAAAATCGTAAAAAGAAAAAAAATCCACAAACCATTAATAAAATTAACTATTTTTTTTTACCTTGTAAAGTAAAATTTTTTCCCAAAAATAGTATGAGTTGCTGAGTGATCGCTTAAAAGAATATCCAGAGGGCAAAGGGTTAAATTTGAAATGGTCATAACATTAATATATCTACTAACCTTCGAATTAAAGATGAAAAATGTATTGCTCTCAAATTTAAAATAGCTTACCTTTAATCCCATTAAGAATACAAAGTGCGAATGAAAGAGAAAAAAGGTATAAATTTCATGCCCCAAGTTTTGAAAGAATTATACCCCACTAGAAAATAAACAAGCAGTCGACAATATACAATTCTATATAAATCCAATATTATATATACAATACCGAAAAATAAAATTAAAACCCGATTCGCATTCACTAGTATATACAGTGTATTGTCATGCATTATAAACTAATCAAAAATATTGTACAATAACTATTTCCGAATTAAATGCAAAATAGGAGGAATGAACACAGTGTGTAAGAACGAGGACATAACACTCTGAACCAACTAACGACAGGGACGTAACCGATCGGTTTCTTTCTTTACCCCCGGCAAGTTACACAGCTAAGGCTACAATCTTTATTCTTTTTCCTTTTCTTTTTTCTTTTGTTACGTTTTACACTACAAAGAACAAGCGATTACTGTGGCACACGACAAAAAAAACCCCTCATATATAACTCACAAAGTGCAACCAAAACACTTTTCAGGGCTTTGAACGGACAAATTTTGAGGTTAATATTAAATTATTGTTCAGTTCGGAAATTTAAAAAAAAATGCTTCAAGGAAATATGAATAATTCTTGCTTCATACATCAAATCTCTGTCAAAGATTTAAATCGTACCATTAGTTAGTTAAAGCTCCATTAATTATTAAATTATCAAAAATCTGCCGAATTTATGCATAGAATTTGAACCTATTGTAAATATCTTGTTTTTAATAGATTTAAAGATAATTGAATTTTTATTTCTTCAAGTTTCTCTTTTGACTGTGTAACCTAATTCTTTTGTTCAGTTGGTCTGTCCGGACACATTTTTAAAAACATTTGAGCTTAATATATATTAGCAATAATCTGAACAATAATCTATCGAATTAATAAAAAATAATTTGTTTAGCAGTCAATATTGTTATTATGTTGTTATTATGAAGAAATAACGATAGCTAAGAAACTCCTTAAAATATTTATTTTAATAGTTTTCGAGTGTTTTTTATTTATATTATCCAGTACACTACAATAATTTTCAATAATTGAAATTATAAGCTGAATTTTTTCCCCGAGTTCTTAATTTTTCTGAACTGCAATACTGGATGTAAGAAAAAAACAATTATCCCTAAAAATTTTGGTTGCTACTTGTGAACAAATAAAAAGAACAAAACAACAAAAAACAAACAAAAGTTACCACACCACCAGTTTTTTCGTCCACCATTTTCTTTCATTTTGGACTCTAAATAAATTCATGTATACCATTATATTCCTTGGAGTGTTGGGTCTGTAATTGCGGAGGCTGTTGCGGCTGCTGGTATGGCGGCTGATAGAGAGCGGATGGCACCTGCACCTGCTGCTGCTGCTGCTGCTGCTGATGCTGCAGTTGCTGTTGGTCATCAGAGACAGTGAGTACTTCGGGAGGACCGACCTGCGTTTGGCCCCCGCCAATATACACATTCTGCGGCATTTCGTACCCGATCGGCAGACCCGTGTTTATATACGATGGCGGTATGGTCACACTCATCGGATCTTGATTCATCTAAAAAAAAAATAAAATAAAATAAAAATTCCGATTCGCTGCTACTTTAAACCATTTTCTGCCTGCATTCCGCCAACACTGCCACTGTCAAATAGTAACAGTGCAGTCACGGTTGTTAAGTTTATATATCATTTTCATCCCTGTAGTGCTAGTAAAAACAATCACCGACTAAATTTTTATTTGGTTCCAAATTTGCAATGGCTACTGAATAAACTAGGCCATTTATATACAATAAAGTAATTCAAATTTTCAATCAATAGAAAGTTCACTACAATTCCATTACTACAGTTAACCTGTAGTCTGATATTGATCTAACCTGATATTGGACGTCGTTAGCATTGTCCTGGCCAACCTCAGACAGCGTTGAATTCGACACTCCGTGAGTCAAACTCGTCGGTTCGTCTTCCTGTAAAATTTAATGGAAAATGTAAGGTCCGCCGAAATAATTATTCCAACATTTTTTATTAATGTTCCTACTATAAAATAGGAAAAGGCGTAGAAAACAACGTTATCTGTAGTCAAGTAGTGGCCGGTTGTAGACTGGCAAACTCTTTATTTTTATGTCAGCTGAAAATTGAAACCCACCTACTAAATTTTACTGTTTTCTCTTGGTTAACGCGTCGAGTGCCACGTCAGTCATCGGTGACTGACAGTGTAAAGTATGATATAAAACTAAAAAATTTACATCGTTTTAAGTTGTTATCTAAAATTTATTTAAAGTCCGCTCAATTTTTATTTAATACGGGATTTTATTATTAATGTATTTAAACATTTTTTCAGAAAAGTTTAACGGATTTTATTAAAACAGGGTCAACATAAAAACGGTCGTCCCTCGCAAGTATAAGATGTTACAGCTTGTTTGGTAAAATTTCTCGCTTTTTTTTCTGCCGCATTTTCTTCATACGTTTGAACACTCGCATCGAGTAAATTTTAATACGCTAGTAGTGCGCTTCGCATTGCTGTACCGCGATACCAGCGTACAGCGTGGCCCGATGGGGATTGCCTTATAAAATCGCGTGGCACTCAACGTGTTAAATGAATCCAACGAATTTGTCCAACAAATTTAGGGATTGCGATAGAAAGAAAAGAGAGAAGCGGATCGCGACTGCTATCCTAGTAATAGGACGGTGCGACTGACCTCCTTCCGTAGTGCCAGCTGGTCGTTCAACTGCCTCAGTGCCGCCAACCAGTCGGGGTCGTTGTTGGTATCGCCGGAGAGGGCTATGACTGGGTCGAACGCCTTCAACCTCGTCGCAACGTCTATCACCTCCCTGGCTATGCTCTGGTCGTAGTGGCCGATACCCGGTGGTGGTCCGCCGGCGGCACCTCCGCCTAGTGTCATACCGCAGCTACCGTTGCCCCACTCGATCATCTCCTTCGCCAACAGTTCGCAGTACTGCAGCGCCGTCTGGTGACGGTCGTTGTCCACAAGCCGACTCGCCAAAAGCAGCTTGTAAAACTGTTAACAGAAATTTAAGGTATTAATTCAATTTCGAATACCTGTTTTGTGGCCCGGATTTTGCGCTCTTCTGTCTCCCCTCACCGGATTGATAGGTTTCAGCAGCTTGCCATCTTCACTATCAGTGTTAGCCTAAGTTGGTACTGAACACGGTGAACAGCTCTAACGGGTTTAGTGAAACATTAAACCGGCGAGAGGAAACAGAAGAGATAAGTGATTGGATGAAATTTCAGTCGACAACTAATGACGTTTGAATCCAGGTCAATATGTTCACACTGCACACTGAGTTTTATCCGAATAACTTCAGAATACCGCTATTGTACTTTTACATAATTCTTACCTGGAACGTAGGTATAGAATTTTGCGAATGGTACAGCTTGAGCCCGTATTCGTAGCACAGCGAGAGCATTATTGCCCGGCAAGTGGCAAATTTGGAAAATTCCTGACTTGCCGAAGATCCCAAAAGTACCAATTTTGAATCCGGTTTGTAGATCGAAAATTCTACTTGCGCTGTCAAATAGCAAAAATGCGCGGCAAATATTCTACCCCGTGCTCCTGCAAACAACAAACGGATGGATATACATACTGCGACAGAATGATTTTTCAATATATACATACAGGCACTGAACATACCTAGCGAATCTCCTAAAGTAATAATAGCTTTCCTATCGAGCGCTATATTTGCCGTTGGGTTGCTGAGTATCATCGCCAAATGTGGTCTCCAATCCGACCAGTTTTTCTCAGCACAATACTGTAACAAATAAACGGTATCCGTATATAAAAAAAATCACTGTATGTATAAAATATTGCGATATACCGGGACAGATACATCTAAAATATAATTGCCAAATAATCTTGATCGGGAATGTAGTCACAAAACTGCGATAGACTGTTTGAAACCAAAATTGGTCTATTATTAGACCAGCTGAGATATGAGAACTCTAAGAATGACAATATTCCAAACACTCGTGGACAACCTAACAGGTACATCAAATAGAATATGCCCAAGTTTAATAAAAGTAAAATTACGTAATTCTTTCTGTATACGGATTATGGAATTAACATTTCCGCAATTGTGATTCATTATCTCACATTAGAAGGATGGAGGAGGGGGTGTATTATTTCAAAAATATTTTGAAATAAGCCAAAATTAACCGAAAAGGATTCATTACTACATGTTGGGAGGTCTGTGAGGGTTTGCTGTTTGGACCGAATAACTGGAAAAAGATGAGCTTAAAAAATATCCTCAATGAATTATGTTGTAATTATGTTTTTATCTGTAATATAATATCTGCGGTTGTTGTTCGGGATCTGGGGTCGATAACAAAATAAGCCCCAACGAAGCAGACTGACCGTGGAGGCCTGGGGTACGTGGCCAGACATGAGCTGGTAGAGGGTCTGCAGAGGGTCGTTGTGTGGAAGGCTGTTCGCGAACCTAAGCATCACATTGTTGTGAGTCCGATCGTCCATCTTGTACGCCAAGAAGAGAGCGTGGCCCCACGCGTTGTGCTCCATCGCCCACTCTACAAAATAGAATTTATTTATCGCAACGAGGTTGGCTTATCCTTCATTCTTTAGGGTCAGAGTGATCTATTGTGGACCGATCACTACCCTCACTTATACACTAACTTACAAGCATCCGTGGCATTCCGGGCGGAATCAAACCACTGCATCGAGCCACCGACGCTCCTATGTTACAAAATGATACTCATCAAAATTTTTAGTCAACCTGCAAAGCATCGAGTTTCGGCACATTAATTGTAACGTATACATACGTTTTTTTTTTCTCAATATCTTTCTTCCCGAGAGATGCGTCACACTGCACATAGCCTGAAAGTGACTCGGATACGTATAGTCGAGAATAAATAGTTACCCAAAGCTTCCATTTTGTTTCCCTGCTGGAGGAGCTCCCTGAATCTTGAGATGACTGCAGTCTCAGAAATTGGTTGCACGCTGCTGTCCGACACACTGTCGGCCTTGTCTTCGACAGAATATTTATAGCTGTCCATCAACAGTTCGGCGACATCGCTTCCGTTCACAACCTGTAAGTTGTTACCATATAATAATATATTAATAAATAATTTTGGGTTTATGCATTAAGCTTCATCTAAACCTAGGCTAAACTTTGTCCAAACAACCAGGGACCTTTTATATGATTTATGGCTTTATATAACTTTTTTTTAAATGGATTTTTTAAGTTAAGTATCTAGAATTGAACCCTACACAACATCATGTTTCAATATTTGAAACTTCTGTTTTTAGGATACACAAAGAAAAATATCCTTAACAGAGATTTTTTGGCAAGTGACCATAGTGAAGAGGGATAAACTAGAGAACCAAATTTTCACTCCAACACAACATATAATTTCAGAAATTAATTTTTTTTTAGTTCTGAAAGGTTTTTTTCTCAGTATTTATATAGTGCACGCGCTACCCACTTATCATGATCGGAGGGAGCGCTTATTTCTCCAGAGGCCACTGAAAAGTTTTTAAAATTAATATTTTAATATAAATAAAATGTTTTTACCCCGTTTCCTTTGACCGTGAGATGTACCAAGTCGTAGAGCAATTTCTCTGAATTTCCGTTGGCTCTATCCGACATCCGTTTAAGATACTGCAGCACTGTATTTCGATGGGTTATACCCCTGACAACAAATTGGAGGGTGCACAATTTATTACCAAGTTATTTTTTTTTATTAACGCAAATGGATATTTTCCAGTTTATGTCAATGTTTACAGAGTTAACTTTGAAATAAAACGGGCACTTCCATGTCGGCATAGCTGTTATTATTTCCCTCCAATAAGGACGTGAAGAGGACATGGTAACTAGGATTGTGGTAACTATACCCATTGTTTTAATAATTAATAATATAAACATAATCTATATTCATTTGAAATTTATAATTGAGGATTCAGTATGCCGTTGAAAAAATTAACTCGGTGGAGGGGGTCTAATCTGCATTTATGCTGCATAATTCTAATCATGGGGCTGATTAACCCAAAACGAACCTATTTATTGTGTGTTAGAGTGAAGAACTTACGGTATGAACGGGCCAGGACTTTCTAAGAATTCGATCATATCCGGATCCCAATTGACATGGTTTATTTTACATATTTTAACGGTCGGCCTTTGACCATCGATTGGATAGTGGGCGTCCACAATAATCAGTCGACCCTGACCATCGAAATTTCCTAAAATAAAAGAGAAAAATTAAACCGGGTAATTCTGAAAATAAAATACGATTTGAGTTATTAAATTTTAGGCAAAATAGGTTTTAATATTTACATTAACGGTTAATTTATTCCTCTTAAAACCTTAGGTATTTCAATCCGGAGAATGAAAACTACAAATAATTTAATAGAATAAATGAATTAATATAAGTCCAATTTTGTTATTTGGTCCTACATTGGAGTGATTTCAAGTTCTCACTCTTGTCAGTATTGTTCCATTAGTACTATAGTGATTAAAATATAACAGTAGCAGTGTGGATGGGATCCTTCATCGGCAATTAAATTAGTGACAGAATGGTACCTCAGAACTAAGTGAGATATAAAATCTAAGTGATTATGTTTTAAAACTCTCATTTATGAAATAATTTAAATCCTAAGAATATTGTTTTATTACGGACTATTTATTTTCCACAATAAAAACCATTATTATTATTATTACTATATAGTTTTTAAATAAGGTTTAATAAGCTGTGACAAGGTGAGTGAAATGAGCTCAATCTGAAACCTACATTTAAACATAATTTAGCCTAGACAATCTGAGGTTGGTCCCCGCTTAATATATACGGAAAAATTAAAATTTCAGTAATTACCGAAAGTAAGAAACATACCTCTAATATGAGCAGTTGAATATAATCGCGGGGTGAAATCCTCGTTGGTAAGTGTGTCGTCCACCTGTTCAATTGTCTCCGCAGCCTCATGAGCCCTGCGCGCAAACAAACATCTACAATTTCAGCAACACCCGCAACGCCCGAACAAACCCTTCCGTTTTTTTTTTTTAAATTACAGGGTATATCTAGAGGCCAATTTGTTTTTTGTCAATATCCGAATCAATAATTTATACTGAACTGTAAAATTAACGGTGTCTTTTCAATAATTCATATATATATCTTGGTATGGATTTTTTAGATACGGAGGAAGAATCAAACTGAACACGTACTCCTCCAGTCCCAGTTCAGTATTCGATAGGTGATTTTCCAAAACGTTTTCTGGAGATTTCCGAGACCGGCTCATCGCTTAATTTTACAAGAATAAGCGCTATAAAGTTTCTAGTAAGTTGTTTCTCTCAGCTTTCCAAATCGGCTATATTTCCAGTGTACTCACGACGAGGTAAGGTTGTGCTGGTGCCTCTGATTGGTGGAGCTCTGCCCCGAGTGTACGCTGGCCCTATCGCTGGTGTACTGTTGGCCGCTGCACCTGCTCATGTAGTGGTTGTACCATATCGTGTAGCTGATCGGGTCGGTGCGCCTCATATTTTCGCAGTACTCTTTCCACGACCTTTGGCTCATCGAATTGAAATCCCTGTAGTGACCGCCGGGCGGAGGAAGAGCTGGAAGTCAAATTAATCGGAGGTATGTACAGGATGAAGAAATATTTTTGAAATTTCGAAGGTTTGCGGAAAAAAATTACTCGCGCCGAATATAAATTTTAAAAAAAATGTAAGCAAAAGTTAAGGAAAAATCTGATTACTGAGCTATGTCGCACCACTATTGCCAGACAATTTTCCTTTAATTATTCCTAGCCTATACAACATAAATGAGCATCCTCTACTAATCTACTCCTATCGCCAATAGGAGTAGATTAGTAGTGATAGTAGTATAATAGATTAAATTATTAAATCTAACCTATTGGCATGCCAGTTCAATCATTCTACTAATTCAGCTCATTTAATTTTTTCTTTCATTTTATTTTTCAACTGAAGGAAAATTCATGCACTCTCGAATCAAAACCAGAGCACTTAGACACTTCATCACTCCAACCACTGAACTATGTAGAGTCCAATATTTATGGACACCTTGAGACAATTTAATGCTTTCGGTTGACTACTCTCGATTAGTTAAGTACAAGTTGTTTAGTAATAAATATAATTACGGATATTATATTTTTATATTACGCGTCTTTTGATTTATCTGTTTACAACTGTATCTTTATTACAATAAAAAAAAACCTCACGTGTATCTTGGTAGAAATGCCTAGGCTGCCTCTGGTATTCCATTTTGCTGAGCCTGTAATCAGATCCCGTTCTACTTGATGGACGAGATCTGTTTTCCCGGTAAATATAATCATCGTAATCTCTCGAATAGTGGTCAGCCTGTCTTCTGTGCCTCCTTTCAACAATCGAATGGAACAAAATTAAAACAATTATCTTCAAAGCGTTTTTTTAAACTTTATTTATTTTGCACATAGTGTTAGCTTTAATCAAATTTTGATTCGCATATTAATCAGCTACTTTTAGATGGTGACAAATGTGGAAATCATAAGAGACTCAAATAAGCCAAGAGAGAAAAATTGAATCAGTGAAGTTATCCCAGTAAATGTTTTCTATAGACTAAGCAAATATGTGCCTATAGGATATATAAATTTCCCGATACGATTTCAGTATATTTACCTATAATATTCCGGGCTGTATTCTCGTTCATACGTTCGTCTATAATAACAAAAAAAAATTAGATAAAAAGCTGGATAACATATAAATAATAGACAGAATAATCGCTAGGATATTTGATTACAATGTGTTCAACTATATGTTAAATAATATAAGGGAAATATTATTAATAGATAATATTATCAAGTCATACATTATTAATAGATTCCTATCAACTTAACAGACCTATCTCCTCTCCGGCTGTATCCTCTTCTTTCTTCGTATTCTTCATCGCTTCTGTATTCGGGTGATCTAGACAAAACAAAATCTTAATGTCTTGAAAAAATACATTATTATGATTTAAAAATGTTCCCAATATTGAACTAAGCAACTTAAACTTGAACTTAACCAATATTGCCACCCAAGTAGAAGAACTTAAACTAATTTAAGAACATAAAGTACCTGTGCTCTCTGCGCCTTCTATGCCTTTCATCTCTCCGCCTGTATTCTTCATGGCGTTTCTCCCTATCCGTCGAATAATCCCTCTCTTCTTCTTCAAAACTGCTTCTGTCAATTGAAGAATTTTATTGCAGTCATTAGCATTATTGGAATTGATATTGTTACTATCATATACTGAAGTGTATCAGTGTACTGCTGTGGTATATGGTATGGAACCATTCGGGCCGATCTAACTGCCTGAACACGTCTCGAAAAGTACACTCCACACCTATTACATTTTGTCAAAATAAGTAATAACTTACTCCCTCCTGTGCCTGTGCCTGCTCCTGTGTGGCTGTCTATAGTCATCGGGGGCAGTTGAAGTATTCTGCGATTGTTTACTACGAGGTTCGCCCACGACCATTCTTTCCGTCCTCGAATCGCTTTCCCTATCTCTTTCCCTTTCTCGCCCAGTATCACCTTGGAAAAAAAATAATCGGAAGAATTGTTATAGCACAAAGTATGAAATATAGTGAGATCAAGGGTACACCTGCGGAAATATATAGAAGCTAAGCATGCAAGTGGTGCAGGAAACGGCAGGTGTTGTTAATCGGGTAAGCGTAATTTTTTATATTTCTCTAATCGGGGGAGATTTCGAATGCCTCCCCCGTTGAAAGGCTTTACAGCCTATAGCATTAGCTATTTCACTGCTCTGAACGTGAGGATTATTTTTTAGGGGGTAGGCTGTGTAGCTGATATATTGGTTTTTCAAAACTAGAGGAGGTTGGGTTACTTCTGGCGGAGGTATTGTCCTGGACTGGTGGTGCACTGTTGGTCTGGTCGAGTCTCTGTCCGACATGCTGGCCGAGTACAACTCTGGGCTCGCTGGCCTCTCCAGGTACCTCGCGTACTCCTCCTCCTCCTCCACCTCCTCCTCCTCCTCCTCCTCCACCACTGTCGGCGGCGCTGTCCTCTCCTATGCTCTGTCCCGGCACCAGTCTTGCCAACTCGCCGCTCCTGGCGACGGCGGCGCCTCCCGCCCCATTGCTCCCACCTCCTCCTCCTCCTCCTACACCTCCGCCACCATTCACGCCGTCGCCACTGCCCCCCTTCCTCCAGTTGTGCTGGTGTTGACCCTCCGACCTTTCCCCGTCCGTCTCTGAATTCACGCATCGCATCTGGTGTTCTACGCAAAAAAAAAAGTTTTTATACAAACTGCTGGCGATTTCGGAATGCCTTTTCGATTACTACTTTTTATCCGACATTGTAACGGCTGATTTCATATTCAGAGTGAAAAGTTAATTGACTGCAAAGCATTAAATTTAAGCTGCCGAATGGAGTCTACCGAAGCGGGACTTTAACCAGTCGGGTTTGAAACCTGATCTAATAGAATTCGTAAAGAATAGGTTAAATTGTAAAAGTTAATTTCTTTGTTTTACCTGGTTCGCCGATTGAAGAGAGAGGAGTGCTATGTCGCGTACTGTCGTGCTGTACGTTGGTTTGAGGAGTTGGAAATGAAGGCATTTGGTTGTCAAGAATCTGTTCTTGATTTTCACAGCCCTGACCGGTCACCAACCTGTACAGACCGGGAGGCGGAGCTTCTCCTAAACAACGATGAATTTAAAACAATAACAATAACAATGAATTTAAAGTAATACCAACACCGGCAATACAAGAACCTTTTGTCCACTTAGACCTATATCGGCTTCTCGCTACCATCCCGTCCTCATAGATATTTCACTAATGCTACAGACTGACAGAATGCTACAGAATAGTGGGAGGCTGAAATCAGTCTAGCAGAAGACAAAATCGGCAAATGGCAATAGACAAGAGGCAAGGATAATGGAAAGAGACAGGTGCTAACATTTACAATTCCATTTCTACTGAAAGAATGCTCTGTATGTTTGTTAATGTTTATGTACTTTAAATCTTATTTTATTTGCGAGTTCAGTTCACAACTACCAGAGCACTCGACCAATCTCAACACTTAATACGAAACTAATAAATTACCTTCATCGGCCATTTCGATATTTGCTGACCCAGCGGCTGTATTGTTCAAATTAGACAGTTGTCCAGTTTCCAAATATTGGTTCCTGTCTACTGAACAATGCTGCAGAATTACAGATTCAACCTAAAAAATTGAAAAAAAAATGTAAAAGGTATAAAGATCATATTTGAAAAAACTAGTCTTAACAGGTCAAATCACTGACAGTGATCATATCGTCTGGTTATGGTGTTCTGAGACTTTTCAATTTTCCCATATATAAGTTTAAATTTTTACGAAGTAACATTATAGCATTATACCATTCTCCAAAATGACCCCCAAAATAATAATATCATCTTAAATTATTTTATATCTCTAATAAGATTTCTAAACGGAAATTATAGAAATAATGGAATTGCAACAGTTAATTAACAAATTGATATAAACCTGCTAATGAACATTTTCAATGATAAATATGCGAGATAATATTATCTCGCGCATCTTCATAATCACTCTGTTATAACACTGTAATCACTTCGTTACAAAATTTTTATGGAGTTATTTATAAGGAGCTACTAAAGTAAACGTACAAATTCAAATTGAACAAACCCGAGAGATATAATCTTTTCCAAATTTTCGTTTTCAGCCAAAAGAGAGAATCAAATAAAAAAATATGACTAACCCGCTGTTGATTAATGGAGAGCGAGCCCATCTGCTGGTGCAAAACTTCCGCGTTGTCCAAGTGCTCCCTGTTTTCAGGGAGGATGCGCTCCTGATTTTCCAGCACGTTGGCATTCTTGGTCGCCACCGCCGGAGAAGACGATCTCTGCACTTCCCTCGGCATCAGATTTTGATTGAACGCGGAAACGTTTTCCGCCTCGGGTACGCTGTAGGTGGGCGGCCGCTGTTGGTACTGCGGCGGTGAGCTCACGTTGTACGCAGCGGATGGCGGAGGAAAGGCGGGCACCTGCGAGTAGTGGTGGGACGACGGTGGATTGGGGACGTTGTGGAAGTGGGCCGCGTTCGGGTACGGCGTAGGAGCCGGAGGAGGTGACTGGGAATTGGGAGGCGGTGGGTGATACTGGAAAGGCGTCGGGGCGACCGCCTGAGAATTGTCCAACGGCACGGAGTATTGGGTCGGAGGCTGAGAACCGGCCGCCGTCTGAGCCTGGACCGAAGATGGGGGAGACTGGGAATTGCCGGGAGGATTGTGATAGTTAGCGGCGGTCGGAGGGGTCTGCGCACCGCTCGGATAGTTCTGATACTGAGGCGTCTGATACTGGACGGGAGCCTGTTGTGCAGGAGCCTGCGAATTGCCGGAGTCGTGATACTGACCGGTGGAGGATGCGGGGGGAGGGGGCGATTGAGAATTTCCGTGAGGAACGTTCTGATATTGGAGGGAAGACTGAGAATTCTGATACTGTAAAGGAGGTGGAGGATTTTGATACTGGAGAGAGATGGGGGGAGTCTGAGTATTGTTGGGATAATTGTGATACGGTGTTGGGGGATAGTGTTGTACGGGAGGTGCCATCGACGGAACCGCTTGCGAAGTTGAAGAAGAAAGCGGAGGAGCGGCAGAACTATCGGAGGGAGGGAAGCCGGATGGTCGGGAATAACCGGAAGAATTCTGATCGGGATCGGACAATGGAGGGACAGATTGTGGAGGGGCAGACTGTGGAGGGGCAGACTGTGGAGGGGCAGACTGTGGAGGGGCAGACTGTGGAGGGGCAGACTGTGGAGGGGCAGACTGTGGAGGGGCAGACTGTGGAGGGGCAGACTGTGGAGGGGCAGACTGTGGAGGGGGCAGGTTGTGGAGGGGCAGGCTGTGGAGGGGCAGACTGTGGAGGGGCAGATTGCGGAGGGGCAGATTGTGGAGGGGCAGAATGTGGAGGGAGAGGTTGCGTAGGGAGAGGTTGTGGAAAGACACTCTGAGGTTGATATTGCGCATGATCCGGGGCATTAACCGAATTTTGATACTGTTGAGGCTGGTGAGAGGTACTATTGGTGTGAGCGAGACCCGGAGATGCCCTGGATTGTTTGGGCGGTGTCGGTGTAAACCTGGCCTGTTGCGCAACCGGGTACTGTTGATGGTGGCCCGGAGGAGGGTGATGGAACTGCTGATGGAATATGGCATTTTGGTTATCCCCAGTTGGGGCGTTGAAGGACGACGGTTGTAATTCCGCTACGGGAGGTGGTGGAGTATTGTGGTGAATAGGGGGAGGGGGAACTACGGGAGGTGGTGCCAGGGGAGAGGATGTGACTTGGGGATTGAAATTGGAGTGATGGTGGTGAGACTTGGTCAAATGTTGGAGATGACCACTGGCTGGCGGTGGGCCCACCTGTTGTTGTCCCTGGTAATTCTGCTTGCTCTCGAAAGCATTTTGAATCGGTTTATTGTAGTTTAATGGTGTATTTCTGCAACAAAAAAATGATCGCGTATCTGCATCATATTATTTTATAATGCATTCTATATTATCTGTGTGCACTCTGAAATGTCTGTATCATGTGTGAGTTGATTTGCCTTTCAGTGATAACTATGCAATAAGATTTATCTTTTTTTTATATATGCAGTGTTAGTACTTTAATTTCTTTGTGCTATTGTATTATTTGAATTGTAGTCAGGGATTGTGAGGACCTTTTTACGCTTTTACTACTGCACCAATTGTAGCTGATTCATCTGTCTTTTGATTTTCCGCTGAATACAAATATTATGAAACTCACTTTGGAAGTTTGTCGGGGGGTGGGGCCACTTCCCTGTTTTCTACTTCCGCCGAAGAAGGATTGTAGTTGAGTTTGTCGTAGGTGAACCTGGGCGGAGGTTGTACCGGTTGTGCGGGGCCGCCACCCTGATGGCCCACCGATCGCGCATTTTGCGACCATAAATCCTGATAAATGTAGTTCTGATTCGGACCTTGATTCTGTTTTTGGTTCTGATTCTGTTGGTTCAAATCGACGGTTTCAAAATAGTCGATCCCCGACTGGTTCCGATTGTTCTGGTGGTGGTGCTGAATGCTCTCCTGTTGCTGTGAAAAAAGAACACCAAATATTTAGCCCTATTGTAAAGTGTACTTGTAAATACATATAATCCACTTTTAATAATTGTGTAAGTAGAAGCGTGTTTACCGATACGTTCATGCAGGAAATATTGTAATCTATTCCAGGCCCAAAAATGGCCAAGGAAAGGAAAATGAATTGAGATGACAGTTGAAATTGAACAAGAGAACGTTTACCTTGGTATATTGTTGGTAGTTATAGTTTTGCGGCTGCTGAATCCAGCAGTTGTTGGCGTCGGTTGTGGCTCCTCCTCCCTGCTGGCTTCCGTCCCCGCCGCCACTGCTCCCGTTATCATCGTGATCCCAATTCCAGGGGTCGGACTCACCGCTGAATCCCAGCGACATTGTACCCTTTCTGCCCGCACATCGTATTTTAAAAATTAACACGCGTTCGGAACAATTTCCGGTCATTGTACACATTTAGCGATGTTATATTTCACAGGTATGAGTCGGTAATTTCTTTACAAATATCCGCTAAGGCCACAGTTTTGACTTGTCACAAGCGTTTATATAGGAGGTTCCCGAAATGTGGGTCACAACGCAATATTGGGTTGTGAGAAAATTTTAAAAACACAGCGAGAAAATGAGTACTGGGGAGCTTTTTATACCTACTTAGCGAAAAGCAAATGGAAATCTTGCCAAAAGATACCTATGTTGTAACACTAATTAAGTACTTAAAATACCTGTGTGTTAATCATGCGTCATCCAGCAGATTTGGTCTTATGCTAGACTGATATCGGCATGAGATTTTACAGTCCTGACAATACAGTAATGCACGTATATACATAAGCACTTTTACTGTAGCAGCACAGGAGTGAACTGTTGCTCATCTATGCCTAACTACCTCACTAATTTACTGATCTCCAGTAGCATTCACACCTACCCCGGGATAATAATATCAAACTTATAACAACAAAAAAACCGTACGCTGAAAAAAACATTCGCAAACCTAAATGACAGAAAGATATGAAAATTCGTGTATTTTGGCCTACCCCACTGGCAACCAAAATAAGTACCTAGACTATTGAAGACGGTAAGAAGCTGAAAACACTCTGGCACTGAGATCAAATAGACGAGCAGTGACAGAAAGATCACAATTATTGTATTCCAATAAATCACAGACGACGTACAAAATGTATTACAGTACCTGGTTCTTTAACTACTGGAAAGTTGTTCTCTCTTTTACAGAATTGTGTCTACAGTTGTGCCAATGCGGCGAAATTAATTTCTTTTTTATTTGTGAGGCACAAATAAATCTCCCCTTGTATCGCACAGCCATCTAAATCTGCTCGATAGAGCAAATTTCCATTTACCAGTAACCCAAATAATAATGGTGCTTTTCCACTTTACCACGTATATTCAAACAAGTGCTCTGCACACAGTTTTAAACTTACAGTTAAATACTTACAACAAGCTAACCTAATTTGTTTAATTTACAGACAATCCTAGTCAATCATATATAAAAAAAATTGAAACTGGATCACTATTAGAGGTAGATAAGATATTCTCAGTAGGGCCCATATTGGAAGGGTAATTAAATAAATAAACCTACACACAATAATTTTAATATTGGCAACAACTTGAATATTTTTTTCAGTTTTGTACATTATTTATCTATGTATTTATTGTTAAGCAATAATAACCTGTTTGACAATCCTAAATAATGGTTTACATCAACAAAAATATCCCATTCTTGTGTTCTATCTTGACTCAACCATTTCGTTCTATGCTAGACCAGTTTTACTTCTCCATCATTGTCTTCTAGTGAGTATACTGGAGTTTATGGGCTCCTCTCCTGTAATCACTAGCTGTTTTTAATAGAAGGAAAATTAGGTCCACCGTCAGGATTGAAAACATACTGCTGCAATCACAAATGTATACTGGACCACAATCACTGTTGACTTCGGAATTCCCCCTCAATTATTCCCATTACTCTTAAGGTTTGAACAACTTTATATAATTTAGGCCGATTTAGGCTCAGAATTTCAATCTAGCGAAGAAGAATTTTAAAGTACAAATAAAAATAGCTGAAGTCTGAACACTCAAAAAAAAATATTCATTGAGGACCTGTCAGCATAAATGATAACATACTGGATGACAAATTGTTTTTAAAAGGTTGGTGGTTTAAAAATTCAATGTTACTTCCTTCAAATAAAATCTGACAAGGCATTGTTGAATATTTAAAAAATAAATGATACAACATTTAGTTTTAGCATTAAGGAAAATCAAATAATTTTTAAAGGACTACAAAATAAAAAAAAAAAGATGAACGAGATTAGCTACCTATAGAGAGTATATCTGTGTAGAAAATCGACAGAACAAATATTTGACCTTAATATACTTTAGACTCAGCATGCAAAACTGGTTAATCATTGAGAGTGAATATTTTACCTTGAAGTAGGAATAAAAAAAACAGTTTTTAAGAATTCTAAGAATGTACCCGCACAAATTTACTTTATTTTCTATTGTATGTATTATGTATACGAACAATAAATACTCAATTTAAAATATTATAAACAGAACACGAGGGGAGAAAGAAAAAAGTAAAAGTAAATTGGAAACAACTGTTCCGCAGATATTCATTTTTAATGTCTACAAGAAATATAATGACAATAGTTTAAAAATGTCGAAAAGAATATTTATTAAAAAAGTAATTCGGCCAAATGACCCCCTTTTAAGAATGTAATCAATAGGAGACGGTTTTCAGCATATTTTTTTAAGGTTAGCTCTCTGTATTCATAATTAATAACGCAATATACGATTGTCATTTGGCAATTAGCAATTATAAAAGAATGCCCGGAGGTTCTGGATGAACAAACTCGAGTAAAAAGTTTTTTTTCTGCCAAACAGATGGAAACTGATACCTTACACCTGTTGGAGCTATTTGTTTAAAACAAATAAAATTTGAAGAACCACTCGAGCCAAAACAAACCTGGCAATACCTACGGAATGTGAGTTAGCGGTGAGAGCTGCGGGACTTCCGAAGAGCGGTCTGACCGCGGAGACCGAATATCGGACAAGTTCGAGGACTTGTGAAAACTTGTCACCAGGAAAATTATTAAATATCGACCATTGACAAGGAGCGAATATCAGATTCGACAACAAGTATGTATGCCAGTAGGCGGGGGATTAAAGAAATGGGTCGTACATGAAAAATGCAGCAGGAGAAAACGGATCCGAGAGGGAAAGTATTTTTCGACGGGAGGTCGGGAGAGAAATAAAAAAATTCGAAACGTTCAAAGGACCGAGCGACGGCAACGGGCCGTCGAGCCAGCGTAAAACTCGGTCAAATCGAGGCGACTCCTAATTCTAGCTGGGAAAGGGGCGACAACATACGTTAACGTGAGGTCTCCCTCAGGCGGTCGCAGATGTCCGAGAAGTCAGAGAGTGGAGGCCGGCAGGAACATCTCAGGACGGGCAGATCCCGGTTCCGAAGGTGGGCCGACGGTTTTCCTCTGGCCCGGATCTCCTGGTCGCGCCGAGACGGGATATGCCTAACCTACTTCCCGAACAGCGAGACCGAGTGTATCCCGAGGGGAAAGTCGAGTCTCCGTGCCTGTGTGCGTTTAGGGAGGGAGGGAGGGGGGGGCCAGCCATTCACGTCATTACGAATTCGGGACGTCCCGGACGGAGACCCGCCGGCGATATTCAACAGGGAAATTATCGTTTTTCCACGCGTACCGACTGTCGGGGAGGGCGAAAACGGCGCGGAAAACTGACGGAAAGCTTTTCCGAAACGTTAAAAAACCGGATAATATGGTCGCGTATATTGGCGCCCCGGGCGCTATCCGGTGGCGAAGGTAGGAAATACGGGGTACGGCTACGTGTACCTTAAGTCTGTCATCAGCTGTTCGATTTTATCCCCCCCGGAGGTGTTCATGTTTTGTCAGAGTCCGACGTTTACCTCAGAGGATACCAGGTTGGGGAGGATCGCCGACACTTAGAGATCGAGTACAGCGCCAATTCGGACAACTCGAAAAATGGTTATTCTAACAATGATAGCCAGGATCACGGACGGCCTCCCGTTGGCGGCTACCATGCAGGAGGATGAATTGGTAATTTTCGTCTCACCGAATTTTTATTTATTTTTTTTTTTGCGACTTTCGAAGCCCCTCGCTATTTACCGGCCGTCGGCACTAAGAAAACTGTTATGCCCCCGCACCCGTACACCTTCCTGGTTCTTCGGGTCTTCACTCTGCCCAGATGTCACCCGAAATACAGAATGGTCTCGCACCAAATACAGACCATGAAGATTTTAACACAAGACAGAGAAAAAAGGTCCTTCGACCTCTCGTAGAACAGTGGCACGACTCCGCTTAAATTTGACTACAATCTGTCGCGATTACAGTGCCTTTTTGCATAAATATGCCGGGATGTTTTTAAAATAAATAACGGGAGTAAAATACCGTCGAATCCTCAATAAACACACTTCATATACAGCTTGCATTCTGTGCCTTATTGATAATACATATCTGTTACGATAAAATTAGTCTTACCGACTGTAAAAACTTCTTATTATTCATTCAGTTAGGCGTACAGTTAATAAATGATTTATTATTTCGGCATATTTTTGAAACCGCGAGTATACGTATTGGAATATGTATTTATGAACTTCAATCCTTTATTGTACAGGAATGTATGTACTTAGGTCCGTAAATAAGATAAGATATGAACTGAAATATCTTCAGTCTTAAATTTCGTAATACAGTGAACAAATTTCATAATGTCATTGATTGAAAAAACAAATCCATGCGCAGGAAGTTATTAACCTGAGGATGGTGCATAAACACACTGTTTCATCTGAAGAAAAAAAAAGAAGTTTTTCGTATGTGAAAGAGGCTGTGTTGAACTGATATTTTTATTCATCATCAATTTCGTGTACCTGCGCTAACCTGTTTTTTTGTATTTACACTTGAATTGCTACATTTCCCATGTCCTAATCTCATTGTATTTATACTTTAAAAAATGAAATGCGATAAATCGAAACTGATCTGGTTCAATTCAAAGAGTGATGATAGATGACAGTGTCGATTTGTTTTATAACAACTCTCGGAGCAGACAAAAGTATTAAAGACTTTGGGTTCAGTGACATTTCTTTGGTTTGTAACAAATTTCTCCGGTCTACAGCTACAAATTTCATTTTGAGATTGATGAACCATTTGTTCTTCTATTGGTTCTAAAATCTGCTATTCATAAATTTGCTGTCAGTTACAGCCCCACATAGCCTGACATTAAATGAAATTTCAGAACCCACCAGCAATAGATGAATATTGTTCATGACAAAATAAGAATAATTTTAAGAAATAAATGTTCCTCAATTTATTTGCAGTAATTTACAAAGTTCATTTATTACTATCAATCATAATATTATAAAATATGTGTATTGTATTGTGTTTAAAATTTAAAATTGAAATTATTCTAATACATAATTTTTTATAAATCCTTCAAACATTTTATTTAGGGTCCAATCATATTTCTTTCAATCTTCTGTTTCTGCTTGCTGATTCGATCCTTTGCTAGACCGGTTTTGGCTGTTTGCCGTCTTCGGTAGCTCTTTCATCGGTTTGGCCGTGGAACGTCTCGTCACACTTTTGCCGCGTTTTCTCTGCCCCGCTGCACATATTTTACATTTAACGAGCAACAATTTTAAAGTCGAAAAACTATAAAATAAATTAACATCGATATCAATTGTTGTTTTAGTTGGGCCGTAACATGATCCAGTATCAGAACCAGGCGAAAATGTTGTTCAGGAAGCTGACGCCACAAAGTCCGCCGCAATGTACAATTGAAACTGGACCCCTTCTATTTCAGTCAGTAATATGCTTGCGTTTAATTTTAAACAGATACAAAGTTTGAGTTTTAAGTAAATACTACACTATCGACCCGAATCATAAACACTTAACAGACCAAAGCAGCCTGATTTCACTATATAAATATTGACAAAAAAAAATTAAAATTATTTTAACGTAAATAAAAATGCCACTGGTGACTCCCCTGTCCATCTCACAGGACAGAGAGGACTGTCGTTTTTATATCGTTTCTTTTTGTTTTTCAGTTACCTGATTGAAAAAGAAGTTTGTTACCTGGTACTCTGTGAAAAGAACTATTCGAAAAGGTTGGCGTTCTCCTATCTGGAAGATATCGCCCAGGAATTTAATTCCCAGTACGGCAAAAGGGTCAAGACTGTATCGAGGCCGTACAGTTTTATAGAATTCGGTAAGTGGCGCTTGGTACGCCGAATCAGAACAAATAGGAAAATAAAGATTAAACTCAACTGTCTTCATCCCCGGGGGGGGATGTTGGGTTTAATTTTCTTTTTTTTCTTTCATTCCTTACAGAGATTAATGATTGATGGCTCAGGCGTTGAAAAAATTATGAAAAACCTGACCCCGCCTTGTCATAAGTATTGATACTGTATAATGTTTTCCTATTAATTTTGCAGACAATTATATTCAAAAAGCTAGAAAGGTCTTTACGGATTCGAGAGTGAGGCGGAATTTGAACTCTTTGAACAGTGAATTGCAAGACGTCCAAAGGATTATGGTGCAGAACATCGATGATGTACTTCAGAGAGGCGCCGTACTATCGGGTAAGATACACTTGTTATAAATTTATTTAGGATCCAAACAATGATCGGATAAGTACAACTTTGAAAAGTCAATTTTCTCATGTATTTACAATGCGCGTTACAGAGTTTGTTAACTGTTCGATGATAGTTGCCCACAACACTAAAGCGAATAACAACCTCCAAAATCACAAATTTCAGCTGATATTCCGAACCCTCTTCCAATCACCCAACAAAGTTTATTTCTCCAATAAGCGCGGTAATAAATATATTTTTCTTACTTTTGTCTTCTTGTTTCAGAATTAGATTCAAAAGCGCAAAACCTTTCAATCCTTTCGCAAAAATACAAAAAAGACGCAACGTACCTCAACATGAAATCGGTGTACGTGAAGGCGGCCGCCGGATTTATAGTCGTGTTCGTGTGCATCATGTATTTTTGGATCCTTTAATCGAAGGAAAAAATACCTCAGATCATCATCTAACATCTCATTTATGTGTATCTTTTGTGTCTCGTCATTTGAAGAGCTGTGGGGAGGGGGATGGCCATGCGGGTGATGGACTATGTATAAACAAAACGAATTTCTTTCGATATATTCAATATATATATATCTATTTTTGTGTATTTAATTTATAGTACTTTTTTTAAGTTGTGTAGAACTTAAAAAATAAAACGATAAAAACAAAAAGCGGTAAAAAGATTTTTATAATATATATATCTATTGTAAACAACGTAAGAATATGAGAATTTGTTTTAAATGTGTATTATAAGAGACTAAAAGAAAATTCTAATTGTATAATTTGAGAGCACAAGAAGATGTTTAAGGAATGTTAAAACATACATGAAATGTAAAATATTATATATATTGCCTATATGAAATTAAGAAAATCATTGAAGACTGCCCAAAATATATGTAATTCCTCCTCCAGAATATAAAAGAAAAAACAATTTAATTGAAATGGTTACCGAATTTCTTGTTTAATTTTTGACCTTTTTTTTCTGTAGTAATACCCATTTCAAATTGATGTATAAATTTACACAAACATCGATGATGGTAGTGATGAAGGCCGGGCCAAACGATATACTGCAAGAATGTTATTCAAAACTCTACTATAAACCAGGTACACATGACAACACCACATTAAATTAACCATTGTACATTTACTGAATTGATATTTAATAACAATGAGTGCATAATGAATTGGGAATAACAAAATAAATAATTCTAAACAGAAAAGACCTCTAAGTATTCAAGTTTGAATAATCATTACAACTAATAATTCAGAAATAATTGTTAAAATGTAGAATTTCAAACTACAAAGAAAAAAATACTGTCCTTGGGCTCTTTCCAACCATTTTTGGTTTGTTTCGAAATTGTGCTTGGCTCATCGATTTAAAAAAAAAATACAATATTTATAAATGGACACAATTTTTGTTATCACTGAATTGCATGCAACATCAAGGCCAGTATAATGTTTCCAGGTGAAAGTTAGAGTTATAATTAAACCACGCAAACTCCCAGCCGAAAACAGCATGAGTTAAACAAAATAATCGATACTCTTGGATCAAATTCAGGATTTAAACAAACAAATTCAACAATTTAAAAATATTTATTATATCCTTATAATATTTATTACATCGCACTTACCGTGCGGTTTGATCCTGTGCAGGGTTATGAGGTACTTTACACAATTACATACAATTTTGGTTGCCTTCGGAGGAAATATTTTTGGCACTAGGACTGGACTACAATGTGGCACTCTTAATGTGTAGACAGGATGCTTCGCTGGCAGCCGACTTGGTAAGTACCCCATGTTGTATATTGCTGACAATAGTGAGAAACCAAAATAGTTCTAGCTCAAGTCCGACGAATAATAATACATCAATATTATTAGTGTTATTCTGTTCGAATCCCACTTTGATATTCACTTTTGGTAATCCGACCGACTGTAGAACCCACTCTTCTTACAAGTAACTTAATTCACTTTCTTATGAGATTCACAAATACGTTTGTAGCACCAGAATGATTACAGAATGGCTCTGCAGTTAATATGTACACTTAATAAAAATATAGTTTTTCAACTGCAATCGCTTTCATCATTATCTTTATTATCATTGTCTCTCTGCTTATCATCACTATTTTTGTCATTTCCATTGAAAAAATATTTGCTGCCAGGCTCAGCTTCACACTCTGAATCATCATCGTCTGAAAAAAAAAATATTAAGATGTTGCGTTCGAAGCTATCCGACTCTAGAGAATTGTTGGTACAGTTGAAAAATCGGACCCCTAGTAATCGGGAA
Source organism: Lethocerus indicus (assembly GCA_019843655.1). Lineage (NCBI taxonomy): Eukaryota > Metazoa > Arthropoda > Insecta > Hemiptera > Belostomatidae > Lethocerus > Lethocerus indicus. The sequence goes on from JACDQD010000011.1 coordinate 18,116,019, forward strand.
AGTTACATAATAAAAACCTGAGCACTTAAGCTCATTGAATAATTTCAATTATTCAACAAACACACTCACTCAAATACTTGTTTCACTGGCCTTGAGGCACGGAGGTCCCTAGTCGTAAGAATAGATTTTTTATACAAAACAACAAAGGAATTTCTAATATTAGTGGCTGAAATCGTATTCAAGTTTTATTTGAGATAAAAATCACCTGTAAAAACAATTTCATATTCTTCCTTGTGATCAGTATAGACGATGTAGAAAATGGGATACTCGATTATAACCTTCCTTGCCAAAGCTTCCCTAATGGTTTCGTAGAAATGTATTACGTAGAATTTGTCGGCTCCCATCTTTTCGGCTTTCAAAAGGACGGTCAGATTCGGATAGAATTTCGAGTGATAAAATCGCAGCCGTTCTTTAAGCGAGTCGTCGCACTGGTCTGGATCGACGTATTTCGAAACAGCTTCGCCCAGCGTCAAAGTGTCCAGAACCCTGTAATACAAAAAAAAAAAAATATATATAAACATTTTTTCTACTTTCTTCTCGCTAGTCAGATGATCTCGCTATTATAACTATCGATATTCTATACACGTATACCGACCTGTTATCGGAGAGTTCCAACTGTTCCGCATACGGGAACACCCATTTGATCCTCCAATAGAGTGAATCCGTACCCCAGTCGAGGTACGTTGTGTTCTCCTTGCGGCGTTCGAAATTCGCCGGCAAAAATTCTAAATTCACACGCCTTCTTTTGGCGGCGATTCTCAATTTGTTTAAAGACTGAAAACAATAAAAAACAGTGCACTAACATCGACCGAAATGTTTATAAATGACTCATTAGACTGCATCACCGAGATGATCCCATGCCACATTACAAACCCTCACGAACGGTATAAAGTTTTTATAATCGGTAAAAAAAATCATCTTACCACAGGTAAATTTTTATTATATTTCCTTCGCTTGCCTCCCTTTGTCACTCTGTCGAGTACTCTTGCCGTTTCCTCGAGCAGCATATAATCTAAAAGAAAATTATTATCAGGCCCTAATTCCTCCACCGACGCATAAATTTATACCTCCCTGATGCGCATAAAGTTTAATTTTATTTCTACCCAACTCCTCTATTCAGGCACTAGAGATAGAATTATGTGGAAATAGAAATCAAAACCAGAACAAGTGGTTTTGATAGACAATTGTACGTTTGATATGTTCTTTAACTGCTTGACGTAAACTTAATTTAACCTCCCGATACAGTTTTCATTATCTGATTCTTCGGACGGTTACACACCACTCTGTAAATCGAGGTTGTTGAAATCGCGAAGTGATTTGTACTTGACTCTGTTTCTGATTCCTGTACACTCGAGTTCCTTCTTGTGGATGTTGACGCACTGGAGACAGCACGTTTTCACTTCGCACTCGGGACACGTGTATTTCGCTGTGTTGTCGTCGCACACTTCGCATTTACCCAGCCTGAAATTAGTCAACATTTTCATTATTTTCAATAACAGTCTGGTGGTATTATATTCCGTTTCCGGCTGCTGGTTCGGCCTTTTGCCGTTTCATCTCCCCCCCCCCAGCCAGAGCTTGAGCAAGCTCAATCGACATAAAGCTCAATCGACACAAAGCTCAATCGTACTTTTGAGGATAGCTATTTCAACCCATATTCTACTGTCCAAGCCACAGTGAGCAACATGTTTTCGGGGAAAGAAATAATTAGTTCCTTAATTAATCCTTTAAAAACATTCGCACACGACTAAAATTATTAAAAAATATATTAAACTGACAAGCTAGGTATGAAGTACAGTGTCTTTCTTAAATTTAAATAATGTTACAATCTGGTAATTGAAAACAAAATATGTAACCTGGAACCGGAGGCCATTTGGAAACTGGACAACAGAGAATTTATCCGTCGAGCTGGCCAATGGCGAGAATTGTTTCAAAATTGTTAATGACTCTTTCAAAAGATGGTATTAACTCCTGAGTGAAAAGAACGAGCGCAGAAAATATTCAAAAGTAACAAAACGGTTATCAGAGGAGCCCACGTTTTTCGACCCAGTGCAACGGGTCTGCCAACTGTATCAAATTAAAAATCTCTCCATATCGAATCCCGTAATTTTCTTTAAATTTGTCTTATTAGTTTTCAAAAAAAAATACTACCGACTTTACTTATCGAAAAGAAAAAATGTTCTTGGCGAAATAAAATAGGGGTTACATTGGTGGGAGCTACATTTTAATCGTTAAGTAACCTTCCTCGGGGGACCACGAGTCACGACTGTTATTATCGAACTCGGTGGCTGGTTCGAAGGGAATCGTAATTCGTCAATTGTATAGAGGTATGCGCGATTAAATTAGCGTCGTGCGATAGTCCCGTTTTAAAATCGGTATGGTGACCGACTCGATCGGGCGCGAGGACCGCGTCAACGTCGGCGACTACATCGTCATCCAGCGCAACAACTACTACAAGCTGCACCAGCTATCCGACGGCAATGTCGTCTTGGGCAAGGACAAGGTCGCCCTGAAGCCGGTCGTCGGCGAGCCTTTCTGGACAACTTTCAAGATGTTGCCCAAGCCGGGCCACAGGAGGGAGTACAAGCTGGAGATGTGCGACAGGGCGGAGAGTTTCACGGAGTCGCTGATGAGGGAGGTGACCAGCGGGCGCGATAACAGGGACATCACCGACGACGGCAACTCCCAGTCGCTGACCACCGAACAGATCATCGAGCTCAGGGACAGCGGCCTCTCGCCGCAGGACATACTCGGCAAGCTCATCGAGAACAGCAAGACGTTCAAGAACAAGACCGAATACTCCCAGGAGAAGTACGTCAAGAAGAAGGAGAAAAGTACTACGAATATCTGACCATCAGGAAACCGACGTTGAGGCTGATAGCCGAAATATTCTACAACCGAGACCAGTGCAAAGTGTTGGGGCTGAGGTACGACACTCTAGCTCAGATAATGACGGCGATGAACGTGCAGAGCGGAGGGACGTACGTCCTCTTCGAGAACGGCACTCAGGCGCTGGTCGCCGCGGCGCTCCTCAACTGCCTCACCGCCGGCGCCACCCTCGTCAACATTACAATCGGCAACCAGGCCCAGAAACAGGCCGTATTGGCCATGAATTTTGACGCGCAAAAACTAGACAATTTCCTCTCGGTGAAAGCTCTGAACCTCGTACAGTCTCTGTACCCGGAGAACGGTTCGGCGGACGGTGATAAAACGGACGACGCTTCCGGCTCGACAGATTTGCAAAACACCGATAAGTCGTGTATGATCAATTCCGACAAGTTGGAGTGCACGCCCGAACCACTCGAGATGGACGGACCTTGCCCGAATGACGTGGAGAAAATGGACAGTTGCCGGCTGTCGGACGCCGAAGAGACGGAAGGTGGCGCGGGAGATGTCGCCGACAATAACAATTCGGAGGACGCCGAAGAAATAAAGATGTCGGACGTGGCGGAACATCAGAGGAAAAGAAAAGCGAGCAGTCCGGAGGTCGCGCTCAACAAGAAACCGAGGTGGGCCGAAGATCTGGAACGGGTCTGTAACTTGTTGCGCTCTGAAAAAGCTGACGGGCTCGTGATAGCCGCTAAAGAATTCCCGCTGAACCTCATCGCCAAGCTGATACCGTTTATCAAAGCTTCGCGCCCACTCGTCGTCTACTCGCTCTACAGGGAGCCGCTGGTACAGCTCTACGTCGAGTTGAAGAAGCGCAAGGACATTATAGGAATGCATTTGACCGAGACCTGGCTCAGGAGCTATCAGGTCCTCCCCGACAGAACTCATCCCAACGTCACCATGAGTGCCGGCGGTGGACACATACTCACCGCCACCGTAGTACAACCGTGAACTGTTTTAATTAATCGACTATAATAAATTTGTACGATATAAATATGTAATTTATTAAAAAACCGAACGTAACGTAGGTGGATACATCGTGGTCAGTTTGCGCTCGAGTTCGTCCGCTAATATAAATGCCTAACCTCGAACCGAATTCAAAAAAGTGTGTAACTGCGAATCGTGCTATATATAAGCGATATAGAAAAAAAAGGAATGTTGCCTAACGTAGGTGCAGTTACGATGAATGAAATATCGCCCGATAATAAATATTTTATCGACCGATTAGTTGGGAGCCCGCTGACTAAACTGACCAGCAAAATGTGTGCACGGCTTAATATATATTTCAAACCTTTTCCGCCTTCGAAGGAATATGCCCAATTTACAACAAAAATTATATATTCGTGTATATCGCAGTAATCTAGCGGTTGGTCTTTTGACGCGGTATAGATAATTTTTATTTCGCCAAGTAAAAGCCTTAATTTTGGTGTCCGTTATAACCAAACAAAAAGTTCATTTCTTTCTATTTTTATAATGAAATACTAAAACGTAAGTAATGGACATTTTTTTTCAATTGTAAATTTCAATAAGTAGAGACCAAAGTAACTCCATTATGCTCCTGACATTTCTGTTACTTATTCTTTAACTGCTTCCCCTCTAAAGTGCAATTATAAGTCCTATAGTGGACTGAAGTTTCCTCCAATCATTAATTTTGACTGATAAGGCAGTAGAGTTCACCAACTCTTAATACACTTGTATCAGAAAAATAATTCTATAGAATCATTTTTGGAGCAAAAAAATACTCAAATTGTTGACAAAAAATGTTTATTTCAATGCTTTCCACTTTACATTTTTGTTTACTTCAACTGCAGATACATTTAACACAAGATATATACAATTTGTCTTTTATTTTTATTATTTCGATAGAAGCCACTTGTTGCATTTTCTATCTCGTGAATCACGATATTCAACTAAGCGAGATTCAGAATTTATTATGCATAACTTAAAATTTATTATCTTCAAACCTACAACCAAAAAGCCGTATCAAACTGTACCAAAAGACTATATATAATGTTTAAATCAATTAACATTAGCTACTAATATGATGAAAAGTGCATATTATGAAATTGCACAAACCTAATAAAGTTCAGAAAACTCAAAATAGAATAACTTTATTAATGAATAATAATTAATAAATTAAAGTTCGTAATTGATTCCTTTTACATTCTTATGATGGAAAACACCAATTAATATAGAAGCATTTATTTTTAATTATTATTATTGATAGTAATGTAATAATTAATACATGTTTGGTATGGAATATAAAAAATAACTTTGGATAGGTCTTACTTCATAGTATAACAATATTAATGGCTGAAATACATTTTAAAATATTTCATGGCAGTACAACATAACATAGAGCAAAATATTGATTTTAACACAGAAAATGATGAAGACTATATCTAATTTTTAAATTAATTAATATCACCTACTAAGATGATGAAAAGTACATATAATGAAATTGCACAAACCTAATAAATTTCAGAAAACTCAAAATAGAATTACAAATTTATTAATGAATAATAATTAATAAATTAAATGTTGTAAATTGAATTGTTTTACATGTTTATGAGTAGGGTAATGATAGAAAATACCAATTAATATAGAAGCATTTATTTTTATTAATTATTATTGATGGTAATATAATGATTCATATATAGCAATATAATATATAGTAATATATATAGCAAAAGACCGAACCACTGAGAGGAGACAGAAACACACGAAATCTACGGTATTTCCTTTATTTACTTACTGCAAACTGATATATCTCACATAATAGTAATAACAAATATAATAATTTTTTGATATAAAGCTGAATATTATTTTGTTAAATGTAGATGAAGAAAGAAAAATGATTTCTTATTCCTTCGATTCAGTCTTGGTTTCACTAGATTTAGATTCTGGAACTGAACTTGAAATCCAAGACAAATATTCTGGATTCCCATTTTCAATCTACAAAAAAAAAAAAATTGTATTAAGCTTCACAAATTTCACACAGGTCAACTCATAATGGATCAATTCAATAATTCAGGAGGGCAAAAAACTTACTGTAGTTGATATAACTTCACACACCTCGTAAGGGTGATTAGCCCTAAAAAACAAAAACAAATATTTATGCCAATATCACAATTTTAAGAAAATTAATGTTTCTTTTTATCATACTTACTTAATATATTCCGATAATTCGGTTACTTTTGATGTTCTAGTTTTAATCATCTGCAATTTAAAAAAAGAACAATCAGTTATTTGTGTTATATTAATATGACACATTCAGTGTGGAATCACTTTTTTCAGGAATATTTACAAGGTGTAGTTTTAATGGCCAAAAACAAACGATCCCAATAAGATAATCTCAACATTTGTGTGTTGTAAAAATACACAAGCAATTTTTATAATATGCAAATTCAAAATTTCCCTAGATGCTTTTTACCCAGAAAAAATATTTGTACAGATAATTAATTATAAAATATAATTTTCATGGTGGTGGGATTTCATGGTGTGCTTTAAATTAGTATATTTTATACTAAAAAAAAAATGAAATAAAATTTACATTATGAACGTTTACAATTGTAAACTGTTCCCGGAAAAGAAATATGTGTGTGGATGAAGCTGTAGTACCATTCAAAGGAAGATCCATTTCCCTAACTTATAGTCCCAATAAGCCAACTAAATGGGGAATACGGATGTACCTTTCTGTCTGATTCAAATACTGGATATGTGTATTCAATATTGGCCCATTTTGGATTTCTTACGTCCCGAACTTCCTGCCAGTGCAAGGATAATTTTGCATCACTCTGAGGGGCATCATCTTTACGTCGACAGATATTTTACGATATTTTTTTTAAGTGTTCCACTAGGTAAAGAATTGCTTAAAATTAAATGTCACTTAAACAGGTACTATACGAGAGATAATAGAAAGTTTCTGCCAATACAAATAAGAACGCCGGCTTCAGAAATTCAAATTATCAGATTTCGTTCGAGAATAAGTAAGTTGTTAGTTTTATCATGGCGAGATAAGCGAGAAACCACGAGTAGTATTGAATTATAATAAATTAATTTATAAGTGGAGTTCAAGCATGTGAAAAGTCGCATCGGATAAGGGTTAACATTTGCCTTACCATCAAAACTTCTGAATCTTCACTCATTTCGCCTTTAAACTCGTATCTGGAATGGAAAAAAAAATTCAGTCGAAACGACTATAATCTGAGCTTAAATAATACTGATATTGTAAAGGAGGAGGCTGATATTTTATATATACGGTTATACGAGGGGGAGTTGATTAGGATAAAAGTTCTATCGAAATTTCAACTTACACTGAAGTTATTTTCGGAATGATATTTACACATGCCGCAAGTTTATTGGTGACGGCGCCACTGCGAAAATAAAGAACGTAATTGCGAATAAATTGTTACGTCAAATATATAATTTTAATTTATTTTAAAGACTAGCCGGCTGGTCGCAGCTCACAACGGCATCCACGGCATGTTGTGCTAGTGTGACACGCCGAAATGCATATACACGATTCTGTATATTGAAATTTGGAAGAAAATTTAAATATCGTAATGAGAAAATATTTAAGTATCCGTGACAGTGTACTGTGTTTCAATTAATTAGAACTATCAAAAATGTTGTTAGCGCCGAGGCACCTCTGTCCTGTGGACTTATCAATTGAACGGTAATGTCAAAAGAGATGAGTGATTAGGAGCCTGCGAATCCGTGAAGCTTTTTACAGTATAGAGCTAGGATTGAGTGATTGATTACAGCTGATTTTTATGAATGACAAGTAGTTAAAGAAAAATTCCTGAATATCTCACTGGGCCAATTTCTTGGCAACTTCTTCGTTGGGCGTCGTGACATAGGCTATCGAATGGAGACCAGATTTGTACACTTCAGCCATCGCTATTCCCGTGAATCTTGAAAGTGCGAAAAGTCCAATCAGCATCCAGCCGACGGAAAAAATTATTTTTTTCGGTGTCAACTTGCCTGTAAAAAAAAAATAGTGTTCTTCGTTATTTATAAGACAAGAGCGGTCAAAGTCATTATAAACAAACTGGATACATACACGATTGAATACAAAATTTGTATTTAAACAATCCTCGGCTTAAAGCAGAGACCATGACTCAACTTTATCGTTAAACGGAATTACGAGTAATAAATAGAAAACCAGGGAGAGGAAAAATTAAAAAAAAAAAAAAAATTTGATGTAAAGTAAATTTTTATAATTCTTTTATATAACAAAGGGATGTGGACAAAAAATGCGTACGAAATTTCCCCAGACACTCGGATAAAACTGTTAACAACCTGATTGTAAATAATATTGAATGTTATCTCCTGAAAATATCGGAATTTTAAAAGTACCTGAAGGAACAAAGCCTTCGCAAGAAAACCTAGACTGGCCCTTTCAGCACATGCATCGGCACAGCGGTTGCCGAATAAATATTTAATTTACGATCCGAGGGGGCCATCGTTAATGTTCGATCGAAATTTATTTAAATCCGAAATTAAACGTCATATTTCATTCGAACAGTTCGACGTCGTTTTCCCAGCAATTTATAATATTATATAACACAAATTATCGCTCGCAATATATTAGCTCTCTCTTTATTAAAATGTTTGTCGTCACATTTAAAAAACATTAATAGTCGATGTAAATTTATCATATGTACATTGGCTCGCGTATATCCTGCAGTTGTATACTCTACATGTATAATTTTTTGTTTATACATAAAATAATATATTTCTTCAGAAATTGTCTTCATTCTGCGGACCTAACTATTTATAAAATTTAAGATTAATCATAATTTATACAACTTGTTACAAAATAATAACGTCAAGCTGTAAAAAAATATAAATTTCAACGGTTGGCCAGCCTGGGTTGTAATTTGTGCGATTGTGGATGCTTTGTTTTGAAATTTGGCGTATTGGTACAGGTTTGAGAGATGAGCGTTGAAGAATTTCTCGTCGTCTCCTTCTTTTTGGTCCTGCCCGCCCTCTACGAATCGAGCAATGTCTTCAGATACTATTTCAAGTTTTTCGTCTACTACGGCATAATAATGCTCACATCGGTCGTCGTTATACCCGTAATGATATGGAAACCGCGCAACGTTGAAAATCTAATGTCAGTCTTCGTTTATTTCGCCTTTCGATTGCGCTTAAATTGGAAATGAATTAATTGTAGTCCGCTGTTTTCAGTCTGGCTTCGTTCCTGTGCAGAAACATTTCCGACCTGCTCGGTCTCAAATGGGAACTGAGAGGCGGTTCCTACCTGAGCAAAGACGTACCCTACATAATAGTCGCCAACCACCAGAGCTCAATTGATATTTTAGGTAAACAGACGTATATCGATATTAATTCTGAACCGCAGTTTTAACCGTTTTACGGCCACGTGCTGTTCGCATACTCTGTTGAACTCTGTCTCGCTCTTTTTGGTCACAATCGTCAATTCGCAACGCTCTCCGTTCAGAATGTCAGAGTTTCCTCTCGTAATTACAAATTTTCTATTCAAATAATCGTAAACAACCCCCAGCGCTAAAAACGTTAAATAATATTTAAAACCGAGTTATTATTTGTAGTCCTATAAAATATTGCAGATCGATAGCGACGCGACTTCACAGTATGAGCGAACCGTCGCGAATGAATTTCAGAACCGTTAATTGTCAAAGTGAAGGGAAAGAAAGTGATTATGACGCGAAAAGAAATATATAAAAAAATAATATAATAAAACTAACCTTATTCGAATTCAGATCTCGTACATATCTCGATCGCTCTTTCCGGTCTCTCGCGCTTTAAACGACGCAAAAATTAAATTTAACACTTCTGTAGCGACTAAAAAAAAAAATAATCCGCCTAATTAGAAAGGAGTGATCAAAATAAACCAGTCGGACGCCTTAATAACCCCGAAATTTGTAGTGTTTGCTAAAGAAATGGATCTTAATGAGGGAAACAACAGCAAAAAATGTATTATTATGCCATATGAAATTAATCTTTAAGGGGAACGCACGGGACATCCAAATCAAAGATAGCTATTCGAGTATTAGCTCAACTGATAAATCTGTCTGTAATTGAATTGGTCTCACGTTGAGTATGAGAGGTACACATTGCAGGTATGTTCGAATTGTGGCCAGTTATGAAGAGGTGCACCGTTGTCGCGAAGAAGGAGCTGTTCTACGCTTGGCCGTTCGGGTTGGCCGCTTGGCTCTGCGGCCTCATATTTATAGACAGGCTCAATTCGGAGGCCTCGAGGATGGCCATCAACCAGTCTATAAGGGAACTCAAAGATTCAAAGGTTCGACAACCCCACGACTACAATTATATACTGCACGTTATACTCTCTACGCTATTCCGTTGCTTTTTTTATTATTATTACTTTATTTTTTTCACTGTCGTCTCTTTACCAGAACTTTTCGCCCTATCGTGGGGTGTTCCTGTCGGTGGAACAGGTCAAGCGATTAATATTTAATTTATTCTGCGTCGAGTAATAATAGTTGTTATTATTAAATGATTGAAGATTTCCACGACCAGAACTTGAATTATCAACTAGGCAGGGTTGGATCGTTTAATGTTGTGGGAAGGACCTCGGTTCCAGAATTTTTCCTGTGTTTTGGAACCACCCGAGCCGGTTGGGAGGGTTTTTGCCCTTTCCCTGTATGCTCTTAATGGTTTCATCAGCGGGGTCCAACCTCTGAGTAAGGGTTCCGAGGTTCTTCCAACGACATTATGCATTCCTACCGGAATCTAGTTAATGGCTAGTTATTATTGTTCTTTGGTATGTGGTTATTCTCGAGATCTTCATTTCTCTGTCCACTAGTTTGGTTGATTGCTAGACCTGGACTGTTGACCGTCTTCAGTAGTTTTCCGTCGGCGAGTCACTGAGTTATGTAGGATGGCTCTGAAGCACTGTTCACTTTAGTATATTTTTGTACAGCTATAGTAAAAGTGAAAATGACTCGAACCAAAACCGGTCTAGCAAAAAACCAAACCGGTAAGCAGAAATTGAAAATCATGAGAACCATTGTATTAAAAACACTGAACAGGTATTCACTATTATTTCTACCGTTTTTATTTATCTATATCTTTATTGTTGTATGATTTATTTTTCTGTTTTTGTTTTTTTTTTTGTTTATAGATTTGTTGAATATTTGAACGCGCGATTGTTGCTTGCAGTATCTCTACTACTACACACGTGCAATGTTGTTGGCAGCATGGTACATAATAAATAAAAAAACACAAATGTTAATGCCTGATCGAATACTCACTGATGTTATGTTGTGATAATGTTTAGACGCGCATATCGACATTTTTATGTGAATGTACAACTTTCTTCTCTTTCTTCTTCTTCCTCTTCTTACATCGTTAGGGTAAGCCTGAAGGATAAAGTATTATAGACAAGAGAATTTGATCTAAATTAATATATCAGAATTGTGTCTAAATTTGTTGAATTTATTTTTGTTTAAAAAAAAACGTTTTAACCTTTCACTGCTCTCGTGCATATGGGATTAATTTGTGCGTCGAACGTTCCGATGAAATGAATTTGAAAATAGTAGCCGTTTAAAATACCATATCTCAGGCAGTTGCATCCTTATTGTAGCAGAAAAAACATGTTTTGTAGGTTCATGTATAAGTCATGAAACATTTGTTTCAGATTTTCTTCTAATGCCATATTAAAAGTTAACGTATTATCTTTGTTCCATTAGTATTCAGCTGTTATTAATTTTTATATTGCTATTAACTAGCACCAAGAATGTTTAACTGTTGTGCTATGCTGTCTTAGAAATCCTTGCATTATTTAAAAGTTGAGACTATAAACTTTAATTTTTGATCTTTGACCTTAATTGGCTCTGTTTCATTTGACAAGTGTTTCTACTTGTGATTCTGAATACGAAAATTGATATACAGGAAAGCAAAACATATATTACTGTTAAGAACTAAAATAATAATGAAAGTACAGTTGAGGTGAACTATTTAAGCTCTAAACTTTAAAATCAGGCATAGCTCAACTCTTTATTTGTAGCTTATAAATAATGCATGCTTATTATCGCCAGTTATTATTCCTACTGTTTAACTAAAATGTTTCACAGTTCATACGTTTGTATCTTATTTTATATTTACATTAGCCAGATAATTGAAGAGTGGAAATGAAAATGGGTGAAAATGCTAGATGCGCATTAATTTTCATTTTTCCTGTGAAATTGAGTAAATGCTTCGTTGGTAAAGTTTGCCTTCTCAACTCGTAAACAGTTTGCAATGTAATACACTTCTTGCAATATAAAACCTCGTTGAATTTATTTGAAGTCATTTGAATTTTATTGAATTTATTTTTTATTTTTCAATACCGAAACATATTTTGGCATTTTGACTCTTGCCCATTTCCAGTCTTCAATTTTTTCAATTATTTTTTTCAATAAGTATTGTAGGCTGTTGGTTTTTTTAAACATAGCATGATGCATTATGTCAAATTACAGCAAAAACTGTTTTCTTTTGTAATCACAGTGTAGAATATTTAATTTCCAGTATTTTTAAATGCAGGTATCGGAGTTAAGTTTATTTTGTTTCATAACTTAGAAGATGTATAAGACGATTGAAGAAAGGTAATATTTTTCATTATTTTAATTAGCGTGAAATGTGTCATTTTTCTGTCTCTTCTCACTTGTAGCCGACTTAAGTAAGAGCCTCAATTTGCATTGAGAAAAAGTAAAAATTAATGTCCTGTTAATTTAACAGCTTGTAAAGCACATCGAAGAACACTGCTTATTTGTTCAGTTAAATATAATTTAAGTGATTACATAAGCGATAAACCTTTACATATAGAAAACTTTTCATACATACTTTATTTCAATTAAAAAACATATATACATACATAAGTAAAAACGGGCAAACTGACTAATCTGTCAATTTTTTAGCATACAAATTGTGGACAAATTTACTTTGTTATACAGTAAAACCTGCCTGCCTATATTTTCCAGCTTGCACCATTTAACACAAATGGCATTTATTAACCACTAAAGAAATGCCGTACCGTTTGTGTTAAACTGCATAAGCTGCAAAATCTATCCAGGTTATAGCGAGCCCGCATTAGGTTTTCCTGTATAATTTAACTTTATTGATAATTGTTGAAATATTTTTGTCTCTTCAGACTAAGATGTGGGTGTTTCCCGAGGGTACGAGAAAGAACACGGGCGAAATTCACAAATTCAAGAAGGGAGCTTTCCACGCCGCAATTTCGGCACAGCTGCCGATATTGCCTGTCGTATTCACCAGGTTCTATTTCCTGAAGTCCGAACAGAAAATACTCGAACACGGTTCGTATTTTTATTTCTATTTCCATTTGCAGTTAGTTGTAATCAAATTTATTTTATAAGTAATACACTCAAAGCGATATTCGTTAGTTCGAACATAAATTAAACATTGTTATCGCTCGATTTACCGTGTCAGGCAATTAAACATGTGCAAAGGGTTAAAAAGTAGTTTTTGGATGCAAAAACCGGTTTAAAAGTGGTTTTTACGCTAAAAATGGGTGTAATAATGGCTGTGGCAGTACAAATAACATAGAGCAAAATATTGATTTTAACACAGAAAATGATGAAGAATACATTTTAAATCAATTATATCACCTACTAAGGTGATGAAATTACATATTATGAAATGGCATGAACCTAATAAACTTCAGGAAATTAAAATAGAATAACAACTTTATTGATGAATAATAATTAATAAATTAAAGTTTGTAATTGATTCCTTTTACATTCTTATGATGGAAAACACCAATTAATATAAAAGCATTTATTTTTAATTATTATTATTGATAGTAATATAATAATTAATACATGTTTGGTATGGTATATAAAAAATAACTTTGGATAGGTCTTACTTCATAGTATAACAATATTAATGGCTGAAATACATTTAAAAATATTTCATGGCAGTACCACATAACATAGAGCAAAATATTGATTTTAACACAGAAAATGATGAAGACTATATCTAATTTTTAAATCAATTAATATCACCTACTAAGGTGATGAAATTACATATTATGAAATGGCATGAACCTAATAAACTTCAGGAAATTAAAAATAGAATAACAACTTTATTAATGAATACTAATTAATAAATTAAAGTTTGTAATTGATTCCTTTTACATTCTTATGATAAGTGTAATGATGGAAAACACCAATTAATATAGAAGCATTTATTTTGATTAATTATTATTGATAGTAATATAATAATACATGTTTGGTATGGTATATAAAAAATAACTATGGATAGGTCTTCATAGTATAAAAATATTAATGGCTGAAATACATTTTAAAATATTCCATGGCAGTACAACATAACATGCACCTTTAACATACAGCAAAATATTGATTTTAACACAATGAAAATTAATAAGACTATCTAATTTTTAAATCAATTAATATCACCTACTAATATGATGAAAAGTACATATTATGAAATTTCACAAACCTAATAAATGTCAGAAAACTCAAAATAGAATAACAACTTTATTAATGAATAATAATTAATAAATTAAATGTTGTAAATTGAATTGTTTTACATGTTTATGAGTAGGGTAATGATAGAAAATACCAATTAATATAGAAGCATTTATTTTTAACATGCACCTTTAACATACAGCAAAATATTGATTTTAACATCCATTTCAATGATCTTAAAATAAAAAAAAATTGAGGTCAACAAAAAAATCTCATATACCATCTTATAGAGAAAAGAAAGCTCTTTCGAATAACAATAAAACAATATGCCGAAACACTTTTTTATTCGCGCGCTAATTCGAATTGAAAAAATTACTTATTAGCCAACCTAATAGCTGAAAGCGGTTTGTATTCTGCAGGTAGAATAATAGTGACGGTGTTGCCGCCGATAGAGACGACCGGACTCCGACTGGAGGACATGGCCGATCTGATGGCCAACACGCACAGTACGATGGCCGAAGTCTTCGTCGAAGAGTCGCGCCAACTCATAGAACGGCTCCAACTTGACAGGAATATCGCGCTGCCGCCTGCCTAGACGTCGGCGGAGGGGGCCCACTGCTCGCAGGTAGATTTAAATCGCCCGAGTAGGACGAAATTGAAAAAAAATAATATGAAAGAAACGACTAAACCTGTTTTGCGGTTCGCGATCGGCTACCGTTGATTTAGTGTTCTTCTGTCTCCCCGCCCCGGTTTCAGCCACCCGCCGTCTTCAGTAGCGGAGTCAGATGGCAAGCGGCCGAAACCAATCCGGCAAAAGATCGAACCGGCGAGAGGGGAGACGGAAGAACACGAAATCTACGACTAAACAGTCAGCCCTAGGCACAAATCTTCTGCGTTTAATGATTAATAAAAATCTAGTCATTTATATAAAACTATTGGAATAGTCGGTTACATTTTAGTTAGACTAGTCCGGGGCAGGATGTAGCGTTTATTATCCTAGACATTCTTCGATCGAATTTTGTCCTTTCACCTTTAAATTCCTCAGACAAAAAAAAACAGTTGCTACAGTATAACGGACAGAATAATGAAATTACGGGGAGTCCGTATTCGCCCTATTAACGCAGCTTGACAAAAGGAAGCCTTATATAATCCTGGAAGACGTAGCTTTCGGCTGAATCCTGGAAGAACCTCTGTTAGATGACTTTTTTACTAACCCATAAGCTATATCTCGTTTAAACGAGTTCTTTTTTTCTCTCCCTTTCTAACGTCAAATCTTATAACATTATTATCACTTTGCAGATTTTTCGCATTTGACGATTTTTTTACCCAATGGTGCTTCTGCTATTAAATCATTACACAGTGGTGGATTCAGCTGGGGGGCATAATCCCAGTAAGTTAGTCATTTAGTACAGATTCATTTTATATAATTTATTAACGCCAATTTTTGTACAAGTTTTCTTTTCCGACTCCCTGAATAATCCCTCGATGTGTACTCGCTTTGTAAATATAGTAGTAACGTTTTTTCTACCATCAATCGATTCGTCGTTATTTGTGCTCATCGTATAGATATATTTTTTAAGGCCTATTTATTTTATAGATTCGTCGAGTGAAAGATAATAAAATTGTAAGAATCATCAACTTATTGTCTCCGCTTCTGTATTGTATTTTATAGTATTAGATTTTATGGAGCGCGCTTGTGGCGGCTATTCGTTAGTGTAATGTAATGTGTTTCTGCGTTTAAATCTGTCGAGTCAGATTTAATATTCAGATTTATAATTTAAGGCTGTACATTTGAATGTTTGGGCAATATATTCTACCGGTCGGACCCTTTCTCGGCTGAAACATTCATGCGGCATTAGGGATTTCTTGAAAATTGTATATAGCATTATATATTATTTTGTTTCGTGTACGACTACAATGTGATAATTTTCCTGCTTATACATTTCTTTACGTGAGGGGATTTATACTAATTTTGTTATACCAAGTGGAGTTGATAAAAGTGTATAAATTGAATGGAGAATAACCTTCAGGTCTGGACAGTATAACCTTATCAACAGGTGTTGAAACAAGTTTGGACTCTGTTCTGCGCTATACAGGTTTGTTAATTATTTTTTTACCGTATAAATTATTCATCGTTTTATTTTTATACAGATTACTCGTGAATATTAAAAGATGCAAATTAATTTTAATTTGACAAAATTAAGAATGCAACGTGACCGATTAATGCTAATATTATCTGGATGATGGAGGACATTTCACATACCATGTATATTATCCAGTAGTATCAAGTATATAGAAATGTGCTCTCTTTTCGAAATGTTAAACCATATAATTTATCTTCCTCATTAATAATTGTCTGTGTGTGTTCTTTTGTATATATTTTCAATGCCTCTTAAATGATATATTTACAACTATACTTCCAAAGGAAAGGATATTATAATTTAATTTAAGAAAAAATTGGATTGATCAAATCTGTATGTTGTATTATTCTTTTTAGAAATTAAACAATTTTTTCAGACATCAGATTCTATTTTTTGTATGTTGCACACATATACATATATATATATATATATATATATATATATATATATATAATGTATTTTTTCTTGTATAATGTAATTAGACTGTTATGCTTGTAAAAGTTGGTTCCTTTGGTTTTTGCTATTTTTTGTTTTGTTATTTGTTGCGACTGCAGGGATACTCAAATAACTACAGATTATTTTCTCAGAACATAAACTTTATTTCATAAATAATATACACCACGGCGAATGCTTTTTTTTTCAATTTTAATAAATGTTCGGACTCTGGGGGACTCCCGTTTTGTAACGGCGAGTCCGAATGTTAACAACTTTCGATGAATTGACATTCAAGTAACTAGCACATTTAAACACTAGGCTAACAGTTTTTTTTATGGTAGGGGGGGGGGAGATTTGTATTTCTCTCATCAATTTCTTTTTAAACCTACTTATTTCTGTAGAGAAAGATGCAATTATTTTTTCTCAAAACAAGTCAAGTCTGAGTGGGGATAATGTTAAAATGTATTTAAAAAAAAAACGACGCAGAGTTTACAACTTATTTTGAACTATTTATTATGAAATTGAGTTATTTAAAAACACGTATAAATAGTTTTTAAAAAATCGCGAATATTTTTATTGCAGGTGACAAAACAAAAACCATTTCTTTTACAAGACGACAATTATTCAAATTCATTCGAAATCGATTCGTGGAATGCCAGTACCGTTATATTACACTCTACAACGCACCCTGTACAATTTGCACAACTTCGTAGAAAGCCCGACAGGAAATTAAAACGTATTATTAAAAAATTAAGGAAAATATAAAGATATACAAAAGAAACCTAATTTATACCTATTATTCTCAAAAATCACAGATGGGCATTACAACAGTAATCTATATCTATCTGTTTCACAGGGTTAATATATAACCTTCTGAAATCAATATGAATTCTAACTTTAAAGAAAAAAAAAACCAGTTTTTGTTGGGATATATAACTAATTATTGATTATCAGTACTAGGCAGAAAGAGGCTAAAACTGTTTGTTAGCGAAAAGTCTGAAACCGAAGGGAAAAAAATCTGGCATTCAATTTAACCTTCTCCATCCAGGTCGTTTGGCCAGGTTCAGGAATTTTCGGACGTCTTCCACCGCTTTCGTCCGACGTACGGCTCGAGAAATAATCATATACTCTGTACAGCGGTTCAGTTGGAAGGACAGAAAAATTGAAAAACGAAGAAGAAAAAAGGTATGTCATTATCGGGAGGTAACACCTGGAGGGGGGGGGGGGGCTAAAGGGGCGCCGATATCTGTATATCCTTAGAATTGGTGAGCGCTCTTCTCTCTGCTCTCCGTCCAGGACTTGGCAATCGTCCTCTTCATGTCGTCGTCGCCCTCGTCGTAT
This sequence comes from Lethocerus indicus, assembly GCA_019843655.1. Lineage (NCBI taxonomy): Eukaryota > Metazoa > Arthropoda > Insecta > Hemiptera > Belostomatidae > Lethocerus > Lethocerus indicus. The sequence goes on from JACDQD010000011.1 coordinate 18,134,257, forward strand.
ATCTTCTTCATGAAGTTCATCAGCCCCGAGTAGGGGTCTTCGTCCGGGTCGAGGCTCGGCATTTTAGTCTCTTTCGCTTTAACGTCCGTCGACACCAAGCAAGCCCAGTTCTGGCCCTCCTTCTGTTTCGCCATCAACACGACCACCATGTCTGCACACAATATTATCCGAAGGCGTAATTTAGCGGTTCAGCTGTTGTGCGCACTATGGAACTTGCGTTGCATATATACAATACGCTCACAATCATTTCTGTGCATTCATCAAGTTTTTGCCAATAAAAATGGAAACAAGAAAGTTTCGCGCCCGCTATACAACTTATGGGCCACTACTGAGACACAAATCAAATTGACCAAATTGAAAAGACTCGAAATAAAAATTTGAATTTCACTTACCAGTTTTCACTTTCCAGTGGCTTTTCGACACGTTAATTTCGTTCAGCAAATTGTTGACTGTCAGAACGTAATTGCGATTCTCCAATTCTTTAATGTGGACCTCGACCGACCTGTTAGCGACATAAAACGAAAATACATTTTTTATTCGCCGCAATTATTGTTAAATTAACTGAAAAGACTGCCCGTTCTGTAAGAACGGTTGGCGATTACAATAACCATCATTGACAATGCCACGCTATATACTGTTATCGGTATAATTATTCGGTACCGATATTTAAATGTTGTCTGTCAAAATAAATAAAATGCGAACAAATTAATTAACTTACTTTTCGGTAAATTTGCAGAAGACCTTGGCCGGCTCCAGAGATTGAACATTCTTCAGGGTCACAAATAATTTGACAAATTTATCCGACTGATCCCAAGCTGAAAACAGAAGATTGAAAATCGCGTCAACATCCAATTGTGAGAGACTGGGTTAAATGTCAGTATTCGTTTAATTATAGTCTTGTCTCAATAACAGGAACGGATCTGCAGAGTTCAGTTTTCGCGTCTATTTGCGGAAACTGAAAAATTTGTAAACAAAATGAAACTTCTGGTCTTTCCGTGGCCATGTCGGCGTAAGCACAATACCGAAATACGATCGATTTAACGGACAGTTTATATTGTCGGTGCCCGAACTTACCGTAGTTTGTAAGTTTGACGTTGTAGCATTTGTTGGCCGACGAGGCGACGACCGGTCTCTTGGCGACGCCGTCTACGGCGCCGTCGCCCAGAGACTCCCTCAGGTTGGCCAATTCGGTCACCATCTTGCGCATTTCAACGGAGAGGACGTCCTTCACCCGCTGCCGCTTCGAACACTCGATCAGGCGCGACATCTCTTCGATGTCCAGCTTCATCTGTCGGCCGAACAAATTACCCATTTCGGTTAAAATGAAGAATAGGACGGGGGGGGAGGGGAGGGCCTAATAGGTGAGAGCTGTAGGTTCGTGATGTTTCTGTCTCTCTCTCGCCGGTTCGGTCTTCGCTAGACCGGTTTTCGCCGTCTTCAGTAGCGCCTGTGTGTTACAGTCACTTTGGATGTTTTTTTGGGGGCATCCTCACTGCCCACTGCCCACTTTCACATGCACTGACAGTACAAACAACATCCAAAGTGACTGTGACACACAGGGCGCTACTGAAGACGGCGAGCGGCCGATAAACCGGTCTAGCGAAAGACCGAACCGGCGGCGAGACAGGAGAGAGAGAAACATCGCGAACCTACGGTATATTCCAACCTTCGCAGACCACAAAACAGGTATATCAAACTAACAGGTGAGGTTATATATCTCGATATCGTGACGTACGCGCTGTAAGCGACTGTTTTCATTATTATTTCGCTTATAGAAGCGCGACGTCTTTTGTGCGCGTACGGAAAGGTCGAGTCTGTATTTTGACGAGTTTGTGAGGCATGTGAGGGTGATCGAGATATGTACGAATTATGCGCGTCCTGAATGCGGAAAGAATGCGTTGAAATATAAGCGACGATATCGAATGAAACACCGTATTTCGTTACCGTCGACACCTTTTCGTTCGGACAAAACTTAAAACTGGAACGGAGAACATATATATCGATGTGTGAAAAAAGTCAAATAGTGTGAGGTTGCGGGCTTCGGACTGTACATTAGTACAGTATATATATATATATATAGGCTGTATATTTGGCCTCGGTCAGAGTTAAGTTAACAATAAAGCGACATGGAGCTAAACCGGCGCCGGCTGCACAACACATTTACATACAAATTTCAATAGAATATTTCCGTTTATTGAGGCACTTTGAGGGGAGAGCTCGACTATAGGCTGTTTACACCGGGCGAATTGTGCCCCTCCGATATCAATGAAAACGAGATGTCGCCGTTTCGATTACCGGACACAATAACGATGACGGGGGCCCGAAAATTCAAAAATCCGTCGTCAAAAACACCGGTACGCGAGTCGCGCGCCCAAAAATTGAAAACTGCCGGCGTCCCGTCGCCGATTATAAAAATCGCCGCGCCTACCTCGTTCATTTTCTCGTCGGCCATCGTTTCCCTCTTCCCGGGGTTTTTTTTTTTTTGGTTTTTTTTGTCGAACGATTTCCCGAAGTCCAGACAACAGCTGACGACAAACCGACGAAGAACGGAGAGTACGAGAAATAATATCACTCAGAAGTTCTAGAACGTTCTACAAAGTTCCAGTCGCTCACTTCCGACACAACCAGTCCAACCAACTTGGCCACTGTCGGAGCGTCAAATTTACCTTTTTCAAAAATTATAAAATATATATATATATATAATATTTTTATTAAAATAAATTTTACTAGTCAAATATTATTTGCTCGGGCTTATATGCAAAAAAAAAATCAATGAAATCATGACTGCAGTAACTACTATGTTCATTGATTCTTTTATACATTCACATTTTATTCATTGATACACTCTTTGACTTCAAATGGTTTCACTTCGAATTTCGAAGTATTTTCATTGTTGCCCACTTTTCCCGATTGCAAGTTTACTTTTTATCCGTGTGGGTTTTTTTTTTTTTTTTAGCCAAAGTTCAACTATATTAATTTATTCTCGGCTATATAGATTGTATTGTGTATTTTCTTTGACCCCACGCAAAAATGTACTGTTAATTGAGGCAATTACAGATTTAATGCCCGAAGCTACTTTCTATAGGATCTGGATGACCAATATGAATAGTATTATCCAATACTATTAATAAATATATATTCCGTACTTTTCGCGTGTTTTGGCTGCTCGCCATCTTCAGTACAGGTATTTTTTTTTTTTTTTGTTTATAGTATAACCAGTTACTCAGACTATTTTGCACTTGACAGGTATTCTAAACAAATATACATTCATTTATTTATACAAATGTATATTTTTACTTTAAAATGGTATAGTCATCCTTATTTAATGTACTATTTAAAAGCATACCTTTAAAAACATATTTCAAAAAAAATCATTGATATCGTCATGATTCTCAGGAGCTCTATAAAAAGATATCTTGAAACTGTACATTTCGATTAATCACAAAAAACCCATCAAGGGTAGCTATAGGACATTAATTTTTCTAAATCATGGGAAGGGTTTCGGGGGTTGAAGGGGAATAAATAAAATTTCAAATCAAAAACAATTCTGTACAAAAAATATTTATTAATTTCCTCATTGTCGCATAACAATGCGCTTCATCACTCTGCTCATTTTGAATGGTCGTCTTAAAAATAAAAAAGAAAAAAAAACGGAAGAATACGATAACACGCTTTATTCGGTGGCAGCTTCACATCCACGATTATTTCTGGAACAAAGAATATAAAAGATATTTGTGAAATAAAAAAGAACAAACGAAAACAAACATCCATTTTATTATAATATAATATTGGGTGGAATTAATTTTTTGTTTACAGGGTTTAAAAATAAAAAACACGAATTATAATTGGCCAATGACGGTAATAAATTATGAACTATTACTATTTATTTTATAGGTGCCCATTTTTATGTAAATAATCAAATATAATCTATTACTAGTAAATATATATATAAGTAAAGTCTTTACCTTTTTTTTCTTGATACGAAATCTGTCGAGAACATTTGCCGGTGCCTTTCTTCTGTTCACCGCTCCGCTCTTTTCTCCATTATTATTCAATGCTTTCATCTCTTTTACAAAATTCTAAGAAAACAGGCGATAATATAATATACGTCGATAATTTGAAACGCGAAATTCAAATATCCAATAGCAAATAAGATATTACAATAAAATAGACTTATTCGAACCTTTTTGTGCGATTCCTTGACAATCTTCTTGACCCTGGCCGCTCTCGCAGAGCTGCCGCGTTTTTTCTTCCTCGGTTCGAAATCTATCTTAGGCACTTTCAAATACTGTAAACGAATAAACGGAATAATAAATTCAAAATCGGTCTATTCGCCAACAACGTATATTGACGCAGTCCATCTAGCCAACGAGAGAAAAAAAACAACTATATTATTGTATTATGTAAAAATGAGACTCGCCAATAGTTTTTTCTTTGCTTCAACTTTGTCGTGCAAAGTCGGTACGTCGACTTCGGCTATCAGTCCAGGATCGAGAGTTATCATCTCGGGCTGTAGTTTCTCAAGCAGGGATTTCACTTCCGCCTCTCGCCTCTGCGATTTGCTCTGCATCGGGTTGCATTCGTAGGCATCGAAATTGGCCTCTCCGGCGCCTTCGCAAAGAACAATATAATCGATTGTAATTATAAACGAACGAATTTAATTACTAATCGTTAAAAGGACGCCGGAAAAGGAACAATAGCGGGATAATTCGTGCGATGTGGGAAGAATATCGGTTGACCCCCCCAAAAGCAGTTCCAGGATTTCTCCTGTGTTCGGAAATCACCATCAAGTGTGGATGGAAGGAACAAATCTGACTGGTTCCATGAACTTGGGGTTCTATAACATGAGTTCCTGAGTTCCCCTAGGACATCACCCTAGAGGGCCCCTTTCGATTGAGTGGAAACTCCGGGGCGGTTTCCAAATACGGGGAAAAACCCCGAACAGCTGGGGATCAACCGCTAACGACCAATATTTTTCCAGCAACATCCTGCGCTATCTTACGGACGACGACAGAGAGAATTATAAGCCGACCTGGTATGAGCAAACTTGAGAAGCCGCTGCCTGTGCCCAACCCGAGGACATCTTCGTACGGACAGAACCTCAGGTTGTAGACAGTCCTGTCAGTCCTGTGTCTCAGGTAAGCCTCCTTCACGGTTTTCAAATGGCAACTCCTGAATACCTGAAATTAATCATTCGCAAACTGGGCAGGGTTCGAGAATAAAATGCAAATGTAAAAACCTGAAAATTGGTAAATCTTAGCATTGTGAAATGGATACATTCACAAATATACGTTTTCAAACGTTTAAGATCTCAGTATATTAAAGGCTAGAATTTATCAATTTTCAGTAAAAAACCTCAATTTGTATTCTGAAAAATGGTACACATACAACTGCTTTTCTATTGAAGGGTATTATGACTATCAGTCTTGCAAAACTGATGTCATTATTGCGACGATTAGCCGCGTTTAGTTTCTCTATAGTTCTTTATTTAAGTAATAAAAATTATGTAAAGCTATGCTCTAGATTCAAATTTATGATCGGACTCGCCTTCAATTACAAATATCGACTGATCAAACCATGAATAAAAACTGCACAGAATGAGGGGATTTAACGTATAAATAAATGAGAAATGATGACCAACCTCGACCGTGTTGTTAATGGCGGCGGCTAATAGTCCTTGTTGGCTGAACGAGAGGTCCGTCGGCGGCCCCCTCAGGTTGTAGCTGTGGACGGGGCCTGACATACTCCTCAGGTCCCAGATCCTCAGGTTCTTGTCGACGGAAGAGGTCGCCATATACCTGACCAACAGGCGAGAACGCCATCAACAACAACGGACAACAATGCACCAGAAGCCGGCACGAATTCGGGGGCCCGACAACCTTCCGACTAGCAGAATAAAGGTTTTTTTTTTTGCACAATCAACCTATACAGTTACGGGTGCAATTGAAACATGTATTTATTTCGGCGTGTTAGTCACGACAAAGAAACCACCCGACGATGGCGCTTTTGACATGTTTTAAAATGTGAGGTGATCTCTGGGCCAGTGGCGTTTAAGCCGTCGCGGTGGGGATAGTGGATGGGTAGAAGGAGAAAGGGACTGAACGGGTGGGTTTGGATGTGGGGAGAGGCGGGAGTGGAATTTAAGGAAGCGTGATTTTGCGACTTCGTCTGTATGTTGAGGTCATTATGGATTGTTCGGTTAGAAACATACCGGGGAGCATTAAGGATGGTACGAAGGACTTTCGATTGGAATCTCTGGATGCGGGCGATGTTGGATTTCTTAGCGGAACCCCATAGCTCTATTCCGTAAGTCCGTGTCGGTTTTAGAATGGTTTTGTATATTACTACAAGTTTGTTGTCTACTGTCAGTTTTGATGTCTTTTTCAATAGAGGTTTCAGCAGTCCAAATTTGCGGTTGAGGTCTGTTCTTTTGAGACGCGTATGGGGGTTCCACGTGAGTCTTTTGTCTATGTAGAGTCCCAGGTAGCGAGCCTCAGAATAAAGGTAAAACATTTTTTTACCCGTTACGTGCCACTTTTTGTATCTCCTTTTTTTTTTCCAATTCAGTAACGCACGTTAAGTAGTTTTTTTAGTAGTTTCGAAAGATAGGCTTCTCCCCTACCTCTCATATAGTGCAAATATTATTTTCAGTATATGCTTACTTATAGCAACTTGCCCAGAGTAGCAACATTATATAGTTCAGACAAGCTAGAATTACAGAAAGAGTGCTCTTCGTGACAAAATTCTTTGTGTCTCGCACAGTTTAGAATGATTTTTTTTAATTGCAGATACCGGTTTCGGCCGCTCGCCATCTTCAGTAGCGGCGTCAGTCACTTTGGCACACCGTGGGGAATCCCGTTCACTTACTTCACTTAAGTGAATACTTCACTTAACGGATTAGAAAATCCCTCCAAACAAAGAGAAAACATGGAATTCCCCCCACAGCACAAGTGTGAAGTAAATGTCTCAGGATGCCCTGCAAGCATCCCGTACGCCGAATTGCTACTGAAGATTTAGAGCAGCCGGAACTGGTCTGGCGAAAGACAAAACCAGCGAGAGGAGACAGAAAAACGTGAAACCTGCAGTTACCTGTTCCAACATAAAACAGGTAATCCAACTATTTTTTAAATTGTATACTGCCCCATTTCGCAAAAAAAGGTGAAACTTTAACTCGATACTACAACTTGGCTTATATTAGGGGTACCCAAAAGTAATCGACATTTTGACTTTGGAATTCATTTATATTGCTAAAGAAGAAACTTTAATTATTAATCTACTATATATATTCGCAAAATATTATCGACAACTCTCTACCACTTTTCCGGCAAATTTTCGATTCCCCTCTCGAGGAACTCCTCGAGACCGAAATACATCTTATCAAATTGTCGATTACTTTTGTGGGTACACCTAATATATAAAATGGTGGTATAAAAGAGGTTTATTGTAAAGCGAATTGTACATACTTCCCAGTGTGATCTATAGCGATTGCCTGCACTCCCGTCTTGTGGCACATGATCTGCGCCAAAGGTTTTGTCACGTTGGGGCTCCACATTGACACCACGCCTGTCACAATAAAATAACACATACGCACACACACATAATAAATGTATAAACTGCGCGAAAGTTTTCCGCGAAACCAGAACTGTTGAATGTTAACTAGTTTCCAGCATGGTCGCATAATTTTGTGGGGAAGAACCTTCCATTTTCACGTCGACAATAATTGTTATTGCGATTCGAAGGAGCGATATTTTATCGGGAAATTATATTTCACAAAAGGGATAGATTCAATCAGGAGTCTATGTTTAACGAGACACTCGGGAGAAATATGTTTTTACAACACCATATCATATTGTAATATTTATGACACAGTATTCCTGTGTTATTATTTCGCTTTATTAGTTACCGAAGACTGTTATATTTTCATGTCTGCTGATACCGATAAATATGATACAGTTTCCGAAGCAAGAAAAATATATTTAGTTCTATTATACCTGTCGGGTGGGCGACGCACAGTGTGGCGTTGTAAGGATTCTGTTTCATTGTCGAAAGTCGACCACGCCACGTGTTCGTCTGAGTTACCATTTTACCGATCGATATGTCCAACCAACTCAACCAGCCTAATTCGCTCTGTGAAACAACAATAAAATTAGTTTACGGGGGAACAAAAAAAACCACTCGAGTTTATGTCCTCCATGACAGATCTCATAAACCCCGGTATACTGTCTAGAATAACGTATATAAAGTGTACAAAACAAAATGAAATAACGTATATTTCCTGTGTGTTTCTGTCTCCTCTCGTCGGTTTAAGCCTCAAGCCGATAAAAACCCAATTTTTGGGACGATTTTGCGCCGCAAAATCCCATTTTTGGGCCTAAAAACAGCATTTTTCGGCCAATTTTTCGCCTAACAACCACATTTTTGGGAATATATTGCGCCAGAAAACCCAATTTTTAGGCCAAAAACCACATTTTTGGGCCAATTTTTCGCCAAAAAACCGCATTTTTGGACCAATTTTGCGCCCCAAAAACCTCATTTTTGGGTCTAAAACCAACATTTTTTCACCGATTTTGGACCTAAATCCCCATTTTTTGAGCCTAAAAACCCCACTTTTGGGCCTAGAAACCTCATTTTCTGGCCGATTTTGAGCCTAATTACCGCATTATTGGGCCGATTTTACGCCTACAAAGCGCAAAATTGACCCAAATATTGGGTTTTTTGACACCAAATTGGCCCAAAAATGCAGTTTTTAGTCACGAAAATGGGGTTTTTAGGCCCAAAAATGAGGGTTATATACAGAAAAATGGAGTTTCTAGGGGAAAAACTGGTCCGAAAATGCAGTTTTTTTAACCCAAAATTGTGGTTTTGAAACGAAAAATGGCCCCAAAATACGATTTTTAGTAAAAAAATGCAGTTTTTAGGCGCAAAATTGGTCCAAAAATGCAGTTTTTTGGCCCAAGATTGGGGTTTTAAGACGCTAAATTATTCCAAAAAAGGTTTTTATGTCCAAAAATGTGGTTTTTAGTCGCAAAATTGAACAAGAATATGCAGTTTTTAGGTCCAAAAATGGGGTTTTTAAACGCAAATTTGGCCCAAAAATGCGGTTTTTAGACGCAAATTTAGGCCAAAAATGCTGTTTTTAGGCGCAAAATTAGCACAAAAATGGGGTTTATAAGCCAAAAATGGGGTTTTTAGAAGCAAAATTTTAGGCGAAAAGGAATTTTCAAAATTTTCGATTTTCAACCCGCCCTTTCAGGGGCAAGTGTAACTCACTTTGGTACACTTGTGGGTGGAATATGGGATCGATTTTCGGGCCGATTTGTCCCCAAAAACCCTATTTTCAGGCCTAAAAACCTCATTGTTTGGCCGATTTTCAGCCTAAATTCCGCATTTTTGGGCCGATTTTTCACAAAAAAAGCGATTTTTGGGCCTAAAAACACCATTTTTTGGCCGATTTTTAATAAAAAAATCCTATTTTTGGTCACATTTTGCGCCAAAAACCGCATATTTGGACCAATTTTGTGGTTAAAAGCCACTATTTTGAGTCTAAAAATCCTATTTTTGGGCCTCAAAACCGCATTTTCGGGCCGATTTTGAGCTAAAATACCGCATTTTTGGCAGATTTTGCGCCAAAAAACTGTGTTTTTGGGCAGATTTTGCGCCAAAAAACTGCATTTTTGGGCAGATTTGGCGCCAAAAAACCCATTTTTGGACCTAAAAACCACATTTTTGCGCCTAAAACCCCTATTTTTGGGCCGATTTTTCGCCTAAAGGCCCTATATTTGCGCCGATTTTGACCGTAAAAATCGCATTTGTGGGCAGATTTTGCGCCAAAAAATCAGTTATTGAGCCTAAAAACCACATTTTTGGGCCTAAAAACCCCATTTTTGGGCCAAAAACCATATTTTTGGGCAGATTCTGCACCAAAAACCCATTTTTGGGCCTAAAAACCACATGCTTGGACCATTTTTGGCCGATTTTGTACAAAAAAAAAAACAATTTTTGGGCCTAAAAACCCCACTTTTGGGCTTAAAAACCCCATTTTTGGGCTATTTTTACTAAAAAAAGTCCCATTTTTGGTCACATTTAGCGCCAAAAACCGCATTTTTGGACCAATTTTGTACCTAAAAACCAATATTATGAGTCTAAAACACCCATTTTTGGGCCTAAAAACCACATTTTTCCCCTAAAATCCCTATATTTGCGCCGATTTTGAACCTAAAAATCGCATTTGTGGGCAGATTTTGCGCCAATAAACAATTTTTTGGGCCTAAAAACAACATTTTTGTACCTATAAACCCCATTTTTGGGCCTCAAAACCGCATTTTCGGGCCTATTTTGCTCTAAAATACCGCATTTTTGGCAGAGTTTTCGTCTAAAAATCCCATTTTGGGGCATAAAAACTGCATTTATGGGCCTAAAAACCGCATTTTTGTGCCGATTTTGAACCTAAAAACCGCATTTGTGGGCAGATTTTGCGCCAAAAAACCAGTTATTGAGCCTAAAAACCACATTTTTGGGCCTAAAAACCCCATTTTTGGGCCTAAAAACCATATTTTTGGGCAGATTTTGCGCCAAAAAACCCATTTTTGGGCCTAAAAACCACATGCTTGGACCATTTTTGGGCCGATTTTGAACCTAAAAACCGGGCAGATTTTGCGCCAAAAACCAATTTTAGGGCCTAAAAACCCCATTTTTGAGCCTCAAACCGCATTTTTGGGGCCTATTTTACCGCATTTCGGGCCGCAAATACCGCATTTTTGGGAGATTTTTCGTCTAAAAATCCTATTTTTGGGCCTCAAACCGCATTTTTGGACCTAAAAACCCCATTTTTGGGCCTCAAACCGCATTTTCGGGCCTCAAACCGCATTTTTGGGCCTATTTTACCGCATTTCGGACCGCAAATACCGCATTTTTGGCAGATTTTTCGTCAAAAAACTCTATTTATGGGCCTAAAAACTGCATTTTTGGGCCTAAAAACTGTATTTTTGGGCCTAAAAACTCATTTTTGTGCTGATTTCGCGCCTTAAATCCGCATTTTTTGCCCGACTTAGCGTCTAAAAACCCCATTGGGGCTGATTTAATGCGAAACATATAATCAAATATTGCGGTTTTTAGGCGCAAAATCAGGTCAGAAATACATTTTTAAGCGTAATACCAAAGTGAGCTTACCTTATGAACGGCAGGTCAAAAATCAAATTTTTTTTGTAAATTATCCCTGATCGAACCCGTTTTCCACCTCAAGTGTACAAGTGTATGTGTGGGTACACAACATTTTTATTTTATAATGCTAAAAAGAAATTAAGAGAAGTGTGCCACCTGTTATAATAGTAATTTAACCAAGTTGGAAAGTTGTTAATCTATTAAAAAACATAATACATTTATAGAATAGAATATTAAGTTTAAATCTTAGTTTTATTTGAATGAACTGTTCCTAAAACTAGTATAGTGTGATATTGTATTTTAACATATTTCGATTTAACTCATAATAATTCTAAAAAGAAAAGAAATTAGCAGCATCTGATAAAATAATAATTTAACATAGTTGGAGCTAATTAAAAATTTAATAGATTTAATACATCGTTTGTTTATATTCTTAAGTATATATACTGTATATTTAGAAATATGTCAAGAAAGGTCTTGAAGAACGGTTCAATACTGGTAAGGTTATAATGAACTTACCGCCGTCGCTAGCAAAAAATGGTACGGGAGAAAGTCCATCTGCAGTACCCTGTCCAGACTTTTGATGCAGTGCACCTCAACGCCTTGATTGTCGTACATGAACACCCATTCTTTCTGCGCGACGGCGAACATTGTTTCAATATGCAGCCATCTGAAGAAACAATATACAATGAAAATCCCAACACTTTTGATACATTGAAACATATTCAATTTGATACTCAACCGAACAGTTTTATGAAAGCTTATGAAACAGAATATTCTGTTCTTTTTTTTTCGCTCGCTATATTATTAAAAATTTATTAAATCATTTTGCACAATGCAATCGGTAATCGGGAACCTGATCGACCGAGACTGCTATAATTAGATTTATTGCAATCTATCAGACAGCTCAGATCCATAATCCAGTTTACCAGAAAAGATTATATACACTGTTTTAAATGAACATTGCCCTATATTTTAAACAACATTTGCGGACTCTGAGACAGAGCAGTAAACATTTTATATCTAATTTATTTTAGCATTCGAGAAATCTGATAACAGCGATTTATATATAGATGTTCTAATCGCGAAACCTTGGACTATCGGTGTAGGTATTAAAGCGAAGTAAATATTATATTACCCGACTGACGGTACTTACTGAACATCGTACACTTCTTCCATGACGTTTATTTCACAGTGAAGACGCTTTGTGACCCAGTCCATGGCAGCGATGTGACCTCTCCTTCCGCCGAGCAGCAGGTGCCTTCCGTTACGAATGTAGTCCAATCTGACGACAGAAAATACACCGATATTATGCCGTCGTATTTATGGAATTTCGTTCATAATGCCGTTGGACGGCGTCGTAAAAACGTATTTCTCCCGACTTCTCGAAAACGTTACAACGAAAATTGTCCCGTCGATATATAACGCACTTCGCGAATTGTGTTAGGCTGGTCTCCTGAAATACCTGTACGGTCCGAAAGTGAGGTCCAGATCGAAGCGTTTCGCGGCGCTGGTTATGTCCACGGATTTTTTCAACTCCTCCTGGCTTATCCGCTTCTCGACTTCCCCGTTTTCGGCGTGCAGAAATCTGCAACGCAAATGAGATTTAAGAGATGGAAATAATAACTGTTTGGCTGGTTAAAATTTACAGTAGGTGCTGTACGGATGTTATCGACGGGTTGTTCTTTTATTTTGACTTTTTTTTTTTTTTTTTTTTAGTTACTACGGAAGTGTTAAATTTAATTTCTTTGTGTCGTTTAAAGCGTGAGAGGCCGGAAAGAGTGACAACGTCGATATATAGAATACACCCGATAACCTCCGTAAGCCCAACAGTAAATTTTAACCATTCGGCACATTCAATTTGGCCGGCAATTTCATTCGAGACAAAATTTTTAGACGACTATATCAATTTGAAGTACAATCACAGTTCGCCCACTTCTACATCGAGTTTTGATGTTCCAAACCAACGGCCAGGATCTGAACGCGGAGCGTGATAATGTTAATGAATGTTAGGTTACCCGGTCTGTTCGGTGAGAAGTACCTCGGCCCTCGCCGCCAGTTTCTCCGCGTATTCGATATTTTTTTCTTTCCGCATCAACTTTTTCCTCTGTATCAGGTTTTCTACTTTGGTGACGTCCATGCCGGGGCCCCTTGTGTGCTTGGCCAACTTTTTGGCCGCCACTTTCACCTCCTCCTCCTCTTTGATTCTTCTCCCCATCCTGACTTTTCCAACTTCGGCCCAACCTTTATAAGTACGGGGGTATTACGAGTGCAGAGATTAAAATCGGCCTCTTAGAAATGGTCAACTCGATGCTAACATAGCGACGAACCTTAACTGCGCGTTGAACATGCGACGGGAAGGTTACTGCAACAGTCTTCAATGCGAAGAAGGTTACTCCGCCCGAAAAGTGCCATCTATATATAAAATATTTATAGAAACTAAAATCGCTTTATATTAGAAATTTATTTATTTTTATTACCTAACTCATTTACAATTTACTATATTTCAGCTTAATAACTTAAATATAAGTTAAAATATTGGCATTAGAAATATTTTTTATCAGTATGTACGTTAATGGCCCTAAAAGCTATATCTATATGGAATACATTTATAGCAAATGAAATCTTTAATACATTTTATTTGCTTTAAAATAAAGTAAAAAATTATTTATTTTAATTGCCACGGTCCTTTATAATTTGCCATATTTCCGTTTCATAGTTAAAATGTGCACTAATTAGTTATTGTAAATTTGTCCCCCGCTACTAATGGGGAAACATAGCACAACAAGAATTTGAAAACTTTCAATTCAAAAGTTCAAGTTTTACCCTAATTTGTTTGTCCTCAAGGGTCTTTACTATAAACCCATTCCTATATTATTTGAACAAAATCAATGTTAACATAAAAAAAAGTAAATAAGTAAATAAGTTTAAACTTATTTTCGCAGTATTTTACACCTCCTAACAGATGGTTTCCACAATTTCATTTACTTAGTTGTCAGCGGTTGTAAGAATTTATTTTAAATGTGTAGACTCTTTCTCTATTGAGAGCAAAAAAGTCTACTATGTTTATATTAACCGACTGCCACAGTCTGAATGATTTTTCTTAATTTATTTCACTATAATTAATGATTAATTAACTTACAATTTCATTCTGTTTCTCCAATCTACTTTGTAATCTCTTTGATTTCAAGCATTGCATAAATTTATGACAATTAAATAAAAGGACCATTTAGTGGTGATCACAACGCAATCTCAGTCACCGGTGACTGACAAGTGTAAAATAAGATAAAAAACTAAAATTCTCCGTAGTCTCTCTGCACTCCTGGGAAAATAATAATTTATCGAATAAATAATTCCTAAATTAAAATTGGTAAAGGATGAAAACAACGGAAGCGAATTATAAATGGGAACCAGTTAACAACCGGTTTCAAAAAATTTTTGAGCACAATATATTTCCAACAGTACAAAATATAATTCCATCAACAACTTTATGTCTGTATTCAGTCTGAGCTACTATTCTCGTATGTTGTTTTTTTTTGTTATAAAGCGTCAGCCCGACTCGACGATTATTTGGCTCTCATCTTCCGGTCGGCTTTTTCAGCGAAATGAAATTTGAGAGTTGTCTGACTCTGAGCGTGGCCCAGAGGACGTGGTCGTTGAGCGAATGTATCTGGGCGGCCATCAGCGCAGCCCCCTCAGCCGACAACACGGTGCAGCATCCAAGACCTGACGACGTCCCGATACACAAGGAAAATACGACAACAAGTTAATTAATATGACACAAAATATTGTTTTTTTTTTGTGAATACAAGTAATCAAATTGTTGATTACTTTTGGGTACACCTAATATATACATATATAACAGGACTGTTAGTGTATAACAGTAACAGTGTGTAATTATGAATTGTAAATACTCTATTTTACCTTTGTGTTGAATAAATCGTGACTTCTTTTAAAAACTTATTTTTTTGTTTGGCTTATCTTACACACACACACACACACACACACATATGTGTGTGTATTTTTGTTTTATTTTATCGGCTATTTTATTACGCGCTTGTATTTTTGTGTTTGGGGCATTGCGCATTATTTCTCAGATCACTGTTAACTGAACAGTGCCCGTCTGCATCGAAAGATGCACGCTCTACATTCGAACCATTCCAATTCCCCCCCCGACAACTCCTCCTCTACCACAATTAATAAAATCCAATCTCAAAACCGGAAAACAATGACATTCCCCGAACACCAATACAAGTACAGGACCTACACGTATATATATATATTAGGGGTACACAAAAGTAATCGAAATTTTGACTTTGGAATTCATTTTATTTTGCTAAAAAAAAGAAACTTTAATTATTAATCTACTGTATATATTCACCGATATTATCGACAACTCTCTGCCACTTTTCCGTCAAATTTTCGATTCCCCTCTTGAAGAACTCCTCAAGACCAAAATACATCTTATCAAATTGTTGATTACTTTTGGTACAACTAATATATATACATATATATATATATATATATATATATATATATATATAAACAGTGTATAACAGTAACAGTGTGTTATTATGAAATGTAAATACTCTATTTTACCTTTGTGTTGAATAAATCGTGACTTCTTTTAAAAACTTATTTTTTGTTTGGCTTATCTTATATATACACACACACAGACACACACAAATATATATATATATATATATATATATATATATATATTTATGTGTACGTGTAGAGGGTGAACCATATGACCCCAAAGCATAAGTGAAGTGATAGTGCAAACAGGATGCCCCACAAGCCAATGTGACTCACACTGTTACTGAAGATGGTGACCGGCTGAAACCCGTCTAGCGATACAACGAAAGGAGCCAGAAGAACAAATAAACACGTATTCCAGTCGCCCTTTTATTTCTGCGACAACACGGTACCGAATGTTGAACTGTTATTTACCCGATGGAAGGCTGAGGGAGGACCAGAGGTCGCGGTCGACGTTGGTGTTGTCGAGCGGTGGGGCGTTGATGACGGGCAGCGTCGTGTTGGCCGAGAGGACGGGGCCGAGCCCGTTGCTACGGCCGGCTACGGCCACCAGCACCACCGACCTCCCACCACCACCGCCAGCGCCGCCCTCGTACTCAGACGCCACCTTCAGTGTCTCCTCGGTGCCCTTGTGCGCCGAACAGACGCGCACCTCGCACTCAACGCCGACCTCCAGACAGCACTTCTCGATCTTGCGGCAGTACGCCTCGTCCGAAGGAGATCCCATCATAACGACCACCTCGTGTCCGCCCATTAACCAGTCGAACGATTATCACTCATTCATCGACCATCTTAAATTATTCTTTTATCTTGTTATACAGGACCGGGAGGAAAAGAGGATGGGGAGACAGGGCACCTCGCTTCGGAACAAGAAAAACGGTCATCAAAGATTCGCGAGAGCCCGACATGAAGAGGACAAAGAAGCCCGAAAAGCGCCGTATAAAATATTTATAGAAAATAAAATCGCTTTATATTACAAATTTATTTCTTTTTATTACCCAACTCATTTACAATTTATCCTATTTCAGTTTCACGTACTCACTTAATAACTTAAATATAAGTTAAAATATTTGGCGTTAGAAATATTTTTCATCATTATATATGCTAATGGCCCTGAAAAGATATATCTATATGGAATACATTTTTAGCAAATAAAATCTGTAGGTTCGTGATGTTTCTGTCTCCTCTCGCTGTTTGGTCTTTTGCTAGACCGGTTTATCGGCCGCTCGCCGTCTTCAGTAGCGCTGTGTCAGCAGTCACTGTCAGCACTTTGGATGTTTTTCGGGGCCATCCTCACTGCCCACTGTCACTTTCACGTGTACTGTCAGTACAAACAACATCCAAAGTGCTGACAGTGACTGCTGACACAGCGCTACTGAAGATGGCGAGCGGCCGATAAACCGCAGTCTAGCAAAAGACCAAACAGCGGCGAGAGAGGAGACAGAAACATCACGAACCTACAGTATATTCCAACCCCTCGCAGACCACAAAACAGGTATATCAAATCAAATAAAATCTCTCCTACTACAATTTTATTTATTTTTATTACCACGATCATTTATAATTTGACAAGCTGTTCCTAGATAACTTGCCCTAGGTCCCAATTGAAATTGTTAGACCACTGAAACTGGATCTTAGTTTGAAGCAAAATTATTAAAAATCGTTTTTACAAAATTTTCCATTCAATGCCGTCGCATTAAACGCCTCGAAACCATACTCGGGCTAGCTCTAGTTTTCGACTAAAATATATTTGAATTAAAAATAAACGGCGGCGTACTTACGAGGGCCTGCGACGGCGGAATAAACTGTTCCATCTGGTCGGCGATCCATTGGAAATTGTTTTTGATAGTTTCCAAATCGTGTTCGGTGACGTTGGCCAAATTCCTGTAGACCTGTTTGTCCTTCATCAGCCGTTTGTCGCCCGAAGGCCACAGGCGCCACGAATCTGAATCGATTACGTCGGCGACAACTATCTCACCTGGAACCGATATTTGGTTTTTTTTTTACGAAATTAAACTATTTTCGGGCGGATGCGTACACAATACACGTGTACCGAGCCAACGGTAGAGGACAAACAACAATGTTTATACGCAAAAACACAAAATCGTCTTTAGTGGAACAAACATTTTCTCTAAGATATACAAGCGATGAAAACATGTTACTTTACAGACGTTCGTTTCACATTTCAGCTACCACAGACCTGTATAGATACAGTGTCCGTTATTGAATCATAATGTATATATGCGTAATGAATTTTTAATAAAACTGTGTAAAATTCGACAATTTTAAATTGTTGTGTTTTATTCCTCGTGTTAATCTTTATGAATGTAATAATTAAATAAAATTGCCAATATAAATATATTACTAGTTTCACTTTGGAAACATGTGGGTTTCACGCACTCACATTTGCTTTTAAATAATTGAAGAACAATTAACGTAAAATTTGCCTAATATATAACTGTACCGACTGGAAAATTAACCTTTTTTGTTGACGCCGAATTCGATTTTCATATCGATGAGTGCGCAATTGCGCGAGGCCCACGCCTTTTCGAGGACTTCAAATACAACGATGGTCGTACGCCTCATGATGTCGACTTCGTCGCGCGTTATTCTAACGCCGTTGAATACGAAATTGGCGGAAATGATCTGCTCCTCGGACCACTGCGGATCGTGGTTTGCATCGTCCTACAGCACAAAGAAAAAGAATTACGACTCGGAGTAAATCGAAGCCTATTTGTTGGAGGCTCAGTGGAGGATTGAAATATAAATTTTAAAGCTTCCGACCATAAATAAATTTAAACGAGACATTAAGTAAATCTACATAATCTGGTTATGTTTACATCAAGTGGTCTCTGTCATACATTATGATAGCGAAAGGATATTATTGTTTCAACAAATGATTTGCCCACAATATTCTCTCCTATCTATTTTTTAGTTTTTTAATATTTTACATTTCTAATTAATGGGACAGATATGTAATTATATAGCTCAGATAACTAGTATAACTTGCATAGCTCTGCAAGGAGTTAATGCAGATAGTTCAGACATTTGCCTCTAGATGGCGGTACCAATTAAGGTTGACTTGTGGCTCTATCTTGCGTTTATTATTTAAACTAAAAGCCTTCCAGGCTTTTGAATCTGTGTATTTTATTTTTATATATATATATATTATTAACATATTTCTAGTTAAGGCTTCAAAAATATGTACATATATATTTTCCTAATTTTAATTTTATCCAAGAAGCTGAAATTTGATAAAATTTTCTATTGTTCCTTAGCCAAAATTCGCTGTCTTTGTACAAGCGTATTTGTGTAAAATTATGCACAATTATTACTCTTATATATTAATTCAAAAGTCCGAAGGTTTATATCGAATAATCAAAACAGTATAAAGTAACCTATAATTGTAAATTATTTTAATGAGACAACAAAAATATAAAAGAATCAAAATCGTAACTACAAACATAAAATAATAATCGCTAATCTTTCAACCAATACTTTCAAACCGTACATAGAAAACAGACAATTCAACTTGTGTGTACGTGTGGCTGTAAGAAATGTGTTTACAGCAATAATGGCTAATGAATAATTACATCTGCCCACTTGAAATCCAGATGTTCCCCACATGATTTTTTGTTGAGGCCAAAGTCACTTGTCAATTATTGGACTGAAGTCAAAGTCAATTTCGTGTTCAATAATTATGGCTCAATTGACGTGTTGAATTGCTTTAATTTGTTTTCGGACGTATTTAGAACAATTAGTGGACACTTGTCTACAGGTAAACTCGAGCAATTAACCAACAGAAATGTTTAACAACATTCAAAACCTACACAGACCATAAAACAAATATTCCAAATTTAACCTATATTTTATAATCTCACGATATCAGGTTAAATACTTCAGGAATATGAGATCTCATACCTGTTTTTTTAATCAAAATAACATTTAAAAAATCTAGATTTGTTTATTAAATAATCGATTGGTGCTTCAGTGGCCTCGGTTCCCGCAGGTGGGAAGTTCGAAGCCGTGGACATTAGTTTCCATGCGCCAAATGTAATTTCTAAAAAAATCTAGGATATTACTATTTGAACAAATAATTTGCCCACAATATTCTCTCCTATCTATTTTTTAGTTTTTTTAATATTTTACACGTTCAATTGATGGGACAAATATGTAATTATATAGCTCAGATAACTAGTATAACTTGCACAGCTTTGCAAGGAATTGAAGGAGCTTCGAAGGAAACTAATGTCGATGGCTTCACAAGTTTAAACAAATCTAGATTTTTTTTAACATTATTATCGATTAAAAAAACGGTATGAGATCTCATCATACCGATGTATTTAACCAATACATCATAGTATGTGTGTCGGGCTGATTTCGTGAGATTATAAAATATGGGCTAAATACCTCAGGAACCTGTGTTTTTAATCAAAAATAACATTAAAAAAAAAATCTTTTTCTCATAATTTTCATTATCGTTGAACTGGCTGCAATAATAATAAAATGTGAGCTTAAGTTAAAAATATAGACGCGGTTAATCGCTTTATTTTTTTTTTTTTTTAGATAATTCACTACCCAATTATCACCGACAAAATGCTATCAATTATATCTCAATCGTAACACTGAGCTCATCTGAAGTTATCAAAGTAAAGTGACCATGAATGGAAAAAAAAGATGAACACTTTTTATATTTGACCAATGAATTGTTCAATGTCTTCGTATCGTAATACATTTATTTTTTTGTAATTTTACCTCTGACATCTATCTCTTACATTATTATTTTTTTCTTTATTACTTCGATTAAATTACAAAGTTCAGTTTTCATCAGAATTCTGACGCCGAACTAGGATATAATTTCTGGTTTAAAATATCGTATCATAAAAATAGTTTTATTTTTTAAAAATCTATTCAGCGTCAAATTTTCATTAAAGACTATACTGGGCACATGCCAGAATCTGATGGTCTGAACTCCGAGAATGTATTTCTTTGGTCAAAATAAACTCGGAAAGCCCTCTTGGCATAAGTCCAAACAAGTGCTCGGAGCACTTTCTGAGCTGCGTTCCAAAAAAATAGAACAAGTGATAATGATCTTTACCTAACATATCATACCACATGAATACATGCGTTGTGATGAAATTGCAAGTTTCAACACTTGTTAACTATGGCTTCTAGTGATTTCTAGAGCTTCTATCATTCAATGACCACCGGGAACTGATGCTTCAGTTGACGATTTAGTAATCAAATCTAAATTTTTTTTGGGGATAATTTATACTTAGCTGTGCGAATCCGTGTTAGGACAAGTGTCTTTGGAAAAATTTAATTGTAATCTCGCTTCTCTACCTTGAAAAATGTTTCCTGCTTCGGTGGGCAGAACCTATAACCTTCCGGCACTCCCGGGTGTCTCTTGAGGAATGAACCGGTCGCCAGTCTCCTGGTGACCCACTCTATCGGAATCATCTCGCATTTCTCGGCCAGAAAAGCGTTATCGCTCACCGTTTTCACGAATGATGTCTTCATACCTAGACATAACGACAATATATCTTAATTTCATCGATATTCTGTCTCCTCTCGCCGGTTTTGGTCTTTTGCCAGACCGGTTTCGCGCCTGCTCGCCATCTTCAGTAGCTGTGTCTGTCAGTTTCTTCCGTATTATATATCGAGATTGTTATTATATATATTCGAGAATAAACGAAGACATAATAAATGAGAAGATAAACTCCCGAAGTGACTCCATATTCGCCCAGCTAAAACAGCTCGACGAAAGAATTGTGCTAACAACAACCACTCAGTAATCCAAAAAATATATAATCTAATTAATGAAACATCTACTGATCTAAAAAAAAATTATGTATATATGTATACAGTACAGGTAAGCGAATGTGCAGACAGGACGCTCTACAAGCATCCCACGTGTCACTAAACCAGTGAGGGGAGCCCGAAGATCTGTCCTTTCCGTATTCCAAATCCGTCGTAGATCACACATAATGTATTCCAGACAATATATATTCCTCTATTATAGATGGTGCAGCTAAAATTTCGGCTCGAAAAATGAACTTACCGACGGTGTTGAGCAGTTGGAAGACTTTCGAGTTGGTCAGATTGGAAATTGTTGCTTTCCCCTTGAGATCGTGGGCTTTGACTCCATCGCCAGCCGTTATCCTGTCCTTGCTGACCAATATAACCTGCTCAGCATTGCCTTCTATCTCGTAAACCTTCTTCGTCTTGCCCTCAATCACTAGTTTGCCGAGTTTGTAATCACCGACTGAAAAGAGAAAAAAAGGATACATTTTCTACTAACAGACGATTTATCAAATAAAATAATAGCGCTTTTAAAAAAGTGCACTCATTAGAATTGATTATTTTGTTCTCTGATAATTTTTCATTCAACTGTTTTAGTGCCACAATTGTAGTATACAATCAGCGACATTGATGTTAAAATAGCGCAAATAGTAAATAAATGATAATGGAGGAGAACCCCACTGGCTTTCTCCTTTTTTTACATATTATTTATTTCTTCCACTTCCTTTTCTGTCATCCGTAAGGAATGTTTGGGATATGAGGTATAAGTACGATTTGGACCGTAGGATTGGGATGGTATGTAATTCGGTAACGGAATTTGCTGTATTTTTGCATCGAAGATAACAGACAAACGGGACCGTTTGTAGAGTGAAAACGGAGAAACAGTATTTATTAAACATGGCCAAACCCCACAGCTCAACTCTGTACATCCAGACCTCTGATAATTAAAATTGAAACTCACTTATTGTTTTAATTATGAGTATCAAAATATTAGTTACACTAGTTAGGATATATTCAAGGTGTAAACATGCATTATTAGGCTCAGGTAATTTTTGTTTTTTTAATAATTATATTTTCGTCCTTGGAGATGCTGAAGATTTAGAATAAAAAACTTTCTAATCCGGTAGATTAGAAACTGTTATAGGAATATCTACTTCAGCCATAGATAGGTCCCCGCTGTTATATAAAGATAAGTGATAAGATTACATAACTCACCAACGCAAAGGTCAAGTTCTGAGTTCAATATAACTCGAGAATGAAATTTTGGTACTTTTCCATTATCTGCCACTGACTGAGTCATGTTTTTATCATTAAGCTTTTTGCTAACATAATTCTAGCGATTTATGCAAGTCTAATTTAATTAATTAGATATATGTAATGCGAAAAAATGTTGAGACTATTTAATTTTTGTAATGCATTAAATTTCTAATTAATTTACAGGTTATTTGAAAATGTTTGATTAGGAAATTGTCGAAAGACTTAGAAACGCTTTATTATGCCAATTTAACTGATTATATAGAGATGGGAGGTTAAAAGATAAAAGAAAAAACCATTTTATTTCAGAAAGGTGCAATTAAAATAGCATTAAAACGGGAAATGTGAATCTGTTCCTGTGTATATGATAAGATTAGAAAAAAAAGTTTTCATCGTTGAATTGAGGAACAGATGGATCAATTATCAGAACATTTGCTGGTATCAATTTTCGCTTTGATTCTAAGATTAATGTTATTTCATCCAAGATAACAATTCTGATCCTTATCTTTTCATTGAACAAATAAATCGATCTGCTCTGAAATTTATCGGAATTATCGCTGTAAATTAAACAGAAATGGGGATAGGAAAAACCGGCTAGAGGGATAAAATAAGGGGCGCTTCGAAACAAAAAAAAAAGGAAATCCCCCCCAAAAAGTGACCCCTGGAAATTGTTTACGGAATTTCAGATTGTTAAATTATGCCCGATTTCCACGTTATCGTAAGAAAATTCCCATTCTACTGGGGGAATTCACAGAGCTCTGTAAAGCGCCCCCCCCCCCCCCCACGGCCTCTTAACGATTTTAGTTTTTCCTATATAAATCTGTTATTTCCTTTTCGATACAACTGCGAAGTGCAGAGATAATATAAACATCGGGCTGATAAGAAAGTGTACGGGGATGAGGAGGGAGGAAGGGCGGGGGGGGGTAGGGGGAAGCCGGTTAAACGGCGGCCATAAAACTTTATTTATGGCGTTACCTGAATTTATTTATACCTGGGGTATAACACAATGCCGGGACACGGTTCCGGCCCAAATATCGCCCTATATATATATATATATATATATATATATACAGACACACAGACTTACAGACTCGTGTCTGTAAGCGTTTTTATAAATGCAAATGGCGCGCGGATTCCGCTATTATCAGCCCCAACGCTTCACGACAGACAAACGCGTCCCCAGGGCTTTTCCCGATAGTTTTTCTCCTTCTTTTAAAATACTCCGGGTACCATAAACAGTTTTATGGGCACGGATACGTTACGTTACGAAATTTTTTTTTTGGAATAGTTGGGCGTCAGTTAAGATTCAAGTTTCGGTATTTCCCACGCCAATTTTGCTGAAAACCGCATTCGACACAGAATTTTATTACATTTTTCACACATCAAAGTTGTACGTTCATTTTTTTTAGTCCGGCAAAATAAAAAAAAAAATGGGCAACACTGCGTAGGCTCTAGGAGGAGCCCGACTCTCTAATGCCTCCATTATCCAGATTAGAAAATAGGATTGGTGGAAATGTTTGGGGGGCGCTGTGAAAAACAATAATTATACTGTTTGTCGGCGCAAAATGCGACTACCTGGCGGTCGTCTATTTACCTGCGGAGTGGGGCTCCATGGCGTTCCTCCTCAGCGGATGGTTTTTTCCAGGGGGGGGGGGGTGGGGGGGCCGGCGCCGAGTGTTGACTGTACCGGTGTGTGCCTGGTATGGGGTCGTCGACGTAACAGGTGGCCGGCGTTTGTGGTGGGAGCGTGGCCAGTGGTACTGCAGTAGGACCAGTAGTAGTAGGAGTAGTAGTAGGAGAAGTAGGAGAAGTAGTAGGAGTAGGAGAGGGAGAGGGAGACAACGCGTTGGAACTGGTAAAGGCGGCCGGTCACGTGGCCCCCCCCTCAGTCTGTTACTGGGTCCAGTCTAGAACGCGGCTCACCACCTCGAGTAAGTTTATAATATACATTCTCTCTGTAAATTCCTCTAACAATACATCGATGTACGTAATTTAAAACAGAAAAATTCACTCCGAGCGCGGCCCCCCCCCCTCAACTCAAAAAACGACTAAAAAATACCGGTGGCGGTAGTTTTTTTTTTCGGAGATTCAGTCTAAGACCCCCCGTCCCCAGGATAGCCAATAGACTATAGATTATAGTCTCATGAATTCTTACCGTATATAATAGTAAAAGCGATCGTATTAATAACCGGCAAATAATTGTACCCGTACACTTATTGAACACTAGAAAAATGTTACTACCAGAACCCTAATACTAGTCCAATATGACATTTTACGAATTTCGGCCGGTGTAATTAAATCGGCTTGAATTTAAATTCATTTTGTTTTTTATTCTCGCGCTTAATAAGAGAATATTTTATTAAGAATTTTTTATTTTTGATACCGGCGTCCAACGTAACTAACAACTGCCTCTGTGCTCGGTTTGGGCGCCGGCCTTTTGACAGTAATTAAATACAAATTTTTTGATTCCTCAGCTCTCGGACCGATTTTTAATGTTTGCGAGCGAAATAAATAAGAAAAAATTGAGATCGGGTCTCGTTTTAAATTTAAATTTAAACGTAACCCTGTTTTTTTTTGGAAAATACGACATCAAACACACAGGCACTTTATAAACTAAACAGAAATCAGAATTTGAAACGTTACAAAGATATATGCCGTGATAATAAATAAGTACAAGTAGTAGTGTTGATGATAATAATTGCAGTTGATTGCACTGTACACACTTGATATTACAGTATCAAGTAATCCAGCATCAATGCTCTTACTTGTACATACATATTTTAATTGTTCAGTATTTACAAAATTTAAAAAAATTAATTAGAAAAATAGTTTTTAAACAGAAGCTACAGTGTCGGTAATTTCAATATCTGAAACAGTTTATCCGTTTCTTCGATTTAAATATATTGACAGTTTTTGAACAGTTTTCCTTTCCCGACAGTGTTGAATTAATAATCTTATCATAGTTTCCAATAGACGTAGGCAATTTTTATTTGAAATAAAGTCTATCGAAATGCTATTTTGTTTGAATTAATTAAATGCCATCCTTAGAAATTGTTTTTTCTAGGAGTCATTTGAAATATATGAGTAAAATAATAAATTTATTTATATATCTTGTGAAAGCGATCTATTTGTGATTTAACTTTGTAGAAATATATTGAAAATAACAAAATGAAGTCAGTTTTATAAATATCCGTTGAATGCTTACGATTCGTGGAATATAAAACAAAAATATTATTTTTTTAAGGATGTCACCAGTCATTCTCACTTTATTTGAAGATTTTTCAATATTGAAATACAAAATAATCATTTTGTTTGTTATTTCAAGTAGATTTAAAAACAAGATAAAGAATTTAAAATAAGAAATACCTTTTAAAAAATTATATCACTCGGACGAGTGTAATGCATTTAATTTACCTCTTTCTCAAAAAGTGTAGAACCCATAATTTAAAAATTGATTTTAGACGCATTTCTAATATATAGGAGCCTGTATATAGAAAAAAATATTTTTGCTCGCCCAAGACTGAGTTCCTAACGAACTTAATCAGTTTGACATTCAGACTTTTTGAAGGGCTTATAAATTATCATTTTAAAGTTTTTTTTTTGTTTAGGTTAATTTTAATATTAGTGGCTCATTGTATTCGTTCGGAGGCCATATCTAGTTTTATTAGGCTAATATTATAACTAAATTGTATTAATACCAATAAATTATGTATGTATATACATATACATGTTTTTAGAAGATTTCATTAATTTGAAGCAGAAACAATTATAAATGAACTATGATAACTGTTTGTTGAAATCTAACAGTAGAATTGTACCATTAGTAAAATTCAATGTACAACAGTTTTTATTTGCAACAAATATTGTAACTTTAGTTTTTAATTTATAAGTAAACATATAATGAATATTAAACATAACTTTAAAAAAAAAAAACTCTTTAAGAAACCTAAAAAACATTTTCTACCTTAAAAAGACTTCCTATGTAGGCGACATACAAATGGTATCAGTTTAATTGTTTAGATCTTTTCCGGTATTTCTGAATTATAAATATTTTCTTACCTTTAAGATCTGGGCAATCACGATTGTTTAATTATTGTTGTATTTAGATTTTGAAGTGTTGCATCATCATTTGTATAATTCTTTGCACAAGAGAGAATACACCTTAAATATATATATATATATATATATATATATATATATATATATATATATTATATATTAATGGAATGTGTTCCCTCCTGTTCACATTAACAGCATTAGTTATTATTAACAGAAGGTTGATATAAGAACAAAATGTATATCAAATGTTGGGCCTAAATTGCAATTTAATTATAGTGATAAATAGATGATAATAAACAGTTTAAGAGCTGAATTAAGATAGTGTAGTGTACTATGGAGAAAATTTCTGCCTGTATTTCCCTATTGTTTTCGAACTAATTATGTCGTTTTTTTTATTAAACAATTCGACTAGACACTGTATAAAAAAAAAATGTTTATAAAACTTACTCTTATATCACAACGCCTGTATTTGGGAGGTTGTTGTAACGAAACCGGTCCAGCGACGGACCGAAGAGGCGGTGAGGGAAAACCAAATCGTCTCGAGAACCGCTTCTATTCCTGTATACAGAGAGCGGTATATACATTTCCCGATATTGTTTTCTCCCGAACGGTGTGGGCGTCCATCGTGTACCGATCTGTTGGTCCGGACCCAAGTCTCGTGTGCATGCGTCTATAATTTTAGCCCGCGGGTAGTCGGCCGTTTTAATGCAATTCTCCTCCGGTTTCACCGGACGTAGGGCGAAATTGTTGCAAAATTTGACCGATTAAATTTTTTTTCCCTAACCGAAAATTCGGTCCGCCGCCGGGATTCGAACCCCGGCGGCGGACTGCAAGATTATAAAATACTGTCAACATACCCGTTTTGTGGCCTGCTAGGGGTTGGAATACCGTAGAATTGTCGTGTTTCTCTCTTCTCTCGCCGGTTCGGTCTTTCGCCAGATCGGTTTCGACCGCTCGCCATCCTCAGTAGCGCTAGTTAGCCGCTATTGGCACTTTGCCATGTTTTCCGGGCATCAAGTGACAGTGACAGTGCATTGAGGATGAGTGCGAGGGACATCCCAGAATACATGCAAAATACATTATTTTCCTTGAATACACACAGGATATAGTAGACAACGGGTTGCCAAACTTATTTCACCCATTATCCCTTTTTCAGCAGAAAAATTACAAGGTAAATGTAAGTTCGCAGTTTGTTATTTAACAACAAACATTTAAGCGATTTGGAAAGTATTGTTTTAATGCGATTTCTAAGTGTTTCGATGATAAAATTATTTGGAGAGGAAATTATAAAACTCTCGTCGAGTGCGGTAGCCACTTAGAAAATTTAAATCAATTATTTTTTTTTATTATTTCAAAAGTTTTTTTCACAAATCTCGTTAAATTGGTGATTAATTTTATCGATCGGGCGATTGAAATGGTTATTGAGCTGAAACTTGTTTTGAGTGGGCGACAACGATTTGCGACGCGAAAAAATTGAATTGGTTCTTGTTTTTTTTTTTCCCCTAACAACGCTCTTCGTTAAGTGCGGCTGCCGTAGAAAAATTTAAATCCATACTTAATACGTGTTATTTCTTTATTTATATTTATGCATTATATGATGCTAAAACAAGCTCGTGTATTCAAACAGAACAATGGTTCTTTACAATGTTTCCGGTTTGAATTATTTTTTTGGGGTGAATTTTGCACTTGGGCCTGTAAAAAAGTTTCGCCACCCCCCGGGGCCACTTGGCAGTCGAGGATTGGGGGGGGCCTCGTCCACCGGGATTCGAACCCCCGTAATTAAACTCCTTATCGTCCCTATTTTGCGCTGCGGTCGGTTATATAACTGCACTTACGGGCCGAGCATCGCATTTCTTCGAGAATGGGACAACAAACCGCACTTTTTTTATGTCCTCGATATCTCTTTCCACGACATATCTTCTCGGCTCTACTATAACTACTCCAAGCACTAAAATTCTAAGTAATAACGCTTATTTACCCGCCGTTCTAGCGTTCTGGCCGATTCTGAATCCGAAATTTCTCTCGAAAAAATATAACGGGGGGGGGATATAATGGGCCCCATTTCAGAATCTAGCGATTCACTTGCATACGACATTTTCACGAATCAGCGCCGTTGCAGGCAGATTTTGCGTTGGTAAACTGTTCTTTGCCCCTTTTTTGTGCTTGGAGTATCTGTGCCAAATAGAACGCTAATTCGTCCAAATTTTACCGGTATAATAATAGAACACGTATATAATCGTTACGATGGGGGTTAGGTTATAGCGATTTCGGCTCTTACAACCTGAATTTTTAATTCGGAATACCTGTTTTTAGTGGACCGCTAGGGGTTGGAATATCGTAGATTTCGCGTCTTTTGCCATTCCCGGTTTCGCCCCTTTATAACATTACCCAGTCAAGTCTTCGGCTCATTCTAGACCGGCTGTTCCTCTCGGCCTTTAATCGACTCGTCGCAAATAAAGAGTTGAAACTCCTCCGGTTTCACTTTCAAGACCGCTTTCCTAGCCGCTAATTTCCGAGACCCTGCCTCGGCCACCAACCCTAATTGCGTAACTTAACGCAAACAGTGATTGACAGGGGTTTATTTTTCTTTTTCTATTTGCTGTCAGTCTCCTCAGTGACGAGACGAGCTCGTTATTGCGACCGATTTTCAAATTCTCAAGATCTCTATGTCCGCTCGAGCTCGCATTTTATCGGCGGAAACAGCGCGCCAAAAATCTAATACAAATAAAAAAGAGTACTCCTAAATTTGCCTGTTCGTGAATTTTTTTAAAATTTAAACTAAAGATCTACACCCAGTCCAAAACTTAGACCAAACCGTCTAGGAGTTAATTATTTTCAAAGGAATTGTATCTGCTTTTAAAAACAGTTATACCGAGGACCCGGTTTTTTGGCCGTAATTTTGGCGTTACGCCACCATCAGTACCCCGAATGCGGGAGTTATGAAATAAAATAAGTTTTTTCTCTCTCAAAAAGCCTAAATAAGTTTCGGCGCGTTTGACAGAAAAACAATACGATCTGTGTGGCGACGTACCATCTACGACCTGTTTTTTGGCGTTCTCCATATTTTGTTAACTCGTCGACGGTAGAAAATATATAAAATCAGACTAGGCGTAGTAGTTATTTGTAGGTGATTAGTCGGAGTCCACCTGTCGGTGACATTGGCGGCCGCCTGTCGTATCGAAGGTCGAGCCACAAAACTGGAACTGCATCAAAATAGTCTATTCATAGACAATAGAGGTTAATATAGTCGTCTCCAGTCATATTATCCCGTCCCAAATTTACTCATCTCGGTTATATAACGTTTTCCAGAAATGTGCCATCACTAGGGCTCCTTTCATTGAGTTGATCGAGTCACTAAAAGTTCGAGTCTCCAAATACTTGGGGTTCTTGTGTATATAGGTCTAATTGAGTTATCAATTACACCCTCGGGATTAAGCCTTGTTTGTGCCCGCATTACCTGGTGCGATATTGTAGCCAATGTCTAATAAACTTGTTGTTGTTTTTCATTTGTATCGAGATAATACCTGTTGTAGTGGTTATTTTCCCCGTACATAGCCAGACTTTGTGCACTTTCAAGTCTTGGAAACTTTCGCTCATTTTTTAATTTGTACTAAGTCCGGCCGCCTGCAGTTCCAGGATTTTTCCCTAGTTTGGAAAACATCAGGGTTTATATGCCCCGAGGGAAGGAGACATATTGTTTCAACGACATTAAGCGATCTTAGCAGAAGCCAATCTGTGATAAAAAAAACAACTTTATTATCGGGTTATTATCGCCGGAATTCCGTATTTACATTTTCGCGAATGCTCTCAATGTGTTTGTAATCTGTCTTGGGTGGCCGGCAATGCATAATATACATTATAATAAATCCCCGGTTATTTTTTTGGTAATTCGATTGGGTGGCATCGTTTTATTCATGCTGTATGGTAATGCGAGTTGAACAGAGGCCGTAATTAAATAAACTCGATTCTATTTCGAACGATGAAAATCGGGGTGGGCCCCCCTCCCCACCGCCGGGGCGGGGATCGAACCCTCGACACGGTACTAATTCTAGACCGGCCGTTCGGTCTATTTAGACCGTGTTCTGATAGTGCACGGCCGACGACGTCACGCATTCCATTCCTCGTCGTTATCTAACGCCGACCACTTGTGTCCAGATAATCGAGAGCCTCCTCTCGATCGGGTTCGATTCCTGGCGGCGCAACGGATGGCTAACAGTAAGAAAACTGGCGCAAATCGCATTATCAGTGCAGATTGGATGCATAGAATTTTTCCGTACCAACAAGCGATATAAACTTTAGGCCGCTAGCAAAGTCCGACCGTCCTTATGATCGAGACTACTTTTATTAAAAGTGACAGCCGAAACCGGTCTAGCCAAAGAGCGAACTGAAGCCGGGCCCGATTTGGCGGCAAACAACAAACACAGTAACTGATACTGACCGGGGGCCGATATAGATCTGCCGCTGCCGGCATCCAGTGACAATTTAAATTGTCGTTGCCAGTTTTTCGATCCGAAAATAAATCTAACGACGTACAACTGTAAAAAAACAAAAAAAACAGTTATGTCCAACAATTGGAGACCGTGGAACCCGGTAACGACGCGATATCAGCAGACTTATTGTTCGTAATTGATTGGAAATTCGGTACACCTAACGGTATTCGAACCCGGGCCTAGGTGGACAACACTCGGCTAGACAGTTCCTGTACCAATTCAAATTACAATCAGTTGATAAGGAATACAATTTTGGGAAATATTCGCGCATATTTCCCGTTTTATTTTCAAGCATTTTTATGCAGCGTATCATGCGGCAATAACGAACGACTAAAATAAAAGTCCATACATATTACACATCGTTATTTCTTTATGGATATTTATGCGTTAGATGTAGCTGAATAAAGCACTCCAGAATTGAAACAAATTTGCAGCCTGGTATATGGTAGTATAATACTGGTGGTACGTCGTTAAGTGCGGCTGCCACTGAAATTTTCCTATTATTTCGGAGCTTGTTTTTCACGAATTTCGTAAAAATTGACCGGCCGATTGGAACAGTTATTGAAGTGAAACATTTTTTTGGGGGGGGGGACGGTGACAACGATTTGCAAGGGACGCGAAAAAGGAAACGGGGTTTTTTCTTTCAACAATGCACCCCCGAGGGAGCCAACAATGTTGGACAAACAACAACGTCTATTTCAATAATGCCCGAACCGAGCCAACAATGTCCCGGACAGACTTTTTTGGAACGAAAATTTTCTTTAACTACTACTAGCGATAAGTACCACAAGTGATGCTGTTTTCAGTAGATCTTTAGGAAAAATTACTTCATAGACGCTTGTTTCAAATGAGTTTTAATGAAACTCAGAAAGTATTTTATTCGATAATTATAAATTGTTTTTCAAAACTTTAATTCGGATTTGTGTATTTTCTTCATTTAATACTACCTTTATAACCTTCGATGTTTAATTTCATTACTCGTGGCAATCGTTATTAGTAATAATTCAATGAAATCACCAATATAAAACCTTAAGAAGTTTCACTTCTGTCGTATGCGGGAGTTTTTCACGGGCTCATTTTATGTTTCAATTTTATTTATCTTAATTGAATTTTCATAAATGTGTACACGGCACTTAAGACTTGAGTAGAATATATAACCGCATGGATTAAATTTGAATTTGAAAAATTTAATTTAAAAATTAAATTTTAATATGTATACTAATCGGAATATAATAACGCTTAAGAAAATATGTTACAAAAAAAAAAGAACAGTCGTACCCTTTACCCCGAGTAGGATTTCAAAATTTTACACTTATCTGTTAGTTATCGCGAATTATGGTTTCATATTGCACCCTTCGGACGTCACCGGTGCATCATCACCCCATGACTCGTGACCTTGGCTAGGTGTACACTGATAAATGTTGCCGGGCAATAGTCAAAATGTCGTAATCAATAAACAGTTCGTTGATTTAAAATTTTCCGCTTAGATTCGTTACAAAAAAAAAATAAAATTGTTATTGTCATTCGATACGAACGTGACGCCAATCACAAAACACCGGGTGACTTTTTGTAGAGACGTGTTTTTCAATTCTTGTTGATGTTTTCTCTAATTGGTAAACCGATAGAATGTTCGAGTGTTTTCCGACGACTTAGATCGCCCTTCAACTTAGCCCGTCTACAATTTCCGAATTACCGGCGAAAAATATTGTTTTGTATTCGGGAAAGGTTTATATATTATAAGAAAATGAACGTGTTTCGAACAAATTTTCACTTCGTCCAATTTATGTCCACGCAGAACAACGAAATGGCGTCGTCGTCAGAGCCGAAAGAAGAATTGACGGGTATGCGCCACGAGTGCGGAGTTTTCGGCTGTATGGCCTCGAAGCCTTGGCCCACCCAGATAGACGTCGGACAGGTGATATGCCTCGGTCTGGTCGCCCTACAGCACAGGTCTGTCCACTGAACACATACCTAGCACATACCTTAACGGACTAACACTAATAGTAGTACCCGGGCGAGAGTGAGTGACGCGGCGATGATGATACAAGTCTTTTATTTTTTTACATCTCGATTGCCTCTGCCAAATTTTCATCAATAGGCCCCCCATCCGAACACAGTGATAAAATAATAATAGTGAACGTTCTGTCGGCAGGGGACAGGAGAGCGCCGGAATAGTGACAACGGAGGGAAATTGCGCCAAACATTTTCACGTCAAAAAAGGAATGGGGATGATAAATACCGTTTTCAACGATGATTCCATGAAAAAACTCACCGGTAAATATGTTTGAGGTCGATTAACTGAGGCCAAATACAGTTTTTGTGTACCGTCAATTTATTATAAAGAGAGTGAAATATATAAAATATGAGTCGGCGGGTTCTTTGTTGCAGGAAACCTCGGCATCGGGCACACGAGATATTCGACGAGCGCGGCCTCCGAAGAAGTCAATTGTCAACCTTTCGTCGTCCATTCGGCTCACGGCGTCATGGCCGTCGCCCACAACGGAGAAATCGTCAATTCCCAGGCCCTCCGCAAAATGGTAACTAACCGCTTTTGTCCGATTTTCGGTAAAAAAAAAAAAAAATTGTCGTCCAACCGGTCCAACCCTGGTTCTAACCGGGCTCCATCAGAAGGATTTTTACCCTTTCCTACTGAATCAGTGAATCACAACTCTGGTAAATGTGGAAGTGTTGTGTCGTCAACCCCACACTATTATGACTTGTTCTTTCCCCTACAACCTCCGCTGTGATATATTGCACCCCAACCGACCCCCCGCCAAACCAAGTTTTCTCCCGACAGTCAGTAACTCCTCCGTCTCATCGGTTTCTTTTGCGCTTCCGCCAGGTGTTGTCGCGCGGTGTCGGCCTTTCGACCCATTCGGACAGCGAGCTGATAACGCAGGCCCTGTGCCTGAACCCTCCCGAGGGCGAGGTGAACGGTCCCGACTGGCCGGCACGTATAAGGCACGTCATGCAGCTGGCGCCCCTCTCCTATTCGCTGGTCATCATGCTCAGGGACAGGATATACGCTGTCAGGGACCCGTACGGCAACAGGCCACTCTGCATAGGAAAAATCGTTCCGCTGGATGAAAATGGTGCGTACATCTTTAAACGGTCACTAACCGTTTCGGGATTGTTCCTGTGTTAAGAGGAAGAGTGGATTAACTCCCGGCTCCTATATATACGTTAACAGTCGCGAATTAGATTTAAAATTAAAATGAATTCTAATCCATTTATAGACATATAATTGATTTATAAATTAGGTATATAAACATTTATAATTAACACCAATTGACAGTCACGAATTATTATTATAACGAGTGGATTAGAATGAGGAGAATGGCGTGAGTGGAACTTGAGGAATCGTGATTTTGCGACATCGTCGACTGTTGGTATGTTGAGGAGCGTTGAGGATGGCGCGACGGTCTTTCGACTGGAACCTTTGGATGCGAGCGATGTTGGATTTGTTAGTGGAAGTCGGGAATATAAATTAACGGAGGAATTGTGTTGCAGACAGCCGTGAAGCGGAAGGTTGGGTGGTGTCCTCGGAGTCCTGCGGGTTCTTGTCGATAGGAGCGAGGTACGTCCGCGAAGTGTATCCGGGCGAAATCGTCGAATTCACGGACGAGGGCTACAGGACGATATCGGTTGTCGGTCCGCCCAACAACAGGCCTAACGCGTTTTGCATATTCGAATACGTCTATTTCGCGAGATCGGATTCAATTTTCGAAGGTAAGATTATTTGGATAGCATTCGATATAGTCGAGATTATTTTTTAATAATCTATTTTTTATACACTTGTATAAATGTTTTAATATACGTTTTGAAAAAAATGTTTTGCGAGAGAATATGATGGTAAGTGAAATGCGAATTGCGCTAATTCAGAACCCAAGAGCCAGATACCGTTTGAAATAATTTCTTATTTTAAAATTTTTTATCGTTTTATTTGAAATAAAGAAGAAAATAATTATTTTGTGTTACAATTAGAAAAATATTTAAAGTAGAATGCGAATGAATTTACCGACTTTGTTACCAAAAATAATTAAGTAGTAGCAATTTTTTCCCACTGGAACATCCACAACCCCCCCAGTGGGTGTTCTCCTTTATTGGTGCTACTCGATCGAACTTCAATGTCTCGCTTATTGTAATTTACAGTCGCGATAATAAAAAAATTTTTGATGAGGTTAATATTCAACAATTAAATTAACTCATATAACGCAGGAAGCATAATGTTAAGAGCCAAGTTTATGCTGATTACTTGGTACTGTAATACCAAGTGTAAAGAGAGTGAGATTTATCAGTGCCAGTGTTATCAGTAACAGTACTTGTATCTGTTTAAATTATCTTGGTACAGGAAAGTTACTTTTTATTTTGCCCAACTACGGCCTGGAGTCAGAGGCGTCTGAGTTGTGGCTATAATTATCTCCGTTAATTATTATTTTCCTATCGATGTGTGTGTTGATATTATTTTCCTTGGGTGTTCAGGTCAGATGGTCTACTCGGTGAGGATGCAGTGCGGGAGGGTGCTGGCGAGGGAGGCGTTCATCGAGGCCGACCTGGTCAGCTCCGTACCGGAATCCGGTACACCGGCCGCTCACGGATTTTCCAGAGAGGTAATACAGTGTTTTTTTGTTTACAATTCAAACCGCGTCGGCAATTTATTTTCCAATCCATTCCGCTCCTTCGTTTGTTACAACATAATATTAGGGTGTCCCGTAAGTTTTTTCCCTTTTCTGGACCGATTAGATGCTTATCTTCTACCGTTGTGTCCCGGGAATGTTAGTGGC
Source organism: Lethocerus indicus (assembly GCA_019843655.1). Classification (NCBI taxonomy): domain Eukaryota; kingdom Metazoa; phylum Arthropoda; class Insecta; order Hemiptera; family Belostomatidae; genus Lethocerus; species Lethocerus indicus. Next base: position 18,170,345 of record JACDQD010000011.1, read on the forward strand.
ATCCACTATCCCGCCCGCACACTATATCGCGGATTAAGTCCGTATCCGTCGTCGCCGGGCGTCCACTGCGGTCTTCGTCTTTCAACTCAAAATTGCCGGCTCTGAATTTCTTAAACTGTTTTACTTGGCTGGTCCTAATAGTCCTAGTACCACTCTCGTCTTCAGTGTCCTTTGCACTATTGCCTTTTTTAAAGACAATGAGGCGTAACACGCCGCAAATGCTTCTTTCGGCTCTCCAGATTGAACACGGTGGAGGAAAAATTTTAAAAGACACTTTGTCACCGACGAAGCGCGCACTTTGAAAGAGCTCTGGGACAACTGAAACCTGTGTCATAAATGAGGGGGAGAAGAAACTTATGGGAGGGACACCCTAATATATATATGTATATGATGTGTTTCTGTCTCCTCTCGCTGCTTTGGTCTTCTGCTAGACCGGTTTTGGCTGCTCGCCACCTTCAGTAGAGCGTCTTCGGTGTTAGTCACTTCGGCACTTCGGACGTTTTACTTGACAGTACAGTGCAGTGTTAGGATGCCCCATCAGTAAACGCCCGAAGTGCCGCCGAAGTACTGAAGAAACCGGTCTAGCGGAAGACCAAACCGGCGAGACAGAAAGACGGAAACATCTACGGTATACCGACGACTTGTTCGCAGACCACAAAACAGGTATTGGAAACTAAATTCGTTCGTGTGTCTCTAGTCGGGTATCCCGTTCGCCGAAGTGTTGTGCAAGAACCGCTACGTGGGCAGGACGTTCATACAGCCGAGCACTCGGCTCAGACAGCTGGGAGTCGCCAAGAAGTTCGGAGCTCTATCCGAGAACGTCAAGAACAAGAGGATCATACTGATCGATGATTCGATCGTACGCGGCAACACCATCGGCCCAATCGTCAAGCTTCTGAAGGACGCCGGCGCCAAAGAGGTTTTTAAAATATAATTTTTTTTCTATCGCTAACTGGCTTCCGGCGGTATCGCTACAATCACTAAAATCACTTTCAAAACTATAATTATTGAAATTTATAACATTTTGTTTATTCGTGGTATAATTATTATTAAATTTTAGAAATCAGAATGTCCATATAACGCCTGGACCATGTTCTTTTCTGGAGTACCAAAAAAAATCTAATACGCTATCTGTTTATATGTGTATATAAATATGCGTGTCATGTGTTGTTGCAGGTTCATGTGAGGATAGCGTCACCTCCACTGCAATATCCGTGCTATATGGGCATCAACATACCGACCAGGGAGGAACTAATCGCGAACAGACTCGACAATGTTAAACTGGCCAAGCACACAGGTATCGCACCTTAAATTTGTATATAAGGGCTAAATTAGCGGTAGAATCAACTGTTATTCACCCCCTGACGTGTAAGGGCCTTGTACAGGGCGTACAGTTTTGTTTTTGTTAGGGTTCGAGTAATCTTGTTGGTGGGGGGAGGGGGTGCAATTTTAGCAATTAGGGGGATGCACTAGCCTTACTTATACTAAAAGCTGACTCAAACCACCTGTAAAAGACACATAAGCAGCTTAACGAAATTCCTACCAATAAAAAAAACACCAAAACAAGGACAGAACATATATACACACACACACACACCGGTGACACATAAACATGCTATTCCAGCAGAGTAATTCAGATCCGTGTAATATATTTGTATACATTGAGAGTGCTGAAATTGAAAACATAATAATGCTCAGTTTAAGACGCCGATCTAAGTGTTGTTTGTTCGACTGTGTTCAGGCGCTGACAGCTTGGCCTACCTCTCGGTCAGCGGCCTTGTTGAAGCCATCAGGTGGAACATGAAGAACAAGGAGTCGCCCAAGGTCGGCCACTGCACCGCCTGTCTTACCGGTGAATACCCGGAGTCAATAGAATGGTAACGCCGGTAACCAGGCCGCCACTACCGAGAACGCTTCTTATTTACGGATATATAGACATTTGTATAATACAGGCCTATAATACAGGTGGGCCTCCTGTCTAAGACTGGGAATGACACCTGTTGAATGTTATATTATAACTGTACGCTATAGTCACAATGTAAAGTGGGGGAAGAACAGATATATATATATATATATATATATATATATATATATATATATATATATATGTAGAGTTTAGTTCATATGGTACAAATACATTTTTAATTATGATAATTATAGTACAAGACAAAATGTCAGAAGGATCTGATTTATATATATATATATATATATATATATATATATACATACATAATACTAGAAAAAGTAATTTAGTAAATATTGGAAAAACCAAAATAGTACATTACCGATTACCCAACTGCCTGTAACTGATAAAATTGGTTTCATATAAAAAATTAATAAATAAAATGTTTATTTAATTTTTTTTACACGGTGTGTGTGTGTGTGTGTGTGTGTGTGTATGAGGCCTAACAGGCAAGCTGTAAGATGCACCTAAATGTTGATGATCGGCGGGTATTGTAAGTAATTATGTGCTAAAAAAAATTAACTATATGTTGATTAATATAAAAAAAAAAAAATAGGAAACAATAGTGAATCCATTCGGGATTTAATGATAAAACTTTGTTATTATGTTTCAAAATTTATGGTTTATATTTATCTGAAATTTTTCAGAGATGACACATTTTACATTGTGATGTACAAAAATTTATGTTCTTTTAATAGAGAGACAACATTTTTTCTATACCGGTCATGTGTTACAGAATGGGAAAAAAATGAATGTTCTGCGCAAGTATTGCTCAATAATATTTTTACATTTAGTTACCAGATGCAGATATAAAAAGAAAAAAAAATCAATATACCTGAGGTAAAATGATTTTATATCGATTTTATTATAAAGCGAAGTATTTTTGGCTGGTTCAATATATCACTGGTGGCATTTTTTGTCCTATCATTGAATCCTATTATGGGATACTCGGGTGCCACCTTTTGATTAACAGCACCGTATTGGCACTGTTATTGCGCCGGTATTTGATTTGACCTATTGTAGTAAAGTGAGCTTGTCGGACGAATACTAGAACTGTGGGTTGACAGTGCTGACAAAAAATTGTGGAGAAAATGGCTCCAGTGATAATATAACCTGATAGAGCTTATTTATACGCCAAAAATAAAAAAAAAAATGTTATTATTTCTCAGTCAATGACTGAATGGATTGAGAACTTTGTGCAAACAAATATATTAATTTATGTTTTTCATTATAATCTAATCAACATAGTTTTTTATAAACTTCTGTATTTGTTATTTATACAAAAGACAGTGCCTTCGTTAAAATGTTTTTAAGTTTAATTCTTTCAAATAAAATGTAATTTTTAATGCTCGTTATTGTTATTAGTTTTTATTTTTAACAATGTAATTTGAAATTAACAGACAGAGAAAAACGTTTGAAAATGTTACAGACATTTTACTTATATAATTTTTTTTTTATTTAGTATTTAAATTTAAGGAAAGTAAAAAGACAATATAGTTTATACAAAAACAAAAAAAATAGTTTTATAATTACTTTTTTTATATTTATAAATTAATACAGAAAGATGATGGATATTTTATTAGTTAAAATTCTAAATGAAATGTTCTAACGGCCAATTTAAATAAATATTGTTTTATATTAAACAAATTTCATTTAATTTTCCTTTCATCTGAGATCCTTATATTATTTATTTTTATCAATGTAATTTGACCTTAACAGACAGAAAAATGTTTGAAATGTTACAGACATTTTACTTACATAGTTTTTTAATTTTAGTATTTAATTTTAAGAAATTAAAAACACAATATACTTTGTACCAGAAAAGGAAAACAATGACAGATATATAAATAATTCTAAATTAAATGTTTTCTAAAAGCCAATTTAAATAAATACTGCTTTATATTAAACAAAATTCATTTAATAATAATAAAGATAAAAATGAAATAATTAAAATGAAAAAATTCATGTTACACCAATCTGAGTGGTAATATGTCATCTTATAATGATTCGAGTAATTATAATTTGGAAACAATAATATTTCAAATTATAAAAATTAAATTGATAATTCAAATGAAAATTATTCACGTTACAACCATTCTGAAACAAACCTCGCTCAAATATCATGAATATTAACGGAGATATCGTATTCCATTCACGGATTTTGCGCCTAAAAACCGCATTTTAAGCGGATTTTACGCCTAAAAACAGTATTTTTTGGCCGATTCAACGCCTTAAAACCGCATTTATCGGCCTAAAAACCGTATTTTTTGGACGATTTTACGCCTAATACCCGCATTTTTGACCACTTTTTCGCCTATAAACTGCATTTTTGAACCTAAAAACCGCATTTTGAGCTGTTTCTACCTAAAGCCGCATTTACCGGCAAAAAACCGTATATTTGGGCCGATTTCTCGCCGAAAACCGCATTTGGACTACTGTTTAGGCCCAAAATGAGCCCAAAAATCCGCTTCAAGGCACAAAATCGATCAAAAAATGCGGTTTTTAGACGGTAAATGCGGTTTTTAGGTGCAAAATCGGCCCAAAAATGCGGTTTTTAGGCCAAAAAATACAGTTTTTAGGGACAAAATCGGCTTAAAAAAGCGATTTTTAGGCACAAAAATTTTGAATTTGGGTACAAAATGCGGTTTTCATGCGCTATATCAGGCCAAAAATGTGGTTTTTAGGCGAAAAAATGAGGGTTATAGGCCCATTAATGCGGGTTATAGGCCCAATAATGCGGTTTTTTGGCCCAAAAATGGGGATTTAAGGCTGCAAAATCCGCACAAAGATGCGGTTTTTTGGCCCAAAAATGGGTTTTTAGGCGAAAAATCGGACCAAAAATGGGGTTTTTAGGCGCAAAATGAGCCCAAAAAGGCGGTTTTAAGGCGCAAAAATGCGGGTTATAGCCCCAAAAATGCGGTTTTTTGGACCAAAAATGGGGATTTAAGACTGCAAAATCCGCACAAAAATGCGGTTTTTTGGCCCAAAAATGCGGTTTTATAGGCCCAAAAATGCGGATTTTGGAAAATCGGCACAAAATGGGGTTTTAGGCAAAATGAACCCAAAAAGGCGGTTTTAAAAATGCGGTTTTTAGGCCCAAAAATTTTGCAAAATCCGCACAAAATGCGGTTTTGGCCCAAAATGGGGTTTTAAAAAAATCGGCCCAAAATGGGGTTTTAGGCGCAAAATGCCCAAAATGCGGTTTTAAGGCGCAAAATGCGGGTTAAGGCCCAAAAATGCGGTTTTAGGACCCAAAAATGGGGATTTAAGGCTGCAAAATCCGCACAAAATGCGGTTTTGGCCAAAAATTTAGGCGCAAAATCGGCCAAAAATGCGGTTTTGGCCCAAAATGGGGTTTTAGGCGCAAAATCGGCCAAAAATACGGTTATTTGGCGTAAAATCGGCCCAAAATGGGGTTTTAGGCGCAAAATCGGCCAAAATATGCGGTTATTGAGTAAAATCAGCCCAAAAATGGGTTTTAGGCGAATCGGACCAAAATTTGCAATATGGGGCCGATATCTGAAAATTTTCGAAAAACCTAAATCCTTTTATGGGCAAGTGTAGCTCACATTAATACACTTGTGGGTGCAATATGGGGCCGATATCTGAAAATTTTCGAAAAACCTAAATTTTCGATTTTCAACCCTCCTTTTATGGGCAAGTGTAGCTCACATTAATACACTTGTGGGTGCAATATGGGGCCGATATCTGAAAATTTTCGAAAAACCTAAATTTTCGTTTATGGGCAAGTGTAGCTCACATTAATACACTTGTGGGTGCAATATGGGGCCGATATCTGAAAATTTTCGAAAACCTAAATTTTCGATTTTCAACCCTCCTTTTAGGGGCAAGTGTAGCTCACATTAATACACTTGTGGGTGCAATATGGGGCCGATATCTGAAAATTTTCGAAAAACCTAAATTTTCGATTTCCAACCCTCCTTTTAGGGGCAAGTGTAGCTCACATTAATACACTTGTGGGTGCAATATGGGGCCGATATCTGAAAATTTTCGAAAAACCTAAATTTTCGATTTTCAACCCCTCCTTTTATGGGCAAGTGTAGCTCACATTAATACACTTGTGGGTGCAATATGGGGCCGATATCTGAAAATTTTCGAAAAACCTAAATTTTCGATTTTCAACCCCTCCTTTTATGGGCAAGTGTAGCTCACATTAATACACTTGTGGGTGCAATATGGGGCCGATATCTGAAAATTTTCGAAAAACCTAAATTTTCGATTTCCGACCCCTCCTTTTATGGGCAAGTGTAGCTCACATTAATACACTTGTGGGTGCAATATGGGGCCGATATCTGAAAATTTTCGAAAAACCTAAATTTTCGATTTTCAACCCCTCCTTTTATGGGCAAGTGTAGCTCACATTAATACACTTGTGGGTGCAATATGGGGCCGATATCTGAAAATTTTCGAAAAACCTAAATTTTCGATTTTCAACCCCTCCTTTTATGGGCAAGTGTAGCTCACATTAATACACTTGTGGGTGCAATATGGGGCCGATATCTGAAAATTTTCGAAAAACCTAAATTTTCGATTTTCAACCCCTCCTTTTATGGGCAAGTGTAGCTCACATTAATACACTTGTGGGTGCAATATGGGGCCGATATCTGAAAATTTTCGAAAAACCTAAATTTTCGATTTCCAACCTCCCTTTTTGTGGGCAAGTGTAGCTCACATTAATACACTTGTGGGTGCAATATGGGGCCGATATCTGAAAATTTTCGAAAAACCTAAAATTTTCGATTTCCGACCCCTCCTTTTATGGGCAAGTGTAGCTCACATTAATACACTTGTGGGTGCAATATGGGGCCGATATCTGAAAATTTTCGAAAAACCTAAATTTTCGATTTTCAACCCCTCCTTTTATGGGCAAGTGTAGCTCACATTAATACACTTGTGGGTGCAATATGGGGCCGATATCTGAAAATTTTCGAAAACCTAAATTTTCGATTTCCGACCCCTCCTTTTATGGGCAAGTGTAGCTCACATTAATACACTTGTGGGTGCAATATGGGGCCGATATCTGAAAATTTTCGAAAAACCTAAATTTTCGATTTTCGACCCCTCCTTTTATGGGCAAGTGTAGCTCACATTAATACACTTGTGGGTGCAATATGGGGCCGATATCTGAAAATTTTCGAAAAACCTAAATTTTCGATTTTCAACCCCTCCTTTTAGGGGCAAGTGTAGCTCACATTAATACACTTGTGGGTGCAATATGGGGCCGATATCTGAAAATTTTCGAAAAACCTAAATTTTCGATTTTCAACCCCTCCTTTTAGGGGCAAGTGTAGCTCACATTAATACACTTGTGGGTGCAATTTGGGGCCGATATCTGAAAATTTTCGAAAAACCTAAATTTTCGATTTTCAACCCCTCCTTTTATGGGCAAGTGTAGCTCACATTAATACACTTGTGGGTGCAATATGGGGCCGATATCTGAAAATTTTCGAAAAACCTAAATTTTCGATTTTCAACCCTCCTTTTATGGGCAAGTGTAGCTCACATTAATACACTTGTGGGTGCAATATGGGGCCGATATCTGAAAATTTTCGAAAACCTAAATTTTCGATTTTCAACCCCTCCTTTTATGGGCAAGTGTAGCTCACATTAATACACTTGTGGGTGCAATATGGGGCCGATATCTGAAAATTTTCGAAAAACCTAAATTTTCGATTTTCGACCCCTCCTTTTATGGGCAAGTGTAGCTCACATTAATACACTTGTGGGTGCAATATGGGGCCGATATCTGAAAATTTTCGAAAAACCTAAATTTTCGATTTTCAACCCCTCCTTTTATGGGCAAGTGTAGCTCACATTAATACACTTGTGGGTGCAATATGGGGCCGATATCTGAAAATTTTCGAAAAACCTAAATTTTCGATTTTCGACCCCTCCTTTTATGGGCAAGTGTAGCTCACATTAATACACTTGTGGGTGCAATATGGGGCCGATATCTGAAAATTTTCGAAAAACCTAAATTTTCGATTTTCGACCCCTCCTTTTATGGGCAAGTGTAGCTCACATTAATACACTTGTGGGTGCAATATGGGGCCGATATCTGAAAATTTTCGAAAAACCTAAATTTTCGATTTTCAACCCCTCCTTTTATGGGCAAGTGTAGCTCACATTAATACACTTGTGGGTGCAATATGGGGCCGATATCTGAAAATTTTCGAAAAACCTAAATTTTCGATTTTCGACCCCTCCTTTTATGGGCAAGTGTAGCTCACATTAATACACTTGTGGGTGCAATATGGGGCCGATATCTGAAAATTTTCGAAAAACCTAAATTTTCGATTTTCGACCCCTCCTTTTATGGGCAAGTGTAGCTCACATTAATACACTTGTGGGTGCAATATGGGGCCGATATCTGAAAATTTTCGAAAACCTAAATTTTCGATTTTCAACCCCTCCTTTTATGGGCAAGTGTAGCTCACATTAATACACTTGTGGGTGCAATATGGGGCCGATATCTGAAAATTTTCGAAAAACCTAAATTTTCGATTTTCAACCCCTCCTTTTATGGGCAAGTGTAGCTCACATTAATACACTTGTGGGTGCAATATGGGGCCGATATCTGAAAATTTTCGAAAAACCTAAATTTTCGATTTTCCCCTCCTTTTATGGGCAAGTGTAGCTCACATTAATACACTTGTGGGTGCAATATGGGGCCGATATCTGAAAAGAATGAAAACCTAAATTTTCGATTCAACCCCCCTTTTATGGGCAAGTGTAGCTCACATTAATACACTTGTGGGTGCAATATGGGGCCGATATCTGAAAATTTTCGAAAAACCTAAATTTTCGATTTCCGACCCCTCCTTTTATGGGCAAGTGTAGCTCACATTAATACACTTGTGGGTGCAATATGGGGCCGATATCTGAAAATTTTCGAAAAACCTAAATTTTCGATTTTCAACCCCTCCTTTTATGGGCAAGTGTAGCTCACATTAATACACTTGTGGGTGCAATATGGGGCCGATATCTGAAAATTTTCGAAAAACCTAAATTTTCGATTTTCAACCCGCCGTTTCAGGGGCAAGTGTAACTCACATTGGTACACTTGTGGGCGTAATATGAGATCAATCAGGGAAAAATTTCTAAAAACCTAAATTTTTCCCAAAAAACCACATTTTTTTCCGATTTTCCTCGTTAAACCCTAAAGTTTTGAAGGATTTTGGGCCTAAAAACCGTATTTTTGGGCCTATTTTGCGCCAAAAAACCACATTTTTGGGCCGATTTTCCGCCAAAAAACCACATTTTTGGGCCGATTTTCCGCCAAATAACCGCATTTTTGGGCCTAAAAACCGCATTTTTAGGCCTAAAATCCGTGTTTTTGGGCTTAAAAGCAGCAATTGTGGTCTGATTTTACGTCTAAGAACCCTATTTTTGGGCCTAAAATCCATATTTTTGGGCTTAAAAGCAGCAATATTGGTCTGATTTTACGCCTCAAAACCTTATTTTTGGGCCTAAATTCCGCATTTTTGGGCCGATTTTACGCCAAATAACCGTATTTTTTGGCCGATTTTGGGCCTAAAAACCCCATTTCTGGCCCAAAAAATCGCATTTTTGTGCGGATTTCGCAGCCTTAAATCCCCATTTTTGGGCCAAAAAACCGCAATTTTTGCGCCTTAAAACCGCCTTTTTGGGTTCATTTTGCGCCTAAAAACCCCATTTTTGTGCCGATTTTCCGCCAAATAACCGCATGTTTGGGCCTAAAAACCGCATTTTTGGTCCTAAAATCCGTGTTTTTGGGCTTAAAAGCAGCAATTCTGGTCTGATTTTACGCCTAAAAACCCTATTTTTGGGCCTAAAATCCGTATTTTTTGGGTTAAAAGCAGCAATATTGGTCTGATTTTACGCCTAAAAACCCTATTTTTGGGCCTAAATTCCGCATTATTGAGCCGATTTTGCTCCGAAAACCCCATTTTTGGGCCGATTTTTCGCCTTAAAACCGTCTTTTTGGGTTCATTTTGCGCGTAAAAACCCCATTTTAGGTCCGATTTTGCGCCTAAAAACCGCATTTTTGGGCCTAAAAACCGCATTTTTGGTCCTAAAATCCGTATTTCTGGGCTTAAAAGCAGCAATTCTGGTCTGATTTTACGCCTAAAAACCCTATTTTTGGGCCTAAATTCCGCATTATTGAGCCGATTTTGCTCCGAAAACCCCATTTTTGGGCCGATTTTTCGCCTTAAAACCGTCTTTTTGGGTTCATTTTGCGCGTAAAAACCCCATTTTAGGTCCGATTTTGCGCCTAAAAACCGCATTTTTGGGCCTAAAAACCGCATTTTTGGGCCTAAAAACCGCATTTTTGGTCCTAAAATCCGTATTTCTGGGCTTAAAAGCAGCAATTCTGGTCTGATTTTACGCCTAAAAACTTTATTTTTGGGCCTTAATTCCGCATTATTGAGCCGATTTTGCGCCAAAAACCCCATTTTTGGGCCTATTTTTCGCCTTAAAACCGCCTTTTTGGGTTCATTTTGCGCCTAAAAACCCCATTTTTGGGCTAATAATCGCATTTCTGGGCATTTATTGTGCCTAAAAACCCCATTTTTGGACCGGTTTTCCGCCTAATAACCGCATTTGGGGCCATTTTTGCGTCCTAAAACCGCATTTTTGGGCCTAGAAACCGTATTTTTGGGCCTGAAATCCGCATTATTGAGCCGATTTTGCGCCAAAAACCTCATTTTTGGCCCTATTTTACGCCAAATAACCGCATTTTTGGGCCTAAAATCCGTATTTTTGGGCTAAAAGCAGTAATTTTGGTATGATTTTACGCCTAAAAACCCTATTTTTGGGCCTAAAATCCATATTTTTGGGCTTAAAAGCAGCAATATTGGTCTGATTTTACGCCTCAAAACCTTATTTTTGGGCCTAAATTCCGCATTTTTGGGCCGATTTTACGCCAAATAACCGTATTTTTTGGCCGATTTTGGGCCTAAAAACCCCATTTCTGGCCCAAAAAATCGCATTTTTGTGCGGATTTCGCAGCCTTACATCCCCATTTTTGGGCCAAAAAACCGCATTTTTGCGCCTTAAAACCGCCTTTTTGCGCCTAAAAACTTTATTTTTGGGTCTAAAAACCGCATTATTGAGCTGATTTTGCGCCAAAAACCGCTTTTTTGGGCTGATTTTGCGCCAAAAACCCCATTTTTGGTCGATTTTTTGCGTATAAACATATTTTTGGGCCGATTTTCCGCCAAATAACAGCATTTTTGGACTGTTTTTGCGTCTAAAAACATCATTTTTTGGGTCGTTCTTGCACCCAAAATCTCCATATTTGGGCCAATTTTGCGCCTACTAACCACATTTTTGGTAGGTTTTTCTTCTAAAAACCCAATTTTTGCTCTTAAAAACCGCACTTTTGGGCCGATTTCGCGCCTAAAAACCGCATTTTGGGCCTTAAAACAACATTTATTGGCGATATTGCGTCTAAAAACCGTTTTTTTTACCGATTTTGCGTCCAAATACCCCATTTTTGCGCATATAAACCGAATATTTGACCGATTCTTCGCAAAAAACCGAACCCGCAAAAACAAAATTTTTGGGGGCTAAAAACGGAATTGTTCGGCCTAAAACCCGTAAATATTGGCCGATTTTGCGCCTAAAATCGGCATATTTTAACCGATTTTGCGCCTAAAAACCGAACATTTGGGCCGATTTTTCGTCTAACAACCACATTTTTTTGGCCTAAAAACCGCATTTTTTGAAATTATATTCATATATATCAAATTATAAAAATTAAACTGATAGTTAAAATGAAAATTATTCACGTTACAACAATCTGTGTGGTAATATGTCATCTAATAATGATTCAAGTAATAATGATTTTACGAAAACACACGAAATCTATGTTATAACTCTATGTTGTACAATATGTTATATATTCAAATCGGAAGTCAGCCTCTTAAAAAAAATATATTTATTTCGTTGAAATTCTAAAAAATCTGAAACAATGCCGATTGCCCAACTCCTTTGTAACTGATAAAAGAGCTGTCGATTAAAAGAAGAATAAAATATGCAATTATTTCGATATAAATGAAGAAAAAATATGTCCTTAAATACTCGATGAGCCTTAAATAATCGAGAAAATAATTTCCGTAGCGTACGTTGCGAAACCGTCGAATCGATTGCGAAACGAGCTCGTTCACCCAATTCGCGCCAATTTATGTCTTGAAGAAATCGATTGCAAAAAATTGATTTCGGAGGGTACCGTATGCTGTTTTTAAGCTGTATTTATACAGCGCAATGATGCACTCTATTTACGCTTCGCTAGGCAAGTATCAATTGTTAGGCCCTTAGTTGTACATCTTAACTTATTGTAAACGCTATTAACAAGTAAATTACATTAACTTTATGTTAAAATTTTTTAATAAAAAAAAAACGATAATTATCTTTAATCGCCTTTCAATAAAGTTTTATTGTTCCTGCCATAATAACTAACTTTTTTCTGTACGTCTAAATGTCGTCTGTCGCTTCTCTGAGTAAATAATTTTTTTTAGACTATTTTTCGCGTCGAATCCGTGCACTTGCTATATGACTTTATTAATATACTGAAAAATTATTTGGAGATAACGGACGGCCAAACAAACGACGTTGTTACTCCGGGACTGAATAAACAGAGTTATCAAAGTTTCCCATCTTTGGCAGGTAAATAGGAAAAAATAATCTCGATACGATTTCCAAAGTTGGACTTCCTTTCTTAGATATACCTCCCTCGTCCGATATCATCAAATATTGAACCGAACTATCTACCGTGGGAAGTGGCAAGTTGGGGAACACCCCCCTGGGCAAGGGATCGAACTTTCCTCCTCTACTTATCCCGCGTGTTATTCAAGAAAAAGGGATATTTATTAAGCATTGTGCGAAATTGTGCTGAAAATGTTATGGGCGAATTAAAGTCTTTGAAAAAAAAACAATTTAAAATTATCGAATAAAATAAATACCGATTTTAAATCATATTACGCGGTACCTAATCATGTAGCCGGTATATGATTTTTTGTTCGAAATTTGGTCGACTCACAAAAGAAGAATTTTCGTTAGGGAAAATTTTGTTTTCTAAGCCCCACAAAGTGTAAATACAATTGCCGTTATCACGGTTTTAACAATCTCGTCTGGTAAATTCCCTATGTTTGACAGACATATTTGCAAGTTTGATGTTGGAGCGGATATTTCGAGATCTCGTTTTTGAGACTGCGACCTCATCATCCCTTCGAATTGTGTGTTTCTAGGGCGGTGGTGGCGACGGGTGGGGGCTGTACAAACACGAGCCTGTCAATTGGACGTTTTGATTCGAAGAGTGCGCTATCACATTTTTTTTATCTTATCAAAATGAGTCTCTGCCTAACAGGTAACAGGAGTTGAAAGAAGGCCAATTCCGATCTGCGAGGCGTCCTGTCCATTTGCGGTCTGTGCGCGAAATCCAATTCTGGAGACGCGTGCCCAAAATGGACGTCCTTCTGTGGAAAAGGATTTTGATTTTAGCCCTGGCGGTGGCCGCCTACGACCACTCCCCGACAGAAGAACAGATCAGGGAATGGTCCGAGTACAAGGTATTTACTTTTTTAATTTAAATTATTATAATATTTAACTGTCGCGACATTGACATCCGACTGGCGCTTGTAGCGGGGTACACTATTTTTGTTGAACGGTACGCTTTTGGCTGAAATAAAAAATACGTTTCAAACTGCCGATACAACGAACAAATAGTAAGTTATCCAACCCATTTTGGAGCTATCCAGAGAGGTAAGGCCAAAATAGAAGGTCGATTCTGTTACAGTACTTGTGCTATTTTCAATAGCAAGTTCACCAACCGTCAAAACAGAAGTTCCGTGTCATTTATATTTGTCTATTATTTTATAAGCGGTTCTACTTCAAGATTTGGGGAACGAATGTTTTCTGCATTATTTATTTTTAATGCAACGTCCAGTTTATTCGGTACTTCGGATTAGTTCGATTTTGGCTTTTGGCCATAATCAGTAATGATTATGTCAATTATACAGATCACTCCTATATATATATATATATATATATATATATATATATATATGAGATAGATAAGCCTATTACCGCTGTTTGATCGTCCTAACAGCCCAGTAATTGTTTCAGGCCAAATATGACAAGACGTACAATCCTTCAGAAGACGAAGTCAGATTCAGAACCTACTTGCGCAACAAGGAGTTTATAGAGGAGCACAACGAGTTGTTCAAAACTGGCCAATACAAATACAAATTGAGCATTAATCATCTAACCGATATGGTGAGTATCGGTTCAAACCTTGAGTACGGCGTGTGACCGTTCACGGTTCAAACTCCGGCTCTTGAATAGTTCCAGGTCTAGAATGGGTCACTAACTTAACTGAGGATTTTTTCCCCGTTTGGAAACCGCCTCAATTGGAACGGGTTTTTGCCCTTCACGTCTGGGGCTCATCTCGGGTGTTGTCCCCTTCCGACGTTTCGGAACTCCTACCCGTAGCACCATCGGTGTCCGATCGAAGAGTGAATTGAATTTCGGGGGTTCTATATATACGTTGTAAGTAAGAGTACCCCCAACCGATATTCTTCCCGGGACATCACGTGATCTTACCTGAACCCGGTCAGTTACAATTAAAGAACCGCAATTAAATGCTCAAAAATCACAAGAGTCGAGATAAACCGTCCGCTCGGTATTTGGTCAGCAATCGTGGACATTTTTTTTCGATGTTTTTTTTGGTCTCTATTTATATAGCGCAATTTTTCAATCGCCGGTAATCAATGTTTATTTACCGATTTTGTTCTCGGAAACCAATCGAGCAAACAGTGAGTTTGGCAATGTGGAACGGATATTGCAGTATATAATTTTGAAATATCGATACAAATAAGGAAAGTAAATTAAAGGATCTCTACAACTGTACAGTAAATGAAGGGAAATGTCCTCACTATAACTAACCCTTCGTGTTCGTGTAATAATTCTAATTAATGTTCCAAATTCTAATAAAATAGCCTACGACAAGCTTATGTATTCCATATTAACTTAAGTGAGTATCCGCGCTACCTGGTCCCTTGGGATATATCGAGCTTAGTGTAAGCAGTTGGCCATACAAAATAAAGTTACACAAGCTAACAATTTACAATCCCGATAATGCCAATCGAAAGTCCTTCGAGAACCGTCCTTAATTTTCGCCGCCGTCCACTAGAGTGACACTCCTCCTAATTCACTCATCCGTTTCCACTCCTCAGTTATCCCGGACACAGAGAGAGTAAACAAAAATACGCGTTATTTAATTCTAGCCCGATCCACTCTCATTTAATTTGTTAATAAGAATTTGTCGAAGTCCGCTATACGGGATTCGAACCTGGGTCAACACATTAAAGCCGACCCGTTCATTATACTAAAAATTAAAAAAAAAATTTATATTTAAAAATATTTTAAACACCCCTACCTACGGCGGATAAGGTAAAATACCTGGGCCTCTATATAGACAAACGACTGAGACGGAATCCGTGCATAAAACTAAAAAGACTGGAAATTAACAGACGATACAAGTTACTACATAGATTACTAGACAATAGATCAAAATTAAGCTTAAACGACAAACTATTATTGTACAACACTATAGTTAAACCGATCTGGACGTACGGACCCGAACTGTGGTGGGGTTCGGCCAAACCGACAAATATCCACAAAATCCAAACCTTACAGTCGAAAATATTAAAGAACAATAACCGACGCACCCAGTTACTTTGTCTCCGACTTTACCCTACACACAGATCTTCAAGTCCCATTTGCCATACAACGATACGGCAATTTCCACGCACGGTTCAAGTCCAAACCCTGCTATCTCCCGATAACCCAAACGTTCCTTACAGACGTCTGAAAACGAAGTGGCCACGCGACCTAAATGTTTAAATCAATAAAAAATTTAAAGAAAAAAGGTAAAAATTAAAAAAGTTGTCGCTACTCCTGCTATGAGGCCTGTGTATAATTCATGACCGATCGGATTGCAGGACAGTTTCGAGGTGCACTCGACGATAAGGGGCCACCGGTCGTACACCTCGGTCAACGCTACGGAGTTTGAAAAGGGCCTACTGATGGGGGCGGCCCGGTACCCGATCAAATGGACTGGAGGACCAAAGGGGCCGTCAGCCCGGTCAAGAACCAGGGAACCGTGTGCGGCTCCTGTTACGCCTTCAGTACGGTAAGCCTCATCCATACAATACTGGCTGTAAGTAATGGACGCTACCTCTTCTAAGACATTATAGAACAGGAGTCTGGCAAAGTATAGCAAATTCTCCTTTCGCTCGGCCGCTCGCCATCTTCGGTAGCAGTGCGAGGCAATTCGGCACACGGGACGCTTGTGCTTGTGGGGCATCCTGTTTGCACTGTCACTTTCCACGCGATTTGACCTCTATTATCCTCTATCCTAGCCCGAAGCCGACACGACCCGCTCCCGTTGGCCATCCCGGAAGTGCCCTCTCCCCCCGTCCGACTCCCGTCGATAGACCGGGTCTTCCGGTCCACGCCCGAGCACAGTCGTCTATCTAATACGGTGGATATATTCAGACAGGAGCGTTGGAGAGCCACTACTACATACTGACTAAAAAGAAGGTAGAATTGAGCGAGCAGTACATAATCGACTGCAGTACCACCGACTTCGTAGGGAACCACGGCTGTTCGGGAGGCAACGCGTTCTTTGCGCTCAGGTTTACAATGGGTAGTGGCTGCGTCCCCGAAAAACAGTACCCGTACGTCGAAAAGGTGCGCTTACAAAATTAAATTTAAAAAAATATACATACATATATATATTTGGAATCTAGAGGAGTCTAACCGGAATTTATGCCGCGATTCCAGTATAGAGGCTGCGTGTCTGGCGTCGAAACGTTCGGCGACCTGAGGGTGACAGATATCCGGCTGGTGAGAACTGAGGAGGACCTGAAGAGGGTCATCGCACAAAGGGGCCCGGTCACAGTCGGAATCGATGCCAGCGACGAGAAATTCAACTTTTACGGAGGAGGTAATTCCGAACACTTTTCCGTCGGGAGCTCCTTTCTCGCGGTTCGACCGGCTCCCCCCCGGGGACGCGGTATTGAAGACGGCGAGCGGCCTAAATAAAACAACGGCCATCATTTATCGGCCGAACGTCCGTTAATAGAAAAATTAAGGGAGCCCAGAAATTGAATTTTGAATTCGATTTTGTCAAAACCGAAAATTATAGTTGATATCGGACTTTTGGCTTATTGGACAGGCATATACCACAACGATAGATGCAACAACGCGCCGATTAGCCTGAACCACGCGATGTTGGTCGTGGGCTACGGGTCGGAGGACGGCGAGGATTACTGGATTCTGAAGAACTCCTGGGGAAAACACTGGGGCGAAGACGGGTACGTGCGGTTGATAAGGAACCGGGACAACGAATGCGGCATCGTCACCCTGGCGTTATTCCCGATCGTGTAAATAATCCTTTCCGTTTATATAATTTAATTAATTTAAACGGTGGCACCGCCCGCTCTAGGATGAGCCGGTGGGCCCCGGCAACCCTCTTCGAAACCGAGACAGCGCACTAAGAAACCGTTCTTAAGTGCGGCCACCGGCTGGTTTCTTTAAACAGAAATACACGCAACTCCAACTCTAAGGTTGATTCTAGAATAAATAAAGTAAAACAACTATAGCCGGTAATCGAAGATATAGCTCGTCATTAGCCGCTAATTGCGCTGTTTAAGGGACGTTGAAGAATCGGAATACTTTTGACCGGATCCGAAGAAGATTTAGCCGGCGAAAAAGCTTTTCGCGCCTCCATTTTCTTGTCCGTTTGTTGTGCTTTATTTGTGGCGGAAAACGACTTTTCAGCCCAGATTTAACAGAGTAAACCCGCTTTTTAACCCTCGTTTCGTGGCGAAAAACTCTTTTTAGGCCATGAATTTGCGACGAAACAAGAACATTTTTCGTTCGTAAAATTGGCGGAAAATGTCCGCGCTCGCTGTTTCAACCCAATTAATCGAAGATTTTGTTTTAAATTTTCAGCGAATCTTTAGGGAATCCTGCGGGCGGAAACGAATGGGACAGCGGAGCTTTCATCCCTCTACCGCCACTTACACTCCTACTTATTTTCCAATTCATTTCAGTTTGGCCTTACATCAGATAACTTTTCCGAAACTGTGATATATAACACTTTGTATTCTGTTATTTGTTTTTGTCTACCATTTCAAGTATGAAAATGTTATTTAATATGAACAACTTACCTTATGTGCCTTAAACACCTATAAGTCAATAAGATAGGCCCTAATGTTCACTTTCATTTTGTATCTTTTTGTTTTTGTCTACTATTTCAAATATCGAAATATTATTTAATACTGGAAACAAATTACCTAATGTTCCTTAACCTATAAGGCAATAAGATAGGGCAGCGCCCTAATATTTATTTTCGTCTCGTTTTTGTTGTTCGTTTTGTTTTCATTCGTTATCGGATTTTAATTTTGCTTTCGGTTTTAATTCTTTTAATTTTACAAAAATCCGTATTATTTTTGTACATAACGAACCGAGCGAAACTAAATAAAATAATGAAAAATAATAAAAAAAAAATTAGCTCAACCCAAAACTAAAAACCCAATATAGTAGTAAAATAGATACTGAATAGAGGTAAATAGAGGCTGAAGGTAATTAAATTAAAATCCAGTGACATTAGAACGAACAGAAACGACTAAAAGTGGACAGGAAGGGAGCGATAAGATAAAATAAATGAAAGTAAACAAAAATACGCGTTATTTAATTCTAGCCCGATCCACTCTCATTTAATTTGTTAATAAGAATTTGTCGAAGTCCGCTATACGGGATTCGAACCTGGGTCAACACATTAAAGCCGACCCGTTCATTATACTAAAAATTAAAAAAAAAATTTATATTTAAAACTATTTTAAACACCCCTACCTACGGCGGATAAGGTAAAATACCTGGGCCTCTATATAGACAAACGACTGAGACGGAATCCGTGCATAAAACTAAAAAGACTGGAAATTAACAGACGATACAAGTTACTACATAGATTACTAGACAATAGATCAAAATTAAGCTTAAACGACAAACTATTATTGTACAACACTATAGTTAAACCGATCTGGACGTACGGACTCGAACTGTGGTGGGGTTCGGCCAAACCGACAAATATCCACAAAATCCGAACCTTACAGTCGAAAATATTAAAGAACAATAACCGACGCACCCAGTTACTTTGTCTCCGACTTTACCCTACACACAGATCTTCAAGTACCATTTGCCATACAACGATACGGCAATTTCCACGCACGGTTCAAGTCCAAACCCTGCTATCTCCCGATAACCCAAACGTTCCTTACAGACGTCTGAAAACGAAGTGGCCACGCGACCTGAATGTTTAAATCAATAAAAATTTAAAGAAAAAAGTTAAAAATTAAAAAAGTAATAAAAAAAGAGGGGGGGGACCAGTGGGTTTCTCCTCTAATTGATGTCTATTGCAGTTAGTGCTCGTATCAAAGTTGCTTGTTGTATCATTTTGCAGTTGTAACAATAAAACAGAGAAAAAAAAATTATTTATAATTATTATAAAAAATATTTTTATAAATTAATTTAATTTAATTCATTTATATTTATTTATTATATATAAATAAAATAGTATTAGTGAATAAATAAATATTCCATTCGTTAATTCAACAACGAAGAAAACAAAGTGCAATATACTACAGTGAAGTGCCAGTTCTAATGTCTATGCGCTTCTTGTTCAAGTGTTATACAGCCGACGACGGTATAAAGTGTACAGAAGTGCACAGAGTGTGCCACTCGACGAGTGCGTTCGTGCGATTGATTGAAGTGAGTGCAAATTAAGTTTTACATTTATCTGGTTTCTAATGCGTAACTTTCCCGTTTGCCATATAAAAGTATTATTACTGTAATGAAATATTATTGTAAATAATAAAATATATTGTAAATATTATTGTACTATGTAATGGGTTGTCGGGAAATTTCGTGCCGATTTTCGATAGGTGGTATTGGGACAGGTCCGAATATATCAGATTGATTTATCCACCATTTCTGAAGCGATTAGTGACGGGGGGGATGAAAAATGGATAATTTATAAAAACGTCGAGCGTAAAAGGTCTTGGGGAAAGCGTGATGAAAAACACCTTTAACCACCCCCAAAAGCCGGTCATCGTCCGAAGAAGGTAATGCTCTGTGTGTCCGGTGGGATTGGTAAGGGATCTTCCATTATGAGCTTTTACCAAACGACGAGACAATAAAGTCGGAAAAGTATCGTTCCCAATTAATTGCTCAGATGAATTGAAGACAGCGATCGAACAAAAACGTCCAGAATTAGCGAATCGGAAGGGGGTCATATTTCATCGTGTGTCTTTGACAACTCGACAAAAGATGTTGGATCATTGCGAAAATTCCCTTGATGGAAAAAATTTCAACTGTTCGGTCGAGAAAAAAACTCGTTTAGAAAACTTTTTCGCCGAAAAACCTGAGACGTTCTGGAAGGACGGAATTTTCAAATTGGACGAAAGACGGAGAAAGGTCGTGGAACAGAATGGCGCCTATACAAGTTAATGAGTCGCGTTTCAATTTTCCTTCAAAATCGGCACGAACTTTCCGGATAACCCATTATATTCAATTAAAAAAAAATGAGCGTGTGAAACCTACACGCAACTGAAGTGAAACTTCTCGAGTTTTTATATTGGCGATTTTATCGAATTTTATGGAAAATTATCGAATAAAATACCTTCTAATTTTAAACAATTTCATCGAAAATTGAAATCGGTTCAGGCATTATTGAAATGAACGTTGTTGTGTATCCGGGCCATTGCTGAGGAAAAAAACTTTCTCGTGTCGCTTGCAAATTGTTTGCGCCCGTCAGAATGAAGTTTCACTTGGAAAATAAAGTATTTGTATTTTGTAAATTGTTACGACGCTGTGTGTGTGAAAAGTTGTGTTGGTAGGCGTGAATAAGAAGTATCAGCTGATCGGTGTCGAACATCTGTTCAGTGGTTATGTTATAGCGGAGCCAGTTATCGGCCGGCCGAAGGGGGAACCTGCTCTATTTATTTTCTGAACGTCGGGCTCTGGTTTCTGTCTCGGGTCTTGGTCTTTGAGCTGCCGAATATCGAGAGATGTCCGTGAGGAAGGCTACTCACGCGGGCAGCTGGTACACCGATTCCTGTAGGTATTTCATCCGCATTTTGGTCCACCCTTTTCTTCTGGTTACTTTCCTTTATGTCGTCCCGTGATATGCCTCATATGCAGACTGATATTTGAATTTTTAATAAAATTATTTACACTCAGAAGGTATTTTATTCCATCATTTTAAATTGTTCTGAAAGACTTCAATTTGGATTTGGCATTTACTTAATTTAATACTACCTTTCTAACTTCAGTGTTTACTTTCATTCTTATTAATGTAAGAATTAATTAAAATCAACGATATAAAAACTCGAGAAGTTTCATTTCCGTTGCGTATGTATTCCATTTTCAACTTTATTTTTTTTGTATAACATGTAAGAAGTAAATTTTTGTACAGTGTTTATTCCAAAAGTTACCTCAATTTTTTTTTGTTAATGGAAGGAATGCTCTTGTAGGGTTCCTCGCTTTTAATTCCAATTTTGATATTACATATCCCGCCACCCATATCCCTCCACTACAAACCGTAAGGAAGTTAGCAGCTAGCCGAAAAGCGGGAATTCAAATATGTTAAAAAATAACTGTAATATTATTTATATTTTATATAGCCACCTAACCTAACCAGACCCGGGTGCATAAAGTGCACACACATACAAAATAGGAAATAAACTCAAGAGGCATCAAAGAGTTGACAAAAAAAAAATTGAATTCCATATATATATATATATATATATATATATATATATTTCACATAGCAACAAATGTTACTAACGCAGTAAAAGCGCAGTGCCAACGCAGACAGGTTGCCAGCACACCTCAGTGACCCAACAAGCTACTAACTGAAAGCTACTGCAGGCAGTGGCTAGCTAAAACCAGTCTAATAAAAGACCAAACTTTGTCTCATTTACTGCCTTTTACACTATTAATAAATATTTGATGTAAAAAATTTTAAAAATATATCTGTATTATAATTTTATAATATTCTTATGCGTCATTTTATATATATATATATATATATATATATATATATATATATATATATATATAAATTCATATGGAGTCTTCAAGTTAAGTTAGATTGGTTTGTATTTTCCTAGTGATAGACACTTCATCCGCTTATTTAGTTGGTTAGACGTTGGATACATAATAATAATAATGACTGTATTAGCAAAATTAATTACCATATTAAATTATTACGGAGGATATTGGCCATTCCAACATTTTGAAAAGTGTATTTTTTGTAGAAATTGGCAACATGACTCGGCGTTTTGAGATGTAAACAAGTTCATACAACTGAAAGCTAGTCGGCTTAAAATGTATTTAATAGGGCAACATATTATAAGCCCCAATTTCTTTTTATTTGTCAGAAAGGAAATATAGATACGATAATTTGAATTGTAGATCTATGATTTCCCATAAGGAAGCCCAGTCAGTATATCACAGACAGGTTTGATTGATAAGAAACTGAATTTTACTTCGATTTTATTATGATAAATTTATAAATTGGGTACTGAAAAATACCTAGCAATCCAAAATAGCCGTTTGTTAACATTTTTTCATACTTTTTATATACTTTATAAGAGTTGTATTTTTATTTTTTAAGTTAATGTGTTCTTAAATATAAATGTAAGTAATTATTTAAAATTATGTATGTGTGAAAATTGAATCTAAGTAAATAAATACTAATTTTTTAGGGATAAAGGTTTATTCTCTCACTAAATTGTTTGTCATACTAATTGGTCGGCCCTAATGTTGTGAAGGTGACCAATTAGTGAGGTGTTACTGCGATTTAGCATACATCGTTCTGTTTTCAGGTCGTATTGAAATTTGTTTTCAGGTAAAGAACTGAACAAACAGTTGGAAAATTGGTTGAATGCAGCCGAGCTTCTTCACGGACCAGCTCGTGCCATCATAGCTCCGTAAATACAACTTTTACTTTCTCTTACAATCCATTACTTGCCCATTCCACTTTCACTTCACCCACTCTTTCTAATAATTGTATACAAAACCAATTAAGAAAAGAATAAAAATTATACAGGCGTTCGATTGGGATGCAAATTGAAATATACTAACCAAAACAGCAAAGTACTTAATATAATCAATAATGGATTACGCACTACTAATATGCACTCAATACCACTGGAAAATGACCACAATTCAAACAAACACAAACTCTAGTACTGTTCTGACGATTGACAATACAAACTGTAAATTTGAAACTTAAAATGGGAAGGGAATAGGATACAAAACAGCTACAAAACTTATTAACCTCCATAATCAGGATGTATGAAAAGCAAAAAGATAAAAAAAAAAGCGACAATAATATACTTGTACACGAACCAAAAACAACTGCTGCGGTATCAAAAGTGCATTATAAAAGTGCTTGAGACAACAGACACGAACCAAAACACAACCACAGTAACAGTAACAGGCACTCAAAGTGCCATAAAAACATAAATAAATATATGACAATGACAAATTGCATAGCGCACTAACCTTATCTCTAAGCAACTCCAAGGAAACTGCGACAAGTTGAAACCAATTTGGTACTCATCACACTTACGAATAACAGGAAATGAAGAGGGCGAATTAGCAAAAAATGAGAATGACAAATCTGATAGAGATAACAGATGCAAAGATGGAAATACCTGAAGAGAAACTGAAAAAATGGTACAAGATAATGAACAATTAGAAGACATTAGAACTCTGGACTAACTGGACAAGATTAAGTAATATTAAACAGGCTAAGAGCAGGACAAGAGTGACACATTATTATTTGATCCTAAACAAAGAAAATCCACTATATAAAAAAGAATAACAACTGACCACAAAACATATGAAAAGGAAAACGTAGCCAACATTACAATGGAAACAATATTCCAAAATGATGAACAATAAATGAATTAATAGCATTTCCTGAATTGATAGTACAAATATAGGAATTGTAATGTCTGTTGTTTGTGATTTCAGTCATGCCGGTTACCAGTATTGTGGGGCATGCAGTGCCTTCGCCTACAGGCAAGTCAGCCCTGCTCTCGTGTAAGTATACAGCCAACAGCTCGGTATACAGAAATATATTCGATATTTACATTTTCCTCCCTTCGCTGGCGTTACGGAGCAGGCGAATAATTTCGCGAGGAGACATTAAAATGATAGACCTTGCGTCAATCTTGGCTGCTCTCCGCCGTCAGTAGAATGAAAATGCCTTGGACGTTTGTAAAAAAAAATATATGTAGTGACAGCGAATGGCAAAATAAGAGTGTGTAATAAAATATATTACACGGATGTTAAGTAATCCAATGTGTGTGTGTGGTGTGTTATAATGTTAGTACGACGCATAGTTGTTTAAAATGATACAACACTTAACGATGTATTGTATAATTTTTCAGACAGAGAGTGTTCATCCTGGGACCTTCGCATCACGTAAGACTGAGCGGTTGTGCCCTGAGCTCGGCATCGAAGTACAGAACGCCCCTCTACGATCTCACCATAGACACTCAAGGTAAACGATTATATAACTCAATTATTATAACTCAATTCTGACAGTAATGGAGATTTTCAAAAATAAAATCTTAAAGCACAGGTTGTGCTTCAAACAGATTTGATCGATTGTAAAACTATTGACCTGAAATTTTTAGTCGAAGGAAAATTCAGAGCCAGCACGTTAACGACATTCCACATTAACAAAATCTTTTACCAGCCACGTCAACATAAAACTCACTACATCAATATACTATACAACAAAAACATGTATAAAATATAATTCTGTCTGTTATTGTTCTGGCAATGATGTTGTGTCACAATGTCGTATTATATGCGTTTACATAATTTTTGCAGTCTACAGCGAACTGGAGGCTACGGGCCAGTTCGAAAGGATGGACATGGACGTGGATGAGGACGAACACAGCATTGAGATGCATTTACCTTACATCGCCAAAGTGATGAGCGAGTACGTATCTTCTCCCATTTATATCCGGTGTACTCCACATAACTTCGGTGTACAGTTGTACGACCGGGGATATCGTAAAATTTAACGGGCGCATTGCAGGCGGGGAAACCTTGAATTGTGCGAGAGACCTCGAGGTCTGGACGGGAATTTTGCGGAAAAATAACGACGGCCGATAAATATTTGTGCGAACTGTTAGGGAATAATGAATGAGCTAAAGTTTCCGTGAAACTTGGATTGTCAGTGCAGGGGAAAAACTCTTCCAGTGGAGCCCGCTCAGGCTATTTTCAAACACGGGAAAAAATCCCAAACAGTATTTTACGCGATCCTACCAGAAAGTTAGGCTGGTGATATTATTATAGTCTGTCGCTTATTCGTTATTCTCGAATATTTAAAAATAAATTGTGATAAAATAATTCTGTTTTTGTGTTTGTCCAGGTACAAGGACAGATTGACAATAGTGCCCGTGCTTGTCGGATCGTTGAGCGGTGAACGCGAAGCCCTCTATGGCCGCCTGTTCGCCAGATACCTCGCTGACTCTTCCAACCTTTTCGTGATCTCATCCGATTTCTGCCACTGGGGCCACCGTTTCCGGTACACCTACTACGATTCGACCGCCGGCGAAATTTACCAGTCCATCACCAAACTCGACCAGACTGTGAGCACTTTATATACAAATTGGAATAGAAAAAAAAATATATTTTAGAATACACGTTTTGTGGCCTGCGAGGGGTTGGAATGCCGTAGATTTCGTGCGATTCTGTTTCCTCTTGCAGGTTCGGTCTTTCGCTAGACCGGTTTCGGCTGCTCGCCATCTTCAGTAGCACAAGAACAAACAAAGCTAAGTAATAAACGAAAAAATAAATTCCCAAAGTGATGCAGTATTCCCCATGGCTAATACTACTAAAGAACCTCCCCCCCCCTTTTAGACCCATAAAGACTTAAGCTGATTAACAAAATCCCTCCCAACCCAAAGAAGACAAACAACATCTCCGAAAAAGCAATAACAAGACCAGTATATACACACCACAAACGGACAAACACCCAAAGTGACTAACACTGCTACTGAATATGGCGAGCGGCAAAAACCGGTCTAGCAGAACACCAAACCATCGGGAGGAGACAGAAATACACGTAATCTACAAAAAAATAGTATTTTACAATATACCACTACATGTCCAGTAGTGTTCTGTCACCGGATTACAAATGGGGGACAAAGAAATAAATAAAGGTAATAAAGGTCGCGTGACACAATTGGCTGTTTGAATCCGAGTGTTATAAGTTTTATATTTATATTATAAACCTAACAGTCTGAATCATACGTGTCATTGGCCAAGCTACCTTTTTTCTTTTATTTAATATATATATAATTTGCTATCCCCTATCTCCGCTAGACTGGTTTCAGGCCTTTCGCCAGTATATTAAAAGTAATCTACTGTTTTGTTCTGTTAAAGGGTATGGAGATAATAGAGACAATGAACCCGGGTGCTTTCGGCGACTACCTCAAGAAGTACGCCAATACAATATGCGGCCGACACCCTATAGCCGTTCTATTGCAGGCACGTTTTTGATTTTCACATCGAATCATCCCATACACGACTCTCGAACCGTGTAAATTTGGAATTGAAAAGAAAAAAAAAAACTGAGAAATATAAAGCCCTGAATAAAATATTACAAAATAGCCCAGAGACGATGGATCAGCTAGTGATATTCATAAAAAACATTTAAATAAATAAAATAATAATAGCGCATAACAGATCATAGCACCTCTCTAGCTCTAGCATTGTCAATTGTCAAATACACTAGTTGTGTCAACAGTGAAATGCCGCACACTGTTGACCTTTTCGCATTATGTATTGCTACTATATTGTTGCACACAAGGAAGGATTGGTGAAATTCAAAGAGAACAGAAAAAATTCGAAAGATTGAGAAAAGTAGTGAGAAATAACGTAATATTTTAAACAGTATTCTAGGATACTGATAAATCTAGGAAAGATGATAAATTGTATAATGAAACAATAGGTTCCTTTTGATAGTATTTTGTTGGTCCTTCATTCGCGGCATACGAGGAAGAGATCATCTCTTCTGTCGATTGAATTTCAAATTTCTAAATAGACAAAGGCGATAGCAGGTTTTGATAGTTTTTAAATAATAGCGCAAGATCGAGCTGTGCGAATGAAATTAAAAATATAAAATGGATTGGTTATGATATTTTTTTTTCGCTGCAGGCCGTTCAGTATCTGCAACAGGGGGGTTCGCCGCACGGCGGAGGCAGCGGGAAGAGGATGTGGCTCAAGTTCCTCAACTACGCCCAGTCCAGCCAGTGTCGCAACATGAACGACTCCAGTGTTAGCTACGCTTCGGCATCCTTGTCGTCGACTAATTATACACACACACACACACACACGAATACACACAACACACACACATACAATACACACACTGCACTAGAGGGGAGAGGGAAAATTCGCTGGGTGGTGGGGGGGGGGTGGTTGTCAGAACCAAATTTGTTTCCACATCAAAATTAAATCATCGTAATCGCCTAGAATGAAATAATAGTTGAATCGATAGTTCTTATCGCCGATCGTAAAGGCGTTCATCTTGAGAAAACGAAAACTTTGGTATAAGAATTGTCGGTACCTTTTTAGTAGGTTTACGAGAGGCAAAAACAACATATCGACACTTCTTGGGTAAAAAAAGTACCGAAATCGCTTGTATCGGCGCGGTTATAATTTAAATAAACCAACGCGATATCAGGCCATCGTGTTTAACAATTTAAAATGCCTAAGAATTAAACATCGTTACGATTGATGCCGCATAGTGGCACAGAATTTTAATCATGCCCTCTCTTCCTCTCGATCTGGTCAGTACTGCTAATTGTGCATCGCTCTACACACACACACACACACACACACACACACATATACATATATACATGATACAAAAATGTGTTACATACATGTGTTGTTTTAATGTCAGCCTATATGTCTGTCTCTCTGTTTGTATGAGGCCGGTGGGATCTTCGGTAATATGCGGGGCTGTATTGCATCGATGGATTAAATGTTCAGTGCGGTAAAAATCAATTGCGAGTCGCGCCCATTGCAGTATAGGAAGACTGAAAATTATTTTGATTTCGTCAAAATGGTCAAAATGCCGCGTCGTTTTTGGTTTCTCGCCAAATTTCATTAGATTCCTGTCGGTAGGTCATTGGAGAGACTTTAGTGGGGGGGGGGGGGGGGGGGGAGGCACCTGTCCGTGACCGTTACCTATGTGATATAAACCCAACGACAGAAAGCTACCGACAACCAGTCAAAACCGGTCTGCTGTAAGACCAAACCACCAAGCGGGGACAAAGAAGTGGAATAACGTAATATTTTAAACAGTATTCTAGGATACTGATAAATCTAGGAAAGATGATAAATTGTATAATGAAACAATAGGTTCCTTTTGATAGTATTTTGTTGGTCCTTCATTCGCGGCATACGAGGAATGCCTCGTGAAATTCTGTCCATCGAATTTCAAATTTCTAAATAGACAAAGGCGATAGCAGGTTTTGATCCTGCGTCTTCCAGAAATCTAGCCCAGCTAGCTCACTGAAGCCTTCCAGTCGAGACCATTTGCTTTGTTTCTCTCAAATGTTCGGGTCTCTCTGTTTTTTTCAAGATTTCCCAATTTGCAATTTTGCAGTCAATTTTCGCTTCCGAGATAAGGTGGATCCTATAGAGAAACCAGAAATGTGTGCGGTTTAATGAAAATTCGACAGAGTTTGCATTTTGATATGATGAAACGAAGAGCCCTAAAATGTCATTTCCCATCGGCCCCTTGTTGTATTATTATTGTTATATGTGCAAAACAATATATACGTTTTCCAAAAAAATAGATTGTCTGGAGGCCACAACCAGTATATCTGCTTCCATTTTACTTAAAATTTCTTTTATATAAATGTGTTTGTATATATATATATACATATATAAATACATGTATATATACATACGCAAACACTTTTTGAAACACGTACAAAGAAATTAACACAAAAAAAATGCCAAAAAAAGATTGTAAAGGTATACAAATGTTGGGGAGAACATATTTAATTTTTTTATTTAGATATTATTTTATATTTGGATTGGGATTGATTGCCTGTTTAGTTTATATTTGTAATTTAGAATTAAGCAGGGCCGGTTAAACTGTATTTGACAGTCGAGCGCAGTAATTCGTTAATTTTAAGAAAACCGCGTTTTAACCTCCTGTAGGGCGTTAGGATGTCATCCGTCATTCTGATATCTGTGATTTTAGTCCTTATTTTTTTTTTTGTTGATTTCGTCTTATTTATTACAGGAGAGTTTCTAACTAGTAACGTTTAATGTATTTTAATTTGCCAATGCCGACGTTCATTGACTGCCCATACGATGTAAGTTCAAATATATAATAACTTGCCCTACAGCGGGTTAAATGTACTACTATACTATTAGTATTACTACTATTTTGCGGCATTACAGCCCTTGAAGAGCTTGGGCCTCTTTAACTATCCTCCTCCATTCTTCCCTGTCCTTGTCCATCGTTTCGCATTGAGCTTCCTTAGATCCTCTTCGATGGATGTCATCTAGCCAGCTCTTGTACCTTGGTAAAGATTACAGATATCTCTGTCTGTTCTAATCCTCTAGCTGTTACTTTTGCATACCGGTCTGTATATCCTCCAAAGTGTCTTTCTTTCCCGTACGTCTGGCAGGGTCTCTTCCCTGCTGGTCATCACCCAACAAGTTACAGACGCTTGGACTACCGGTCTTAGAATCATTCTGTTTATTCGTGTTCCAGCTTATCAGTTTAGACTCGAGTAAACGCCAAAGTGCAAACTAGGCCCGTCTTTATTCTTTCCTTAATCTCGAGACTATTTTCGTTGTTCTCAGTCAAGGTTGAAGCTCAATACCTTTTCGAAATTGTATCTATTTCTGGAGGATCTTTCGAAATTTTTCGGGTGCGGGTCATTTCCGTCTCCTCCGTTCTATCCTCATCAATGCTCAATCCAGCCCTTGCCTATTTGGTCGCTGGGATCCTGAAGTATGATTTCATATCCTCCAGCCTCCTGCCCAGGATAACCAGGTCATCAGCATTGAATCATCCTATTAAATAGTGTGCCCCCTGGGTTCGCTTCCATCTTTCGGACAATACTCTCAAGTGTTAGAATAAATAGAGTGCAGGATAATAAGTTGAATTTATACTTGGATATTTCTCCGATCGGGGAAAAGATTAATTTTGGCTACGGATTTGACCATTATTAAATTTTCAATTAACCTGACCTATAAGGGCGATAAAAAGAAGTTCGTTGGTACCACAGTTCTAACTCTCAAACTTGATAATCGGGCCATCAAGTTTTGTCATTCGTAATTCCACTAACAAAGTGTTGACTGTTCTTTGTGGATTGAAAAATACTTTTGTGGATGCCAAATTAAGTCTGAAATCTTGTGCTCAATGTTTGGATGGTATAATTATCTTTCACACTACACAGTTGTAAAGTGCTACTTCATTAAAAAATAACATTTGGGAAGAAAAACTTAAATTAAAATATTCACCCGAAATGGGTGCAGTGGACAAATTATTTTTATATTTTAGTTTTGTTGTAACAAAGTGTACATGTAAGTAAATGTAAGTGTGTTACATTTATATATATATATATATATATATATATATATATATATATATATAAATTGATTACTGTATAATACTTTAAACCGGTCCTGAAGATCTGATACAAAAGGGCAAGATGACACAGAAGATTAAATATATTAATTTGAGGTTTGAAAAATTTATAAAAGGTTTTCTTTCTTTTAATGTATATGCATTTTTTGTTCTTGTTCTCCATTGCATGTTGAGGATCGACCGGTTAGTTGCCTGTTGAACAATTTAAGAGTCCGAAAAAACCTTTATTTTAGCAATCGCCTTTATTGTAATATCTAAAATAGGACGGTATATATATGACCTATACTTTTAATGAACAATTATAAAAAAAAGAAATAAGATTGTTTTAGTTAGTTTTTGTAATAATTTTATATTTTATCGATGTTTAAGGCATTATAATTATTATTATTATTATTATCGATTCGGAAGTGAATGTTTGTTTGTTCACGAAAAAAAATGTCGTAAAATATAATAAATAACAAATAAATATATATATAAATATACGTATAAAAACTGTGGTTGTACATGTACAGCAAATTTGTGTGTTTTGTGTACCGTGCTGTCAATGACAATTTATCCACAAATTGTTATCCGATTGTTTCTTTATTTTCCCTTGTGATTTTACCATTCCTTGATCAGTTTGGAGGTCCACGTGGTAGAACTTGTGCTTATATGAAACCGGCTGCCAGCGGTTTGAGAACCCATGCCCGTGCCCATAGATGCTAAAATAACCCGTTTTATATATATATATATTTAGTCACTCGAGAAAGAATCCTATTAGTGATTGATTTACCGAAATTAAAATACAGAAATGCCGTACAAAGTCCAAAGTTCCATCACTGGGTGGCTTCTTTATCGTGAGAATCAAGCGACAAAATAACATTCCACTGTTGTACTTTTGACGATGAAGTTTGAGTGTCCAATAATTAAAAACGTTTAATTGTCATACTACATTAGGTTGTAGCAGAAATAATGCACTAATTTCCTTGCTCGATTTGTTCACACAGACTAGGGATTAAGCCATGTTCCATACATTTCTTATCATGTATCTAATTGAAGTCTTTTCGATCCTATTCCCTTTCGATACAATCCAATTCGGACAAAAATTTAATTCCCTCCATATTCGGGCCCTTACAATTGCAAAAAGGTCGAAGAAAGATTTAACCTCTTCTACACCGCAATTGAAGAGAAATACTGTGAAGAACTGCGCAGAATGTACCAACAAGTGGAGTGTATTCGCCCATCATTGGGTCAGTAGGAAGGCTTCTTTTTCGACTTTTTTCAATTGCAAAATCGGCAATCTTACACATTATAGGTGCAGTTGATTTAAGTCCTGACATTGTTCACACGACGAAGAAATCACTCTTAGTACTCCACAGGTATTGTCGAGGCCGTGGTGAAGTTGGTTGAGGACGGTTCGGAGGGCTTTCGTTTTTGGAAACTCCCTACGGCGGATGCCCATAGTTCAGCGGCGTATCACCAACAGATCCGCAAGGTTTCAATATAGATTTGTTGGGCTATAGTAACTTTCGAAGACCTTTTCAGTAGGGCTCTAGAACAGTGGCGGCAGAAGTATAAATCCTTCTGCACGACATTTGCTGTGAAGGTTGAGTTCGGCTAGATCTGATCCAGGACCCTACCATCTCTTCAAGCATCCCAACAGCTTCTTGGCGGAACGTCTCAGAAATATTTCATCAAATCTAGACTTTTATGCTGCCGGGATAAATAAACGTGTTTTGTCGTCAGTGACCAATATCGATTGGTAGAGTTAAGCTGTCCCAACGCTCGAAATCCTGCAGTAATTTTTGCAACAACCCAATATAGCGATATGTCGACAATTTTGTCTGTGGATAAAAAGTTCTAAATATGTTTCCCTTTCGCCTCCCCGACAATCTCTTTTTTTATAAATCGGGCCACTTAGCTGGAAAATAGAGAACTGGTGTTTCCTCAATGAACTCTTATTGTCCCGCTGGGTTTCCCAGTTGACCCCCTGTGGGGGGTAGGTGGGGGGGCCGGTGGTGGGGACGGACTCTAGCGCCATCTGCACTTCAAAACCCAGTCGGGGAGTTCCAAACCCAGTCATCGCTGGGAGTTTGCATCTCTCGGTTGGACCTCTGTCTGTCTATCGCTCTCTCTCTCTCTCTATCTCTATCTCTCTCTATCTCACCTCATTTCCACCTGAACTCTATTCGACGAGAAAGTCCTTCGGAACATCGTCCGCCATGTCGCCCGTCAATCGTAAGTCTTTTCTCTGTTCACCAGGACGCGATACCCCCAGCCGTCGGGGACGCCGTTACCGTTATACCTCGAGGAGGACGTTCGGCCTTGTGACGTTCCGGGAATTTCCCCCTCCCCTCCCCATCTTCGTTTTATTATTTCTGTTAACCGCCGCGTAGCTTCGGCTTCGGGGAAAAGTCGACGGGATTGTTGTTCGGAAAAATTTGCCCGGTCCCAATTTAAATAAAACATTTATCGGGTGAAATCGAAGGGGAATTCCGTCCGCCGCCGGGTTTCCAACCACTGTCGACGCGTTTATCCAATATATAACGAATTACTTTATTTCCATTAAATATTCAATAGGGTATCGTAGACGTATCTACAAATGTTAAGTAGGAATAAAGCCTCGTTACCGGCTATTTCCCCGTTTTATACAACTATATCTAATAAATCGGAATTAAATTCTGTCGGAACAAATTGTCGGAATATAAAATATAGAAAACCTTCGTGGAACAATATCCGTTATTGAAGGAAGAAAAACCGACATTGGCTTCCTGCCGCACAGTTGCCGTCTGTATATTGCAGGTGTTGCTTGTATTGCAATATCCCCCGTTGCGATTTCGTGATGACTTTCAGCAGTTAATTAATATAACGAGCCTCGTCTTTGTTAGTTTCGTTCGCGGCTGTACACTTTCGACTGCCGTCACGAAGCCCCCGGTCCCCGAGTCTATTTAACTTTCGATGAAACGACCGAAAACCGGTTTCCCGCGTCAATCCCCGGGTCTCCGATTTGTCCGTCGTTTTTACGACCGTTCAAGTCTCTCTTCGAAAGGGTGTAAATTATTTATTTCAATAAATAACGCGCAATAATGTCGCAATCATTCGTGTAAAAGATTTACTTTCGGAAACCCGTCAGAGGTCGCTTAACAGTGAGGCCCTGTTCTTGGAGACGCCTAAAAGATTTACACGATTCGCGAACTTTAAGAACAACAGAATAATTACGCCTATTAAATAATCTATAAGTTGTGATCTTCTATAGAATATAGATATTTATTTTCGGCTAAGGTGAAACAAGAATTTCTGTTTACTGTTTACTTTGAGACCGTGTTCAAGTTTCGCGTCAAAGCCGAACTGCGTCCGCATGAATTTTCGTCGATGAACGCCCATTTCGAAAACGGAAAAACTTTTTTCACGTTTTCACGAATGGCGAAAACCGGAAACCGGCCTTAGATCGGTTATCGCATTTCCACAAGGGCGAATCTCCGCTATGTTATAAAACTTCAAAAGGGCACACGCTATTTATTTTGGTCCCATCGCTTTCCTTAATGATTTTACTTAAATCCTAAAGTCCGGGTTTACTACCCGGTTAATCCCGACTATAGATGCCAATACAGATTTATCCCGTTGCGGTGCCTTATGAGCGACAGAAAAAATAACATACTCATATCAAATCGCTGTATATTGACCCCTGTGTCAAATGTATAATAATATATACTAAACGACTAAGGGACAATAATCGGTTATTTGATTTTTTTTTAAGTTCATTCCAAGTTCTGCTCTCAAACTGCCTCAGTTTCCTCTTGAAAATATCGCCATTTCCAAACTGGCGTATAAGCCGATTTTCACCTTTCTTGCCAAATCTGCCGTACGTGCCAAAGGCCAGAATTCGGTGCCGATTACCCCAAAGGCCTCTAACAACAACTCGAACCGGTCGCCAGTCAATTCGCGAAACAGATTTTCTTTTTTGAACGATGATTCGAACGTTGGAATCGCCATTTAATGTTAATAATAATGTTAATTCGTACACCGCCCAATCGTTATCTGCGTCCACCATTTTGAACAGACGGCGATTTTCCTCATGCGCCGCGACGCCGGTTCGCGTTGTATTTCCTTCTGAAATACTTCAAACGAATTCCTCCTGGTTATATTGGAACGGACGAAGATAAATAAATAGGCGCCCACTGAAAAATCTAGTTGAACTTCATCTACGTCGAGTTTGAACGTTAATTGGTATTCAGACTTTTATTGCTATTATTGGCTATTGGTTCATCTACCTCCTCCTCAACTTAAGAATTATCCCTGAAGAAATATCGATGACGTCTCACAAACCCCGGGGTTGGAACGTTGGACTCAATTTCTTCGAGAACGAATTTTTCATTTCATCCCCCGCACGCACCCTACGAGACATTCGGTATACAAGTTTATAATTGGTTTTTATAATTGTTATTTATTATTCTCGCGTGTGAATATTTTGCTCTAGCCGATGCGACCGGTCGTTTTAACCTTTCATACTGAATTACCGCGATTCCTCGTCGGTAAACAGCCCCTCGGCCTGGTTTTCTCGCAAAAGAAAAATTACCCCATTCAGCGCTTCCAAAAAAACCTCCATTATAAGGCGTTTCGGGTTCGAAAGGTCTGGCCGTCGGTCTTCAAGTAGCGGACCGGTCTAGAAAAATACCAAACCAGCGAGAGGTAACAGAAAGGCCGTGAAAACTGCATTATTAAAAACCCTCGCATTTAACCCCAGGCATTTTAAATGAAGATATTTTATTTCTAAATACGATATATTACTTTAAAACAACAGTTAGAGTCAAATACCTAGATTCTAAAAACGAACAATAAACAGAAAGGACAAATTATTTCATTTTCTTACTACAAAACGTACGATTTCTTCTAACTCTAAGCCGATCTTTTCTCGCCCTTGCAATACCAAGGGCGCCTTTCTCCTTTTGCCGCCTGTTCTGGCGGCGGGGAAAGATTTAAGTACATAAACTGTCGATTTTTTTTCCCCCGTGTAAATACATCGATAAATCGATAAATTCTTACATCGATATCGGCCTGTTCTGCAGCATTGTTTATTATTAACACCGGCTGAAAGGTGGGGGGGGGGCGTCCCGGCTCGCCCCTGAGGACAACTCCTCCATAACCGGTTTCCCTTCGGCTTTCCGCAATTCACGCCGACGTTTCACTTCCTCGCCGTATAAAATGTTCCGACGATATTTGTACGTCACGCCGTCTATTATAACAGACGGTGACTCGGTGACCCGCCAACCTACTGACCACGGCGGATAGCCCAAATATGGCACCACGAAACACGGTATTAAATATCAATCTAATTTATCGTCGCAAAGTATATTGTTGTGTTTAGACAAAAAAAAAATAACAGACTGTTTCAAATCGACTTATTAAATCATAAGTATAATAACTAGAAAAAATATTGATGTTAATCCGAAAAAAAATTTAAAACGCGAAAAAGGTATACAGAGGGACCAAAAAAGTGCGGTTACCCTCTTGCGACCGCAGTGAAACTCTTTTATATTGGTGATTTTAAATTGATAACGGGGAATTAAAGGAAGGAAAAATATCGAAGCTTACAAGGGTAGTACTAAATTAGCGTCTTCGAAAAAATATTTAAAATTATCGAATTATCGAAGCTTCTAATTTTAAACGATTGTGCACATTATCAGGTGTGCGGTACCAAATCTTGTAGTCGACGTGTTTTTTTTTATCGCTGGGTAAATTCGCTTAAGGAAAATTTGCGCTTCGAAAAAAAGGTGTGTCTCGCATTTTCGGCTCGGTTCGGGCATTGTTCGAGTCAAGGACAGATTGTGCGAGAAACAGGATAAATTATAACGCGATTATCGGTTAATTTTTTGGACAATAATTCCCGGTTTTCGGGTCCTATTCTCTAGAGTTCTGTCCATTTTATTTTGGCTGACCAAACAGGCATTCCAAATTGACAACATTTTTGTCGCACCTATCGTTTAATCGGCGTACGCTGTTTCAAAGTGAAGGACTTGACTCCTTTTCGTTATACCGTCTACAGAAGACGGCTTATCAATCAGAAAGATGATTGGGCGACAACAATTACAGTTGTTGTTCTCTTGTGACCTTAGAATGAACTTTTTGGGCGTAGTTAGTTGGCCACCGTTAACATGGCGGCTAAATGAGAAGTCGAAAATTATAGAATTTAAATGTTGAAGCGCGCCCTACAAACATTGTTCACGTTCGCTGTACAACAGCGCCTAAAATATCGACGATAAATCTTCGTTTCCGACCAAAGCGCCCTCAACCGATTTGGACGTACGGACTGGAATTTGGGCCTTCGAACGTTAATAAAATTCGAAACGCCCGATAAAAAAAAAACTGCGAAAAATGACCGAAACCCCGCGAGTACACAGAGTCAATGTTGAATCGGGACGCCGTTGTAGGAGACCAAACCGAACGGTTCTTTTCTCCCCGATTATCACGAGATTCCGTGAAAAAATAGGTCAATAATCGTTGTCGTTGCGCAATATCACGAAGTTGGACATAAGTGTAGCGACGAAATCGATTCTTGGAAAGTGACGCGTGTGTTGTTTTCCCGATGCGCAATTTCCAAATGTCCCCAAACAGGAAAAGAAGAAAGGACATCGGCCTTGCGGACGGAGGGTCCCGGAAATTTTTTTCAATTACCTGTGTTCCTATACGAAATTCGTATTTGTAGACGCTTTAAGAGTATCGTTGTATATGTAGGAAATTAAATGGAATTCATTACTCGGGCTCCATTAAGCAACCGATAACTATTTGTTGTTTGTATTCATTCCATTCGCAGGTGAACACCGGACGTCTTCGCGTCCTCAAGACAGACTGAAGGAGAAGGACACCTATCGGGTGTCCCACCGTGACTAATTACAGTGGAACTGTTGAAACTATTGAAAAGGACTTCGAAACTGACTATAGCCAACAAATTGACAATATACAAAGCTGTATTCGAGCCGATATGGTATCGTACTGTGGGGGTACGATGCTCCCATCAGGAGATTCAACATCATCGAAACGTCCTCAACTCTTCACCGTGATCTCAACATACCCTAGTCATACACAACATACGGAGAAAGAAATAGAAAAGTCTTCTTCACCATGGGAACCATGTCAGGACGATACTTGAATCAATTGCACCTATAAAATGTAAGATTTTTTAATTGTGCAATAAAAACAATCAAAAATAGAAAGGCTCTCCTGCAAAAGCAGTATCGGTTGTTGTTGTTGTTGGTCGCGCACAGAATATAATCTGGCGCGCTCTTATTGTTTTTTGGTTTTTTTCTTCTTCTTCTTCTTTCTGAGTTGTGATCTCTGTGTGAAACGATTGTGAAAATGAGGCCGAACGACGGCGGTTGTACATTATCTATCGGACGGGGGCGGGGTCACGGCCCCGCCACAACGTCAGATTGGCCTCGGCCTATCGCCAAATAAATTGGAAATTATTCAACACGAAGGAAATACAATTCAAATACGGACTCGGAATAGGGGAAGGATCTGAAGACTGGTCCGAAGAGACTGCAACGTCGAATATAAGAGCCGTTAATACATACATTTCTTCTGATAAATTTTATTTGGATACGGTACAGTACTTTGTCTGGTATTGCAAGGGCGAGAAAAGATCGGCTTAGAGTTTCGTACGTTTTGTAGTAAGAAAATGAAATAATTTGTCCTTTCTGTTTATTGTTCGTTTTTAGAATTTAGGTATTTGACTCTAACTGTTGTTTTAAAGTAATATATCGTATTTAGAAATAAAATATCTTCATTTAAAATGCCTGGGGTTAAATGCGAGGGTTTTTAATAATGCAGCTTTCACGGCCTTTCTGTTACCTCTCGCTGGTTTGGTCTCTTTCTAGACCGGTCCTCTACTTGAAGACCGACGGCCAGACCAAAGACCGAACCAGCCGTTCTGCGCAATATCAGCAGTCCGAAGGTTAATGTCAAGGATCCACTGCAGTGCTTCTAAGGTGATTCTGCAGGCGACTATTTTTAAACGTCTGTCGAGAACTAATTGATTAACGGATGAATAGCGGTGCAACGAATCGAGCGTTAAGGAGAATTCGCCATCTTCAGTGGGTCGTCCTAATTCACTCCCCATCGGGTCGGCTTAAACGCCACTATCCTAAACTTAATTCTACGCCAAATCGCGATATCATCACGTCACGATTTTATGCCAATCCGAATAATCGGAAGAATAATTTCGTAGGAGAACTCAAGCCGTAATAATTACAGCGCTGAAGTTTTTGGAATTGTGCCTCGGAAGTCCAATTTCGTCCAACCACAATGGGCTCATTTTAATATTTCAATGTCCAATCCTCGATTTATTTCGGTCGATTGTTTTTATCATGTGTGTTTGTTTCAAAGGAGGATGTATTTGACGACTCCTTTTTCGGTTTCAATTCTCAACCGGGCCACCGGTTGACCGTGAGGTTTTCTTTTTTTAATTCGAACACCCGATAAAATTTATTCTCCGATAAACGGACGTTCGGAAGAGAAGGCGACGACGGTAATTGGAAATCGACGGACTTCGGAAATGCTGCTGGTCAAGTTTTGTTCGGCTGGTTTTATTTCTACCCGTCGGAGGGGACTTCCCCGCCTGAAGTTCAAGGGCCCGGGGCTTGGTAAAAGAAAATCGACGCGAATAATTTCACAGACGAGCGAACATCTGGGGCCAGATATGGGGATAATGTGCATTTTTAAATACCCGTTTGGAGATCTTTGGAAGTTTGGAATGGTCCTATCCTGAGTGCTCCTGGTGTTTTCAGAGTACTATAATGTGTCCGTGGGGATTTTTAGCCTGGATGCTCATTAAGCCGCATCAACGTCTAGCTCTGTGAATTTATTTTCTGAACAATATCGCCGAGCTCGAGGGAGGAGGACAAGTAGGATGCCGCGACCGAGAGGAAATGGACTAGCGTTAGTTTTATGGAACCGGTCGGCGTTGGTCTATTTGGGAGGCCGGAAAAAACCGTCAAAAATAAATTCAATCTTAACCTGTTTTGTCTCTGGTTTGCCGGCCAGAAAGCTGCAAAAAGGTATTCCATTAAATTCCCGGCTAATATCCTAGTCGGATGCTATCTACGGAGATGGGTCTATCGACCCGGCGAGCCGGGGGAAAAACTCGAGGGTCAACAAAATTCCTCCCCCCCCCCCGGCTTCTTTACTTTTTCATCATTCTACGGATGAGGCGTATTATTATCTCCGCGATACTTGTAATGGAAGTTCCGAGTCGAAGTCGTGACCGTGGGCGGACTCCTATCCTCAGTTTCAGGACCCTTCCAGCCGTCTAATGGAAATGCAAGTCCAATTTATTTACAATCGCTTTACAATTTATCCTTTCACATTACGGCCCGATTAGTATTTTCCGTCGCGTATAACGGCCTGTCGCCATCGCCGATATCACTGTCAAAATAGTTTATGTCGTACTCAGAACAGGCGACAAAAATTATCGCCGGATAAATGAGAGAAGGACTTGAATTGTCACTAACCGGCGTAATTTTCCTATATGACTTTTCCTGTGTTCGGCCGGCTTCGTCGGAAGGTTTTTTGCCGGGAATTATCCAGGGAAAATTCCCCGCTGTTCGTGTGCGACTGACTGGAGGCCGTGACAATGGCCTTTCTTCTCCCAGTGCAGGCCGTACAGACCGAACTCGTTTCCCAGTAATATTCCGTGTTTAAATTATCCTGGTTGCGAA
Organism: Lethocerus indicus; assembly: GCA_019843655.1. NCBI lineage: Eukaryota > Metazoa > Arthropoda > Insecta > Hemiptera > Belostomatidae > Lethocerus > Lethocerus indicus. The sequence continues at coordinate 18,210,786 of JACDQD010000011.1, forward strand.
TAGGAAAATGGAATAGGGGTGAGAAAAAAACCTAAATTATTCCGACAGGACGCCAAGTCGGCACAATTGTTCCAACTCGCGAGTGTACAAAAGGCGGTACTTTGATGATATCGCCTATCCCATTGTGGTTACGCCATCTCTCCGAATTCGTTTCTACCGACCTATTCATGTATTGTCGAATTTGATATTAAACAAATTTCGGGACGTATTTTTTGCATTCCCTCACCCTTGTAATATGATTGAGGAAAAATGCCAAATTCAAATTAAATAAATTGTATATTGTGTGTCCGGCGTTGTTGGCTCGGTTCGGTTGTTGTTGATGAAAACAACCTTTCACTTCCTCGTATCGCTTGCACGTTGTTGGGTCCCCCCTCGCGAGAGGAGAGTTTCAGTTAAGAAAGAGGTAAAAAATGTTTTTCATCGGGAACAGGAGCGGCCGAGTGTTTCGGGCCCGAGGACGGTGGGTCCTTGTCCGCGATCGAGCCATCAAAGGCACCAGTGACGTCACCAGTGATGGTACCTAAAGCTACGGCCACCGCCACTCGATTTTGGCTTTCGGCCTTCCTCAACTCCTCCAATAGAGGCCGTGTCTAAGCCGTTTTTCAACCGCCGATGAGCAGAGTTTCCTTTTTCAACAACTTTTAACAATTTTGCGGTTTGAATTAAAAATTCGAATATCCGACGAATTGGTTGTATGACATTAAAATATTCAATACGTCACTACCCGACGGAACTGAGCATTCGCAAACAGTATTTTTTATATATCATACATCACGCGATTTACAATCTCCATTCGGTTACGAGTTCCAAACCTTGGCGAGGAAGGTTAACTCCTCACCCCCCCCCTCCCCACCCCGCAAAGTTAAACTGAGGTCGTGTCGGGGAACATCAGTTATTACTCGCAGAAATATGGCGGAAACTCTTATAACAACCGGCCCGTAACAGAATCAGAAATAGTGCAGTGACTGTATAAGGCGTAAGTGACTTAATCGACCTACTGAAGATGGCGAGTAGACCGAAACCGGTCTAGCGAAAGTCCAATCGCATTGTTTATATGTTCGAATATATAGGATATCCAGACGGCCTTGGATTGGCAATAAAATGATGGGAAAAACTGCAAATAACTACAGTTCGTAATTAGAGGATTCGGGAAGTACCTTTTGGAAATGTAATTTTTTTTGCGCGCCACACAGCGTGTTATTAAATTGGAAATGGCAGTTTTGAGGAAATTCGATGCGCTTACGGCCTCGCATAATACACAACTGGACGGGGAGGAGGAACGGCCTAATACTTTATAATTAGTCTTTTGGCATCCGCGACTGAGGTCGTTTATCCCCGGCCCCGGCCCGTCCTCCGCTCCTCGTTTACTCGAGAAAATTGGCCTCCCCCCCCCGTGAACCGGTTTTCCGAAGGACAACATTTTTCTCAGAAATACTTTCGAAAACACCTGAAAAATAACTAGCCGAAGAAAACGAAAACGAAATCAAATTCCGCGAAAATTATACCGCGAATTGTACGGAATTCCCCGGCGTAACCCTGCGGCGAGACAATTTATCTTCGATTCTTTCGGGCGATCCGCCGAGGTTTCGTCGCGCTGTCCGATATCTATATCTTCAATATCGTGAAACGTGAACCTACATCCATCGTGAATTGCTTTGCCGACGTCCGATGCGCGTTGAGCAAGTGTTGTTAACGTATTGTAACTGCGCCGACAGGATGCTTCTCGGGCAAAAGAATCACGACAGAGTGTCTAATAATAATATGATACAAATACATTAGGCTCCGCCGGGGGGGGGGTCAAAATTTCTGACCGGTGAAGCTGAGCGAGAGGGTGGATTTTTCCTCATGGGGAAATTCTCGAGACATTTTCTTACCCCCAGTAATCCGTATTGAGGAGGTTCCGTCCACCGCCAGTTACCGCGACAAGAAGGGGTACACGATGAGGAAATAATATTCAGAAGTTCGCCTCGAGAATTGAGATTGGATCGATATGGAGGAAATTCCCTCTTAAAGATTACTTCCTACGAAGTTCTTCTTTCTCCCATTAATTCTTTAAGTTTAAAAAAACCCCACGTTGAGTGCCGGTAGGAGAATGACATTAGATTGTTGTCGAGCACGACTAAGTTGTTTTACTTGACGCCGGTGACCTGAACAATGTGGGGGAGGAAACGTGAATCACCGGCGACACGGGCCGTGATCAGTGACCCACCGCCGGGTTTCATCCATTGTTCCGAGTACAGTCAACCTTTACGCTTGTACCGAGTTCATTACGGCCGGATATTATTCTTTTTTCCGTCATTGAAAATGCGCACAGCGCGACTCTCGCCGTCTCCGATGAATGGTGAACGATGAATAGCCAAAAAAAATAAAATGGTAAAACCGAAAACAGTGTAAAGATTCGGTTGATCGACGCACAAAGTCAAGAAAGACGGGAAGTCATCAGACGCTACGAAATTGCCACTTGGATTATTAGGACAACGGTTCACAACTGGGGGGGTAATGTATCGCTTAGTCGGTAAATACTAACTCGTATATAACACGCTGTTAGCTGTAGGTAAAGAGAAGCGTATTATTTAACTGAAAATCCGATAGGAGATTGGGGGGTGGGGGTGGGGTGGTGGGTCGAAACACACCGACCGGAGCCTCACAACGACCCCTGACACCCGGCGACCCAATTCTGCTCCCGGTTACATAACTCTCGAATTGTGGCCAAAATCGGATAATTATTCAAAATCCATCCTCCGTTCCGTCGGCGAACAATATCATTTTTAGATTTGGGGCCGCCCCCCCCCCTCGCATAATTGTTTAGTACGGAATATTTGGGTCTTGCGATTATCTCGCTCCGGATTATCGGGACCGGAATTTACGAACGGAAGGGACCGACAAATTTCATTGACGAACAGGACTTCCGAATCGGTACAATATTACGAAGGATGATAGATTCTAATTATTGGATTCTGTAGAAGTTGAACGATTCGGTGGGCCCCCACAGCTGAAATGCGGTTGTAAATTAATAGTTTGTTCGTTACTGATAGTTAAAATCTTACCGTATTCGGTAATTGTATTTGGCGTGTATTGTTTGTCACCGCCTATAATTAATAGTGTATTAACTTCGGGCTCTATTCATTAGCGACTATCCGCGTTATCTCCCCCCACCCCACGTAATTGAAACGGGAGTTATCTCTCGATAACGCATTCGGTGCATTCGATGCGTCCGAAGAACCTAACGAATAAAGATACTGAGAAAAAAAAAAACAGGAGGGAGATCAGAAAACAACGTACGGCCTGGTAGCGGACTTTGGCACCCGCTACTGAGACGGCGAACAGCCGTAACCGGTCTAGCCGGCGGTGGAAATCTACGGTATTCCAACCTCTCGCATGCCACACAACGTATATTCCAAACTATAATCGATATTTATTACTCCAGCGAACGCGTTACGTAATTTTTATTTACAGTTTGGCCCGGCTAATTTTTTTTTCTCCTCACTTATATGTTTGCTATTGGTTGACACGATTTCGTTTTTTCATACAGTGTAGCGTCCAAAGATAGCGCGCCTAATCGGAATTCTGTTTCTTTTTTTTTTTTATTTATAATCAGCGAATTATATATTATTAACGATCGGTCAAATCTGAAAGGGGTCACGGGGACAGAGCCAGCCATTTTTACCAGACATTTACAAGTGATACGTGGTTGGGGATCGTATATAACACCAAATTCGTTTCACCTCTATAGTCGGACCTATTTAAATTCTACAGACTATAGAGACGGGTCGAAGGTAGAATACTCCACTATATTCTAAACCCTCTCTTCAAAACCGGATATTTTTCTGCAGCTTCCCCAAGGAAAACTCTCTTTCGACATCAACATTATTATTAGTAGAACATGATGGGACTGAAATTTTATAGCTATTTATTAAAACGGACCCGAATTGTGATTAGTAACAATCGTTTGTGGTAATACAGGGGTGCCCCACTGAGTGAGGTCGTCTCGGGGTCATTTTTGTAATCACTGCCCTAAACGAACTTTTGTCGACCTCTTAAGCTATTCACACTGATACCTCGAAGGGATATATATATATATATGTCGTCGAGAGTCCATCTCCAGTCCTAATGTGCAGTGGAGGGGCGTAATAATGCAGTCGGGCGTATCGGCAGCATCCTGTTGGCACTGTTAAAGCGGAAAAAAAAAAAAAAAAAAATCGAATGCCCAATATGGACCGCGGGACGGATCTCACTGTTATGATCCGCGTTAGGATTAAGCCGTCGTTTTTGTTCAAAATGCGGCCCCGCCCCAGTAATGCTCTAATGCGGCTGTACAATATTGGATTTTACGAAGGAGGAAAAGAGATAAAATGAGGAGTCGAGTGTTGCGCCATCGCCTTTGCCGTTTGGGAAAAACCCGGGGGTCATCACTAATGATTGCCGGCTCATTATCTCCCTCCATCCCTCCCTCCATCCCTCCCTCCCCCTCCCTCCCCCTCCATCCCTCCCTCCCTCACTCTCTTTCTCTCGCCGCTCTTCCAGCACCTTTCTATCTCCCGTTCATTCTCGTACTTGAAAAACGGGTTGGAGAAGCCACTGGAGGACCTCGTACCACTAGTAAAAAGTTAGAATTTGGCAATATAGAATTGAAACATTATCATCCAATCACTTTTACTGCTTTACTAATCCACTTTTAAAAGCCCAATTCGGTCGTTCGTCTCTGTTACAAACTCGGTTATCTGCATACATTAAGTCTGCCCCAAACCGGAGGGCCTTTAGCGGGGCCTTCATTTCGAAGGTTCGAATATACGCAACAGGGTTTTTCTACATTTATGAATATTGGTAGTCTGCACTGTTCACAATGTCAGTACATATTTTCAGCGACCTACCGCAATTTCAGAGTCAATAATAATGACGTTTTAAAAACTCCATCCATTCGATCGATACACGCGAATCCTTATCGCGTAAACGGGGAAATACTTCCGATAATCGTTTATCTGACGTTTTCTAGTAAACTATGCCCGCCCGGAGCTATTGACACAGTATAAATGCGGTTTATTAACCGAAACGGGATATTATTCTGGCCGAAAGAGATGGAACAGAAACACAAGTTTCCTTAAGTGTTATTGAATTCCATCCCTTTTCAATCCTTTGGTTATTAAGAAAACAAGTGCTGTTGTAATTAAAGAAGGCCACTTTGTACGGCCGAATTGCCGGTATTTAAGGCCGGAAAAAAGAAACCGGCCGGAATGTACGAAACCGTAAATTTACTCCGTCCATTATTCTTTTATGTTGATGCTCTCGAAGCGTTGTATTTCAATGCTCGAGTTAACACGGCGCAAAAAACCCTTTGTAATTGACAAGTGATAAAAAAAAATGTCGACAATTTAAGCCCCTATTGATTTAAATCGTATACTGCGTCAAAAAGTCACCGGCAATGTCAAGAACGAAATGATTGTACATTCTGCTTTAAAAATCGTTCTTCTCTCCGGCATCATATTTCACGTTATATTCATCTATTTGTTCCAGTTGGGCTGTTTCTATTTTTGATGTTGACCGGAGGTGGCGTCCGCTCGTCTGACGATTTCTCCAACAGGTTTACGAATTTCGATTGGCAACTCACGAAGGTAGGTATTATTTTTTCCCGGAATTCAATTCCAATAATTATACTTGCCTATGTCCCGTCGCAAAATAATAGAGAAATGGAAAACAAACTCGCTTGAAAACTCCCCTCATTTACTAGAAAAAAACCGCCGTTCCATTAGAAAATATTAAAAATACGAATTGAGTGGTCAAAACCCATTCAACAGATTGGCCGCTAGATGGCGCCCTCTTCCGGGCCGGTTGTTAACAAGCGTGAAATAGTAATTTCTAAAAGCGGTAGATAATGATGACTTTCAATTGACTTTGAGGCGTTGAAACTGTACTTTGTCAAAACATATATTATAATTCGGCCTTTTAAAATGATAAGTCGAAAATATAAGCCGTATTTTTTCTGGTATAATACTTTTCGGTCCGAAGATTCCAATCCTCTTTGGTATGTTTATAATCATACAATTGATCGTGGCCTCAACATGCCCCCACGACTGCTTAACGCCTCTAGCCAAGAATTACCATTAAATTCGAGTCAAAACGTACCATCATCGGGTCGTTTCTTTTATCGTGTCATTCAATTCAGAAATAAACATATTGTACTTTCAACTGTAAAGTTGACTATACAAAAATAAAAGGATTAAAACTAATCGAAGGAAAAACTTTGCCCAACATATTCGCGGATCTGTACGCTTTCATAAATCCCCGTACCCGACTCAAAAGAAGCGACTTGAACAGAAAAATGGGACTCTTAAGGCCATTACTAAAACGGACATCGAAATTGACCTCAAGTAACAAACTGACAAAGCGATACTGAAACCGACACGGACATACGGTATAGAGAGCTATGGGGTTCCACCGAGACATCCGACAAGGCTCCCATCCAGAGATTCTAATCAAAAGTCCTTCGCACAATCCTTAATGCTCCTCCTGGGTATGTTTCTAACCACACAATCCACCATGACCTCTCAACATACCGACAGTCGACCAAGTCGCAAAATCCCGGTTCCCGAAGTTCCACTCCCGCCTTTCTCCTCATCCCAATCCACTCGTTCAGTCTCCTTCCTCTCTTACCCATCCGTTATCATCACCTCGGACAGCAGTTAAATCAAGTCAAAAAGCGCCATCATCGGGTGGTTTCTTTATCGAGACAAACGCGTGAAAAATATACACGTATCAATTGTACTTAGGACTGTAAAGTTGATTGTGCCAAATAAAAAAAAGTTATTGTGGAATCGCATATTATGAGGGGAGGATTAATTGTGGTTTAGTATTGTGTTCAGAACGTGGGCGCGAAAGCTTGGAACGACAACGTGGTGTTGTCGCCGGTCAGCCTGAAGCTGGTGCTGGCCACGCTGAAGGAGGGCTCGGCGGGCAACACCTCCAGGCAGCTGGAGAACGCCCTCAACCTGAGCGAGGACCCAAAGGCGAACACCGTCTCAATCGCCACATTCGCCGCCATCGTCAGGTCGCTACAGGTCAGTATCAACCGTCGAACGTCTCCCCATACACTGTCAGATATACCGAGCTAAGTATACAAATCCCTTGGCTGGTTCTAATCGATATCGGAAGTAACGCTGGTTCAGTGAAAACCCCAATAAAAACATGGTAAACGGAACTTTCGGAATTGAGATAATATGGAAAAATTAAAGGAAACAAGAATATATAGTCGGATTAGAAGAATACCGGCGAAATGCGCAATTCCCCTACTAAAAATAGTCGGTAAAGAGATAAAATAAAAGACTTACCGGCAACGCCGAGTGGACGGTGTAAGTGGGCCGTAAGCTGCTCCACTTGAAACCTGAAACACAGAAAATAAACGTCTTTTTAAGCGGTAGAAGAAAAGAGTAAAAAGCCCTACAGTGGATCTCGCTCGGGCGGTTTCCATACACAGGAATAATCCCTGTATTAGCGGCTGCTCCGACCCTTTCTATCTATCCCACACCAATAAGCGATATAGTGATTAATGTAATTAATTTATTTTCTTCCGACTCAACCTCGTATTTACCACTCAGGACGGTCGTAAAAGAATATAATAACGATTAAAAATTTTTAAACTGTAAAACGATATATTCAATTTCTACCACAGTACAGATTCAAATCTTATTAAGGAAATAACTATAAGACGTGACTATTGGGTTGACAGCTAAGTAATTGCGGGATTCACCGACAAGTGGCGTTGTACATATTTTTAAGTACGTCATCTTTGCACAGATAAGCCGTAGATGGTTTTGAATGCAGGTATAAGATACATTCAGCTTCTCTGCAATGTCCCTTGTCGAACTATGGCGATCCGAATCAACTGAATGGCCTTTATTTGGTCATCATCGACCTCCACCGGACGTCCACAGCGCTCCTCATCTTTTAATGAAAAATTCTGTACGGTACCGACACTGCCGTCCTTTTAAGGCTTCATCACCGTACACGGCGTACAACTTTTTGTGAGCCCGCGAGGCGTTAACACCTTTGCGAAAATAAAAAAGCGAAATATGACGGAAATACTCACTTTGGTTCACCTTTTTATACACACACACACAATTCAACTGGTCAATGTAAAGTCATTGTAATTTTGATACTGAATGTTTCAGAAAGGGCTAAATAATAACATATCAAAGAATCTTATCTGTGCAAAGATGTTGACGTACTTCAAAATATGTACAACGCCACTTGTTGGTTAATTCCGTAATTACTTAGTCGTCAATCCGATGTTATCTTTTTTTAATAATTGCCGAAATTTTTCGCTCAAGGTTTTATAATATTGTTGACGTTTTCGTTCAGATTCCCGGCGACGGGTACGACCTCGACGTCGGCACCAAGGTCTACGTCGACGATGAGACCGAACCCTACGAAATGTTCAAGAACAAGATCCAGTTCCTGTACGACGCCGCCATGGAGAAGGTCGATTTCCAGAAGGGAGAGGAGACCGTCAAGAAGATCAACAAGTGGGTCGATTCCGTGACCAAGGGGCACATTCAACATCTCATCTCGGACAGTCAGTAACCACGACTATAAATAATAGAGTCACTTTTAGCCGGCGTTTAAACAGCTCTAGATCTTCGATCGAATCTCGTCTACTTGTAGTTGAACTGTGGTGTTCTGCCAGGCCGACAAATAACGATATAATTCAAACTTTAAAGTTGAAAATAACCGACGTACCAAGTTAAATAGCTTCGCTTATCCGCGACCATACAAAAATATAACAAATTTCACACCCGAATACCCCATCGTCCTAATCCAATCGTCCAGACCCTATTATCTTCCTACATTTCCCTATAGACCCTTGAAAAGGAAGTGGACGCGTGATCTAAATGTGCCAAAAAAATAGATAAATACAATTTTAGAAATAGTGTAATTTACAGTTGTAACAATAAAACAATAAAAAAAAAAAATTTCAAATATTTTGCACTATAGTATGACTGTTTTGAACGATTCCGCTATCTGCAAGTGCTAGTGGTCAGCTTTATTACATTGGCGGTTCGATCGGAACTGAGCCCATTAAAATAGCCAGTCGAAGCCGCGTTAAAATCACCGTCAATGTCACCGACACGGTTTATTCAATTGTCCAGGCGATTCGCTGAAGGACACATCGATGATCATCCTGAACGCGATCTACTTCAAGGGAAAATGGGAGTTCCCGTTCGCCCCGAAGGACACAGCGCCGGGCGAGTTCTATGTCAGCCCCTCGAGGACGGTCCAGGTCTCCTACATGAAGGCGGTCAACAGGCTCTCCTACGCCGAAGTGCCCTCCATCAAAGCCTCCATACTCCGCCTCCCCTACTCGGTAACTCATTTATATAACAAATCGCGAAGTACGCAATATAGAAAAATCTGTATATGGGCGCAAAGTTTAGGTTGGTACGACCTTTGGAAATATTGCCAAAAATAATATATCCTTCAATAATTTTTGAACCGCTTTTGAATCATCTTGTATGCGATTAAAGGAAGGACTATATAAGAGTGGTCAGATTTCAAAAATTACCTATTTTTCAACTTTCTTTTATCGGACAAGTTGATCTCACCTGGGGTCTACTGTTGACGGTGTATTGGGATAAATCCGCGAGTTTTTTTGACATTTTCAACTTTCCTCCGTAGGGAAAATTATATATTATAACGGAGCTTTCTGAAGACAAAGTCCCGCGAACGAAGGCGTCACTGGCGTTTACCTCGTTTTTCTCGGATTTCAGGGCGACAAGTTCGCGATGTACCTCGTCCTGCCTGAGAAGAAGAACGGTCTTGAGGACGTCATCAGGAGCATAACACCGGAAAGGTTGCGTCAGGCCAAGGAGAGCATGGAACCGCTATCTGTCAACGTCAAACTGCCCAAGTTCAACTTTGAGTTCACCGCCAGCCTCATGCAGACACTTATAGAGGTACGGACACTAGACCTGTTTACAGTCTTCATTATAGGCTACGCAGTCAAAAGTAGATTTAAACCTCAAATTTGGACTGATAAGGACGTCAAAACTTACTATAGTCAACAATCGTAAACACCCCCCCTCCAGGCGGCTTAAACGCCGTTGGTCCAGATATATTCTATGTATAGAATAACAAGTCAGAAAAGTGTTTCCGGTGGGTGATTTCTTCATCGTGAGTACCATCATATTAGGACAATATTTACATCAATTGCACGTATTACATATAAAATTGTTGATTGTGCAATAAAAATAGAATCGGTCAAAGCATCGGGGATACCCTTACAATAATATTACAGATTACTATGTTTGTGTACGAGGCCTGTCTGGGGTTATTTCTGGGGCAGGCCGTCACTTCATAATTGCCTTTATAATTACCTTCGCAATCGCCTTTATAATTGTCTTTTTCTCGGTTCGAGGGCAGTGAAAATTCTGCCGGACAATTGAATTGTTGAGTTTCCCTCGCGCCAATACCAATTTCCCTCGGGAAATCCGTTTCCAGAAAACGGATATGTTGTGCAGGCGTCATGAAGGTGGATGACTTGCACCCAAATATCCGCCGGAAGTATCTATGGCCTTTTATCCAAAAGTATAGTTGGACTTTTTTTTCCAACAACAATTTTTATCTAAGACTTACTAGCGATGAAAACAGGTCAACTTCAAGAATTGGTACCCTAGACCGAAACATATCTGAAATTGAATCAGAAGACAATGCGCATACTGATATTTGAATTTTCAATAAAATTAGAAGGTTATTTTTAAATTGTTTTTCAAAGACTCTAATTTGGACTTATCGTTAATCGTTACCAATGTAGTAATTCGATAAAATCGTCTATATTAAAACTTGATAAGTTTTACTTTGGTTGCTTGCGTGTTTCACGCATGCCCCAGAATGCGGATGACCCCCGATATGCCTCTGGGTCTATCAGAGTACGGACAACTGAAACTGTGTTCTCAGTCCTCGATATTCGCATCGACTACGTGTACATGTTCGCTATACAACGTGTTTTTTTCCTCCCAGTTGGGTCTACGCGACATGTTCGGCGCCAGGGCCAACTTCTCCAGGATGGCCCCGGGGTCCAAGGGGGATCTCTACGTCAGCAACGTGCTGCAGAAAGCCGGCCTCGAAGTCAACGAAATTGGAAGCATAGCGTTCGCCGCCACACGTCAGTACACCCTACTAATATTAGTACTAATATCTAGTATATACTAGGACACAAACACACGGAAACATACGGAAACAAAACATTAGTATACTTTTGACAATTTCAATGATTATTCGGTTCCGGTTTCGTTTTAACGTGCACTCATTAGGCCATGGCGTCCATGGTATTCGAACCGCCTGCTCTGAAGATGCATTATCCGTACACAAACTCAAATTCAATTAATACGGTCACATATCCTACAGACGTGTTCGGTGCTATGTAAAGTGCACGTATAAGAAAATATATAATGGTTAAGAGAGAGGAAATATAAAATTATTATTATTTCAATCGAAGCGAGTTCAAAAAAGCTAAAACTCTGTAGAACAAAATAGAATAATGGATTTGAATCGCGAAATGCACTTAACGAAAATCCGTATTTGTCACTCGTATCCAAAGCTTCCAGTCAAAAGTCCTAACCGAACAATTGACACATTGACCTCAATATACCACCAGTTGACGAAATCGCAAAATCCCGGTTCCTTAAATTATTTCTCATCATCCAAATTTGCTCGTTCAATCCCTTTCTTCTTTCACCCATCCATTATCCCCCCCCCCATGTCGGCTTAAACGCCGCTTAAAAGTGCCACCGCTGGGTGGGCGACTTCTTGTATCTTGCAACTGTAACAGTTTATTGTACGAGGACAAAAATCCACCCCCTGATCTACGGTCTAACTCCGGTTTGGCTTTGTTTCGCAGAGATCGAACTGTCGAACAAATTCGGCGAAGAGACGGCCGAATTCCACGTCGACCGGCCGTTCTTGTTCTTCATCGAGGACGAGCCGACGATGACCGTCGTGTTCGCCGGCAAGGTGGTCGACCCGACGCTGAGGGGCAGCCCGACAGTCAGGGTGATACAGCCGAGGATCGAGCCCCAGCCGAGACCTCAGCCGGCCGTCCACAGACCAAGTAACAGAACACAGCGTTACTAGAACCCCCCCTCTTCTTCTTCTTCTTCTTCTTCTTCTACACTCCCATCCCCGAGCCCCATACGGCGGTAAACTATTCCGAACCACCCCCAACCCCGCCCCATCTCTAGGCCAGCGCTGTCCAACCCGGCTGTCGACACTAGCGCCGCCATCGCATTATTACTATGTCCCCGCGCAAAAGAACGAATTTTTTTTTAACAAAATATTAACACAATATATATATATATATACATTACGAATCTCAGCTTTGTTCGATAATGAATCTTAAGTTATATAGGATAATAATAAAATGTTTAAAAATAAAAAAAAAGCGCTTGTTTTCTTGAACCTTTTTTCGCAATTCCTTCTCGAACTGTCGTCCTTGAAAACCCGAACGGATATGTCCGACAGAAATGATTTTTTTGGTTAACTCTGGCGATTAGTCGAAAGGGTTGGACAACGCTGGGTCGAAATTTATGCGCGCCGTCGTCTTCGATGGTCCATCAGTCGAAATGGACTGTAGACCGGTTTCGGCCGACCGCTAGTCGAAAAGCGTACAAAAATAAATTTGGAATACCCGCTTTTTCGGCCTGCATGATTCGTCAATAAGGGGCTTTTTCCAAAATGAAAAACTTTACTAGAGATGTTCCGAGAGAACAGGGCAAGGCCCGGTCTATAAATTTATGCCGGTTTCTTTAGTACAATTTTAGGGGTTCATTTACTTCGTTCGGCACGCGGTTTTCGTTCGCAGTCAAAACGATGAAAAATTGAGTCAATTGGCCAAAACATGACTGGCTGAATGACTATTCAGAACAACATGCTAGGTTTCCCCACGTCCAGTCAGTAACATTCTGACGGAATAGTCAACTGGCATGTCTGTTATACGATATATATAAAAGTGAAAAATCCGCGAAACAAGCGAGACGTTAAGGCAACGCAGGCCTCGTAACTGCACTTTTAGATGTTGAACGGTCGGTCTAGAAAAAAAACGCAGAGCATAATTCTAGTATAAATAAATTCCAGCCTATCGACAGTAGGCGATTGGACGCTGACAACAAATCTGAGCGGAGTTACTTCGTTTAGAAACTATTTTCGAGACCACCCAACAAGTGCCGTAAATCCAAGTCCGCCGCCCGGGTCAAAGTTCAATGAGCGACTCTGGGGGGAAAACCACGGGCGTTCCGATTACAGCCGGGTATATACAGTCACGACTGCGGACCTGGATTTAAAAAAAAAAAAAAAAAGAATCCCTCCAGGCAAATCGCTGGGAATTTTTCACCTGCGTTGTTCCCCTCCATAAAATTATTAACGACCCGATCCTGAAGAAGTACGTGCGTGATTCACCCACGTTTCGACCGAATCGAATGTGTAGGTTCGCGTCGAAGAAATATTCTCGTGACGAAACATTCTTTTTTTGATTCGGTTTTTCCCCCTTCTTGACCGGAAATCGGATTTATTGCGCGAAATTAGTTTGCAGGAAAGAAATATTCCAGCAACTCTGGCCGTTTTCACAGTAATCCCTTGAGATAATCCAGTGTTTCTTTAGGATATTAAACTAGTCTTTAAACTTCCTCTAACGATCTTGAAGGTCGCAATATTAACAACACGAGAACCTTGGGACTGTCGTGTGGGCAAGTAATCCTACTTCTTCCGAAACCCAGAAAAAAAATCAGTAAATCCGCGTCGGGGAAATTTCTCTTGAAAGTTGGGAATCACCGATGTCATCTTCTTCGTATAAACGTTTATACTCACCTTTTTCTAGCGGGTTTCCAGTCATCCATAGTATGGGCTACAAATTAATGGGCGTAATTGACTTGACGGGAAATTCACACTGCCGTGTAATTCCTCCAAGTTCCTGTCCTACTCAATACCGCCCAGCCTTCGATATATCACTCGCGGTTATTGAAAGTATGGAGATATCGTCTACTCGGTACAACCCGCCTTCATGCATGCCCCCACATGGTGCACATTCAGTATTGGCATTGTTCGGTTGCAAAACAAAAAACAGCCTTTCATTTTCTCGCGTCCCTTGCAAAAGTAGATTCATTCCAAAACGTTTTGCAAAATACCGACAAACGAAATAAACGAAAACAGACCGCCGCAGGGCCAGGGACGGGCTAAACCGGTCTCGCCGAAGACCGAACCCTCAATTCGGGCCCGAGTTTTAATTTAATTAAACGCCCGCACAGTATAAAATACCGTTATACCGTTGGGTAAAATGAACGTGTCGACAGGCGGCGGGGAAGAGGAACCACCGACGACGACGACCACCACCACCGAGCGGCCCCTCGACGACAGGTACGGCCGGCCCACCAAGAGACCCCCAGGATCGGGGAGGTTCTCATTCTTCGACATCGAACTTCTACAGGTAACGAACGATTAAAAGACCTGAACGAATATATCTTTCTTTTTGGTACGATCTGAAAATGATTTTTCGGGGAAATAAGCGAAGGAAAACTTGAAAAATTCGCGCGACGAGTCTCACGCTGCGCGTCATCTTTACGTCCATACAATCCACACTTGGGATTGAACCACTGACAACGGTTATCACTGACTGGCTTCCGGTAGGATCGCATGATGTTCCGTGAGGAATTCACCCGGTCGTTCCGGGATTTTTCGTGCGTTTGGAAACCATTGTTGGGGTCGATCCGGGGGTCGACCCCTGCCAACCGATATTCTTGCCGTCTCGCGATATAGTTCCGGTCGCGGTACTTACTCTCATCTCCGATAAATGATTGTGTCTGTTGTGCAGTGGCTGTACAGGGAGGAGAAGTCCAACTTGGTCGTCTCGCCGGGGAGCCTGAAGGCCAGCCTGGGCCTGGTGCTGGAGGGGGCTCGCGGTAACACCGCCGCACAGCTAATACACACCCTCAGGCTGCCCGCCAACCTGACAATGGCCAAGGACAAACTACACGACTATATCGACCTGCTGACGGTAATATCATGCCCTACAATTCACGAATAAGACGGGGGAGGGTATATTCTCTGGGTACTTTCCAGTTTTCCCTGGAAGGGGGCTTTAGCGCTAACAAACCGTCGTCCCCTTCAACTCCTCCTGTTCAAAACAACCGAAAAAAATCGACCTCAGGAAACCGAAATATTTTGTTCTTTTTACCACTTGTGCTACTGCGTCGTCAACCCTGTTCTAATGTTTTCTTCGACGAAATACCTATTAAGGCAGGTTCGATACCTTGGGCTACATTTAGACAAACGGCTAACATGGAACAGACTTCAACAGAGACAATTATTGAAACGGACATCCGAATTAACATTAGACAACGAACTTTTCAATATATAAAACCGTATTGAAACCTTACTATGGGGTCCCATTATGACTTACAACATCCAGCATCCAGAGATTCCATCCTCACTGCTCCTCGGTGGCTTTCATCTATTTAACGAGGGAAATGTATACGGAAGTTTAATTGTTTCTAAAGTCGGTAAACCGGCTATTGATGAGTTCGGATTTGTAATCGAATGACCGGGATTGAAACCCGGACGGTTCCTTTTTTTCGCGCCATCAGGACGGCGGAGACAGCTCTTCGGGGGTGACCCTGAAGATGGGCAGCCGGCTGCTGGTGAAGAAGGGCCTCGAGACGAAGCCCCGGTTCAGGGAGTCGATAGCGGACAACTTCAAGGCCGCCATCAACACGGTCGATTTCGGCAACAAGCAGAGGATAGCCAACGAGGTCAACGCCTGGGTCAACAACATAACCCACGGCTTCATACCGGCCCTCATAAATGCAGGTACGTCAATTTCAAATCAACCCCCGTTGTATAACTACTTAACAATTTGCACTCGGATGTAATTCGCGTAATTTATTTATGAAATATTCGTCCGATGCTGATACTGGCGATAATTGAAAAAAAACACAAAATTACCGATGTCAAACTCGACATCCGAGTGCAAAAGGTTAATATTGTAAAGGAGATAAGGTTTTGGCGATAAGAACTTGAATCACTAACTACACTGTGCGAAGTAACACTGTGTGAAGAACCTCCGGGATTTTCACTGGGTTCGCAAAGCACCCGAGTGTGGGCTCCGACGGAAGGATTTTGCCCCTTTCCTTCTGGGGCACTCTCGGGCTTCGGACGTTTCGGAAATCATACCGGTTTCCCCTTCAGTGTTGGACTCCCTTCCAACGTTTCCGAACGCAGAGAAAATCCCGGAACAGCGGGTCCCGGAAGCCGGCCGTGGAAACCTTCCTCTCACGTTCCTACCGCCGCCTGTTCCAGACTCGTTGGACGTCAACTCCCTTGTGGTAGTTCTGAACGCGTTCTACTTCAAGGGGGACTGGAAGTACCCGTTCGACCCGGCCTCCACCCATTCGGCCTGCTTCTACGTCGGCGAGAACAGCTGCGTCAAGACCGATATGATGACGGTCACGGCCAACTTCAAGCACATCCACCTGGACGTACTCAAGGCCCGGGTGCTCGAGCTACCGTACGCCGTGAGTTCAATACACACCCTATTATGGACCGGCAAGTCCGAATTGCGTATTTCCGGTTGCACGCGTGACGAGTAAAATAAATGACTTACCGGAGACGCTGACTTGACGATGTAACTGGGCCGTAATCCGCTCCGCTGTGAACCTGAAACGCAAAAGATACCAAAATCAGTATAACCGCTAGATTTATAACCTTATATATTATAGTAGAATTCCGGTGATTGCGTAATACTGCACCGAAAAACCTCGGAGAGCGGAGGTTGAACGCCTATTTTAGTCGGAACTTGACGACGGAACCGGTAGCATTTCCGAAACGTCGGAAGCGGTGTGGAAACGGCAAAAACCCTTAACACTGCTACATCGCGATTCCGTGGGATGTTACTGATAATTATACAATACAGTGTTATAGTATCAGAAACGCGACTTGCGACAGACGATTCTTATCTTCCTCGTCGCCTGTTAAGGCGACTAACCTTTCCGATAGTTAGTCACCGGGAGCCGACTCGACTGGCTTAGTTAAGCCTCGTCGTTAGTCACATTTCTCGGTAGGAGCGACAAACAAGGGGAGCCGCAATCACTAAGCTGTGCAAAACTTTTATCCTTGAAAACTGACCTCGAAACTATGAAATTAAGTATTATGGTAACAAAATGGGGCATCTGATTAATGCTAAATTAATTAATAATTAATTTTTCCAGTGTTTTTGATCGGCGTCCTCCTCTAGCTCGCCCCCCCCCCTAACTGACGCTCTAATTTTATGATGCCCCGTAGTATAATAATAATAAATAATATTCGTTTTCAGGACGAGAGGTACTCTATGGTGATCGTGCTGCCCGACAGCCGTACCGGTATGCGTCAGCTGGTCAAGGACTTGCCCTTCGTCTCCCTTATACCGGTACTCGACGACGAAATCCAAGAGGAAGTCGTCGTCACCATACCCAAGTTCTCGTTGGAGTACGACGTCCAGATGGTGCCGATACTGCACAGGGTGAGTACCGAATCGGAGGATTTATTATTCGACTCAAAGGTGTAAGCCACTATACGATTCAACGTATGACCTAGTAGCATAGTAGTAGTAGTAGTAGTAGGTTGTAGTGTATTTTCTTGTATAGCGCAAAAATACGTCACGCTCATAAATAGTAGTGTAATGCTATAGTTGTCAAATTTTAAATGAACTAGAAAAAAAAAAGGAAAGCGTCCGGAAGTGCTACCGATGGCATTTCACAACAGCACTGTGTATTTTAAACGCGTTTTGTTTCTCCTACCAAATTTTCCAGAACGGCCTGACAGATATTTTCACCGATAAATCCGACCTCACGGACATGTTCCTCGGCGACATCAAGCCCTACGTTTCGGCAATATTTCACAAGGCGAAAATCATCGTCAACGAGAAGGGAACAACGGCCGGAGCCGGCACAGGTAAACCTACATTTTATGCTACATAATTACACCAAATTACGAAATTTCTGTCTATATTTTATACCCCGTTCCGCAGTCTAATCGTAACTGATAATTAAGTATCGCTACGTATAAAGCGTTCGCCCAAATCTGCTCCGAAGCACACACACACACACACATGCACTCGGTTATTGCAATTAGCAAGAAAATGTTGGGGAGCTTGGTCTCAATGGGGTAAGAAGTAATCGCCGCAGTTAAGCGATCCGAGTCCCATTACAAGTAGTAATTATAAAAGGCAGGAAAACGGGGAACAAAATCTTTCCCGCGAATTGTCCGATCGCTTCAAAGTGCCTCCGTAACAACGTCTCGGGTTCTTTTTTAACGCGTCCAGTGCCACGTGTCAGTCATCGGTGACTGACAGTGTAAAGTATGATATAGAACTAAAAAAATTTACATCGTTTCAAGTTGTTATCTAAAATTTATTTGAAGTCCGCCCAATTTTTATTTAATACGGGATTTTATTATTAATGTATTTAAACATTTTTTCAGAAAAGTTGAACGGATTTTCATTAAATAAACAGGGTCAACATAAAAACGGTCGTCCCTCGCTAGTATAAGATGTTACAGCTTGTTTGGTAAAATTTCTCGGTTTTTTCCGGCCGCATTTTCTTCATACGTTTGAACACTCGCATCGAGTAAATTTTAATACGTCAGTAGTGCCCTTCGCATTGCTGTACCGCGATACCGGCGTACAGCGTGGCACTCAACGTGTTGATCGAAGAACGGGGCTTATTTAACGGTCGTACCCCTTTTTCCAGCCCTGTCGGCCGTACCCCTGATGCTGCAGGAGACGACTAGCTTCGTCGCCGACCACGAGTTCATCTTCTTCATCCGCGACGTGCACACCGGCTTCCTGTTCGTCGGGGCGCTGATCGACCCGAGGTCGGCCCAGGTATCGGCCTCGGTCGCCCCAATCTCACAGACGGTCGCCTCCGACCAGAACTTGGTAAGTATTCAGTACGAAATTCTGAATCCCCCCCCACCCCCAATAAGAGGGTATCTTTATATATATAGAGAGAGTGGTTTAACAACATCGCTTCTTTCCTGTATAGATCAAGTGATTTCTTTTTTTCTTTAAACCATTCGCTACCACAAAACCTAAGTTGTATACAATGTACTTTTCCACGTTAAAAACATTTTTGTTACGGTGTCGGCAGATAAGCGAGGGTAGCAGCGCGACGTCGGACATGATGGCGGCGCCCCAGATGCCCGAGGACGTGCCGAGGAGAACGACCCAGCCGCCGAGGAGGAGCACGACGCCGGGCCAGCGGCGGCCCTCCGGAGGAGGAGGAGGAGGAGCCCAGATATCCAGCAGGCCGTACCCTCCGCCGAGGAGGAACCAGACCGAGAGGAACAGGCAGACCTCCACCGGCCTCTATTTCTCCACCTAGCCACCCCTATACACCCCAATCCAAGAGCGATACCAACACGACAGCCGCTACCTACCCCCGTACCAATAATGCGGACTCTTAAAATACAATTTTAATTGTATAACCGGCAAATATACCGCCCTATTCAACATTTCGGGGATGAGCCGCCCGTATAAAATTTGCGCCGGAGCGCTTCCACAGATTTCCGGTTCTTGCCCGTGCATCATTTTCATATAAAATTCGTATCCGCAACAGCGTCTATTCGCCAACTATTCAATGACGAACAGAACGATATACAGAACAACCGACCTTATTACATATTCGAAATTATTAACAAGTTAAAATTGTATGCGCAAGAGCGAAAACATTTCCTATTCTGTGTCCTACCGGATGCTATTGATTCCTGTGTGCCATGGACAGTTTGTGTGTGTGTGTGCCTGCTGGTGGTATCGCGGTTAAAAATTCTTTTTTTTTTTAAATCTTGTACTTTTTAATGTTATTCTGGTTTTCGAATGGGTGGTCGAGTACACACCCGATTTTGGCTCGGAACGAGGAGTTCGGCCAACTTTCAGAGTTCGATTCGACCGGCCCAGTTCCGTTTAGTCGAACTTGTACTATTAAATAAATGCGGATGTTGTTTTTACGATTTTGACAATTTATTTTTTTTTATACCCCCCTCGACTTTCCCAAATAGGATTTTACTCGATTATTTTCCGAATGTGCGCTGCCACATTTCTAAGGGATAATTTTGTACAGAATATTTTGAAGGAAGAACATTTAGTGCACAAAAAAATTAAGACATTTTGGCTAAGGTAGTCATAATTAGATTATAATATATGTAACCCGAAATAATAAATAAACTGTTATTTAAATATAGATTTAAATGTATGATACATGGAAAAACAGAAATAGTCTAACGTAGGTTTGTGGTGTTTCTTCTGTCTCCTCTCGCTGGTTTGGTCTTTCGTTAGACTGCGGTTTCGGCCGCTCGCCATCTTCAGTAGCGCTGTTAGTCGCTCACTGAATACTCACTGCACTGTCACTTTCACTTGTACAGTGACTAACACTGATCACAACGGTGACTGACACACCGCTACTGAAGATGGCGAGCGGCCGAAACCGGTCCGACCGGAAATACCAGACCGGCGAGACGAGAAGAGAAACACCACAGACCTACGCCATTCCAACCGCTCGCAGACCACAAAAAACAGGTACCTTAAACTAGAAATAATCTAATGTCGCTTCAGCGAAATCAGCCTAACCTCTCCGCTGTCATTGTTAAAATATATTTAATTAAGATCTGGAAATTTCTTAAATATTATTGATTTAATATTAATATCCGCAATCAGAATCATATTTAAAGAATGGAAATAAACGGAATAAATGCCTAGGCCTAAAATATCAATGTCAAATATTAACAATCGCAGTAGACTGTGTTAAAAAAATTACAAATAATATTGCGCAAGGTCCGGCCTATTCAATTACAGTACACAGGATATTGCAAACCAATGAAAATGCCGAATCATTTTATTAAATTGTAGAAAATAATAATATCGATTTTAAGAAGAAAATATAGTGGGTTGGAGGCAAGGATAAAAACTTCTTTAATATAACTGTTTTGTGGTCTGCGAGGGGTTGGAATACCGTGGGTTCGTGGTGTTTCTCTTCTCCTCTCGCCGGGGTTCGGTCTTTTTCGGCCGGACCGGGGTTTCGGCCGTTCGCCATCTTCAGTAGCGGTGTGTCAGCCAGTGTCGGCACTTTGGATGTTTTTCGGGCATCCCCACTGCCCACTGTGTCACTTCTACTGTGACTAACACTGATCGCAACGGTGACCGACACAGCGCTACTGAAGATGGCGAGCGGCCGAAACCGGTCCAGCAAAAGAGCAAACCAGCGAGAGGAGACAGAAACACCACGAACCTACTGTAGAATAAATAATAAATTATAAATAATAAATAATTGATGGACACGTTCTGCGGCACGGTTCGAGCCATTATTTTGTTTCAATATTTCAACTATTCTTTCTCGAAAACGAACGATCCGTATCCGCCATATTGGTCCGGCCGGCGTTGGGGGATTTCGACGCCATTCCGTTTAAAATTTCTCAAATTTAACTCAAAATATCGCCTATATTATAAAAGAAAACCAGTAATAAAATATGGTTAACCGTCCGTAATATAGATATATAATATTAGATAATAATAATAATAGATATATAATGAACTATTCCTGTTGTGAGAGTTCATGGAAAAACTGGACCGACGCCATATTTGAAATGCCGGTGCCAGGCGACTACGGTCATTATTTGTATATAATTTTAAACAAATTTTAGTACTTATAATTAATATTATATTAAGAACGATGAATTTGAATAACGCTGTAATATTTGTGTCAAATTTAAGAATAAGAAATTCGCCCTTTTACGGGCCAGCGGTTGTGAGGAGTGGGGGCGGGGTTATGTTTTGCTAGTTCAATGAATTAACATTTAAAATACTCACCTTTCAATCCCGCGTCGAATTCGGCCGAACGCCCTTTCTCGATCGAAGCTGAATCACTTCGACGCACGGCAAAATTAGATATTCAAAGCAAGGAAACGTGAAAGGGATGTTCACTCAACTCTGTCTGATTCGCCCAACGGCTAACGAGCTCGAAAAACGATAATTCACAAAATATCTAGACGTTTTACTGAGTCAATTATCTCTAGCTAACGATTGGGAGAGTTGAGAAGACACAAATATTAACCGCACTTGAGTTATTTCTACATTTAAAAAGAGCAAATTTAAAACCGAAATGTGCGCACGCCGAGCCGGTTAAATTTCGCGACCAGTACTGACAACCGTACAACTTGTTCCGAAAATATACCGGAATTTTGTTACTTTTCTGTTGGAAATTTCCGCCGTGCTAATTGATATGTAACAATAATAAAATTCTATTTTGGCTGTCCTATAGGACAAATTAATTATATCGAAATAAAATCATTAAGACCCATAATAATAATAAGAGGAAGTACAAGGGTGTTAGAATGGCTATAGCTGAAACAGTTCAGTAGTTATTTCTGGTCTAGGGAATATTACGTAATAAACCAATTGTATGTTCTAATTTATTTTTAATTATCATTTAAAGTTGGTTTTCGAGCATAATTATCCATCTAAAGAGTGCACTGAAAACTCATAAATATAAAAAAAAAGGAAAAAATAATGAAAATCTTAAATATTTACAGTCGTTATCTAAATTACAACGAATAATATATTAATAAAAAATCATACTCATAATCAAGGGAACATTTTAAAGTTGCGGGTCACGACTTAACACAAATATACAATTCATTCACTGTTACCTCTGATCAAAATTATAAAATGATGTTTCCTTTTTCACCCACCCATCCATGCACAAATATTTCAGGCTCTATATAATTTAAGTATCTTAAATAGAATATACTGTAAACGGTTTACATAGTTTTGGCAAACACGGTACAATTAATCTGACTTTAATTACATTAAAGCTGACAACGGTGAAGATATTGTGGAATGTTCGCTTACTATTTATAAACATTTAAAACAATTATGAACAACAAGACAAATAAGGCCCGATTCAAATTCCAAACATTTTTACATATTCTCCAGGATTTTAAAACTTCCATTTTACAAATATACAGCTAATACAAAAAAGTTGACAGTAATCTGAGTCACTTCTTAATCTTTTACATCAAATTAACAAACAAAATCCTATTAAACAATTCATTTTTTATGAACATAAATAAATAAATATACATATATATATATATATATATATATATATATATATATATATATAAACAAAATCTCATATTTTATGTAGTTTTTCATTGTATTCAATAAAATAGTGCAAATTAATTCGGGTTACTGTCATCTATTTTGAATTATGTTTTGACATGTATAACCTTCCTCACTCATTAAAAAAATACTAACAATCTTCTTAATTATACACTTTCTTCAACATTCTTCATTTGTAACGGGTCAAGGAAAGAATATCGCTTCATATTTGTTAAATGAAAAAGGTTTAAAATTTAGAACCGGGCCAATCGTATGTACTAACATATATAGTTTTCTTTAAGGTTCCACATATACACAAAGTTGCGATATATTAACAAGAGAGTAAAGCGAAGAACATTCCAAGACATGGAATAAAATATGTAGACAGAGAGAGAGAGAGAGAGAGAGAGAGAGAGAGAGAGAGAAAGAGAGAGAAAGAGAGAGAGAGAGAGAGAGATACCGAGAGTTTTAATACAGTATGTCATAAAACTAAAAAACAACAGAAATTTCTTCATGCTATTCCAGAATAAAACTGTTCACAATCCGTTATGCATTCCAGAGTCTTGACCATTCTGCAGGACCCGGAATTGGTTTTACATCAGAATTTAAGAGCACTGCCGCAAGACTTCAATAGTGATAATTCAATAATTCTGAGTTCTGTCGCAAGCGGAGTGAGTGGGCAGACTTGTTGTGGGGGACGGGGGTGTGGATGACGGATGATGACCTCCCCGCCTCCGACGACAGTTCAGTACCTCGGCTGTCCTGGAAACGGAGCCGAATGGAACGGCCTCGACCTCCGCTGCCTCAGCCCCCTGAAGTTGGCAGAACCGCGTTGAACGTCGTTACCCATCACAGCCCTCGTCATTGTCCGATTTCTTGTTACCCCTGACAGTCCAAAAGAATTTTCAAATCGCATTTAATAATTAAAAAAAACAAAAAAACCTCGAAATACGACCCTGGACAGCTTTAAAAACTATTGCTTTCAAAATTCAGGTAAAATCTCGTTATAACAAAATTTTTTTAGTATTAAAGAATTTTTACAACATCCTTGAACAAAGTCGGAGAAGAAGTTCAGCTACACGACTTCCAGTACTATAAAATCTTTCAAAAAACTAGGTGTAAGAAAATTTTTGCAGGCTATCCTTGTTCTTATTCTTAGGAGAATCCAAGAATCGGGACCATCATTCAGCAGTGACACGGCCCTAATGATTCTTGTCCCTTTTACCCCTACACCTGCCGGCCTGTTGGCAAGGACCTTGGACAATTAATGCTCTAGATTTTGTGTGTTTCTTTGGTTCGGTCTTTTGCTATTTCGGTAGCAAAAGACCGAACAGGCGAGAGGAGACAGAAACACACGAAATCTACGGTATTCCAACCCCTCGGAGACCGTGAAACGGGTATTCCAAACTAACTAATACTCTGTTCAGTAGATCATTTAGTCCCGGTGGAATAGTTCATTTCAGTCCATTCCGAATATCCAGTCATTTCTGTACTGCGTTTGCCGCGTAAGTCGCCTACAAATATGAGTGATAACGTTCAGAAAATTAGATATTTCTGGAAGATGCTTTTGATTCTTGTTGCCTTGGCTGCTTGACTAAAAAAAAATTGGTGTTATGCTCTGAAGCGTGAAGTAGAGAATGCAATGCATAAATCTTGGAATACATTCATTTCACGATCACTCCTACTGTTTTTTTTTGACTTCTTGTAGTAACAATCATGAAATTCTGACGACTCTCGGTATAGAGAATTTTTTTTAGACCCCTCAGTATTCGCAACAACGAGATTTTACCTGTATTATTTTAACTGTAGATGAGGAAGCCACAGTGCCTCTAGTGGGTGATAATATTTAACAGAATTCAAATTTCAGTCTCAATCCCCTTATCGTGACTTGGTAACCAGCAGTCAAGAGTGTAGGTTTTTAACATCTGGGGAAGAATTAAATTAGCAGTGGTCTTAACAGCCACTGCATACCGTCATTCAATGTTTAAATTTAAATCGCAAAATGCTGGCTAAAAATTGTATATCCGTTGTAAGTGATCAATTTTCTGAAATTAAAAAATGAATCTTTCACAGCTTACGATGTGTTGTTTGAAGGTGGAGACATTATTTGCATTATAACTCAACTTAGTCTAAACACACAGGATACGGGTTTTTCGCGTCCACACTGAGAATCAAACCTGAGAGATTAATCTCAACCACTTAGACACCGTGGCCCATTTAATTTTAATGGAAAATTGCCATATCCAAGAAATGGCCACAATGTGTACTGTATAATTATGTATATTCATAAAACCAACAGAGATGTGGGATGAGCCAAAGGCAATGACTGCTGTTATAAGAGGTTAACATTTATAATCATAGCTCATCTTGGCTGTCCCAAATAGGATAATTTAACTTGAATGAAAAAAATACTTACAAATTTACTACAAAAATTTAACCCTTTACACTCCATAGGTGTCGCTAATCGCGACATCCGTAATATGAACTGCATGTGAAGATGTGTGCTATAAATTCATATATTAATATATAAAACTATAAAATAAAAACCTCCAACCCATTAATAAAATTTGTATTATTGTCTACAGGTAACTTTTATCATGTAAAGTAAGTTTTTTCAGCAGTATAGTTGGCGAGAAATCATTTTAAAAAATGACAGCAAAGGGTTAATAAGATTAAATTTTGAAAATTAGTAATTTACACAAATCAAAGCATTTGTGCTACATTTAAATGAATGGCTAATATTTAAACAAAAAGGGAGAAACCATAGTGGTAACGAATAATTCTTTTTGCAATGACTAATTACACTTCTGTCCATTTTATCATTCTACCTTATTTTATATTTGTTTTTTTTTCTGTGACTATAATATGAAAATTCCTATTGTTTGGATGGACAATGAAGTCATTAATAATTAATTTTCAGAAAGGGCTGTGCCTGGGAGGTTATATTATACTACTGTATCGAATAAGAAAGAGAAATAATTTAAATGACAAAATTAAAAATAAACCTTGGAACAGGTCAAGAAATATAAATCTAGGACCAACACCAATTACTGAACGACTAGTTTTTCTTTCAACTATTTCAGATCATTTCTTTTAACTTTTTCAAATCAGTACGTATCAGGACAAAATTTGAAGATTGGATTGAAAAATTAATAAATATCATTTGGACAACAGAAAAACGTTGACTCGGGAGATTCTGAAATTCAGCGCTATTAAACATATTCGTACGATATATGCCCAATATTTACAATTAACTGAATTTTTCAATCTCTATATAAATCTGTACAAATGTATGTGTACACAAATCTGTCTGGCTAATTATTGGGGTTTTATGGTGCATGTTCATGTTGCACATGAATTGTATATGATGGATGTGTAATAAGAAAATACATTTTATGGCAGTAATTAAAAATTTGAGTAACATCCAGTCAGACTTTCCCAAGAGTTTTAAATTCACGAATATACAGAAACCAGCAAAAAAAATGTATGTCATCTTTTTTTGGTTAGTATTAGGCAATCTTAATGTTCAGACATATATATATATATATATATATATATATATATATATATATATATATATATATATAGAGTTATATAAATGTAGGTAAAGTTGCGAGTTAGTCTATGTTACTGTTAGGTACACCTATTTTGAATATAAAGACAGGAATTTGGCATTCGGGATGAATATAAAATCGACTCACAGTTGATATCGAGGAAGCGCTTGGATAACAGAAGAGAAGGTTTGCTTGGTATTTTCAAAAAAATAATCTATCTGAAGGATTTTCTCCGGAATTTAGTCTGACTTCTTGTGACTGAAATTATTAATACAAACATATATATACAAGAAATTACAGGAAAAAATTGAACAATAAAAAATGTTTTAAATGTTTCAACTACTGGACTACTAACTAGCATAACGGCTACATAGAATGCATTTCAAGCACTGAATATTCAATTTACAAGCTAAGTAATAATTATTGCAGTTTATATATGTTCGACATGAAAAACAAAAATGTTTCTTGCTATACATCCCCGTTAATAATAAAAAAAATATCTCAGTCTCACTTATAACAGAAACCTAGACTTCGCTCATAGTATAGAGGTAGCAACAATAATTCACCAAGATTATGTTCCCCGCAGTATTATTTAATTACAACTTTAATATAACCTCCTGATTATTTTTTAGCTGACCCCATTCAGCTTCTCCAGGTTGGCCGAGGGTTATATTTTGTTGTCGGAAAACAAATTAATATTCATCACTTTTCCTGGTGAATATATTTACCAGTGAACAACGTAAGGTCAGATAAATCTTTCCAATGTACACCAGTTTTGTAGAGGTACACTGTCCAATATCCTGTTTCCGTTTCGATGGATAAATCTCCTTTTATAACTCGAAGCGAAGATTAAAGTCGATGGAGTTTATAAGGAGAATATATCTCGCTACACGACATGATATGTTCTTGGTAACGAAATCACCAAATCATCGCAAAGCATATTTTAAAATAAAATAAAAATGTTTGTATTCGAATATTTGCATTAGAATGAACGATTACAGAAAGCTCATCCTGGATCTTCTACTATCCACAAAATCCTCAGAATAGTCCTTGTTGTATTCATCTTGTTTCCTGTATAATTTATATTGAATATATCAAAGTTAGAAAGCAGGTTTTTGATTGAAGACTCCACAGGTTATGTTGTTGCTCCTCGGGTCGACAGTGATTCGATGGCCGATGACTAAAAATTCTTTAACTGTCTCTCTGTCGTTGAATATAATGCATCAGATGAATTATAGCCAAGTAGCATTACATCCCGACAATCCAATTTGTGAATCGTGAGATGGTATATTGCTTCAATAGACCAAACTCACAGTTGGTTGGAGAATCGTAGGATGTTATTTATTTACCTACTTCAGTAGGTCTTAATGCATTACCACTTGTACATTGGGTACAATAATGCCAAACGTGATGATGAGATGATGCCAAACATACGGACAAGAAACAGCGTTCAGTACTATTCTAGACAAAACTTGAGTAGGTTGGTTATCCCGGTAGAATGAAGGCATTATTCACGAAATGAATATAATTCATTAAGATCCTCTCTGAAGAGCAAGCAATCGGAATGTCGGATCTGTAAAACATCTCCAAAGATCCAATTTGAAACAAATGTTATCCGATATAACCTTCCATGAAATCCAATTATAAAGAAGGCTCTGGAAAAAGTGATTCACGAGCATGTGTGATGATTGATGAAGTAGTCAGTTGAGAAAAACATGGTTCATGTATAACAACATCAAATTCGTCTGTGAAGAATGTTGATATGTTTTATGTAGACCAGATATCACGTGTTGATGCCATTTTGCTTCACCTATTTGTTTTTTTCTTCTTACCAGGTATCATGCCTTAACATAGTAGAGATTGCGATATTGTACAATACTGTCATAAAATATAATTACAGGAATATTCCTTGTTCAGATAACGGTCAAATTGGAATATTGTTCTTGAATAAATCATTCGCATAAACCTTTTAGTCACCAATTATGTACAGATTCCAACTGTTTTCATATTATTATTATTATTTGTATCTTTTAATTTTTTTCTTGTTAAAATTTTTTTATCCCAATTTATACTTTCTTTCCTCCTTTATTGAATCTTCAAGTTCAATCCATGAGAAGTGGAAGCATCAGTCGAAAAATTCCATTCCGATGATTCGAAGTTCTAGAAGAAGTCGCTGAAGACAAACATTGAAGTTCGTAGCCATTCTTGTAGTTGGTTCGCGATGAAACAATTTTTCTATCCATTTAAAACTTGGTAAAAATAAATTTCACATAGATCTATCCAAGTTTTTCCACATCCGGAAGGTTTTTAAAATCAGCAAAAGCTGAAAGCTCGATGGGTGTACAATTTTGTTACACGTCTTGGCGGCAATTCTGAATGTTTATGACGTACCTGAATGAACATTATCTTTAATCAAGTCATCTTTTCTATCCTATATGTATTTTTCATCTGAGGCACCAGTCATAAATAAATAATAATCGTAAAGAGATAAATTATTATCTATTTATATATATATTACGAGATTAAAAACATAAAGCATAAATATATTAAGTGTCTGATTCCGTTATTGCGGGGCGAATTCGGGATATTTGCGAATTGCACAAATTTCGGTTGCAACCATGGTGAAACAAGATATTCATTAGATACATTCACAAATATTTGTACCCAGTCATTCATTATATCTCTGAAGATTGTTAGTATATGGGAACACACCTTTTCATTACAGGTTGAATCGATGAATCTGTTCGGTTTCACACACACCTTGTGCAAATATAACGTAATTCATTGCACATCTAAACTGCTTTATTGTTTCATCAACAACTGAAAACATATCTGATATACCCAGTTTCATTTTTAACAGAAACCAATTGGTAGCAACAATAATTCATCGAGATGACGTCCCTGCGGTATTATTACAGCTACGTAGAAATTATACAACCTCTGATTATTATTCGGCCGGTTTTACATTTGTTAAAGGTTCCCATAAGGTTTTTCCCTTTCATACAGAAATTTCAGCATCGGTATACTGGAAGGATAACGAAGATGTTGTCACAATATTCTAACGAAAGAGTATTGCAATGAGAACATTGCAATACTGTCATATTGTTCACAGAATGAGGGGAACTATTCAAAATAAAAAGGCAAGTCCCAGAAAAAGGTATCAATAATATTGATACCTGCAATTGATTTAAAGGTCCATCGTCATATTTTCAAAAAAAAAATGAGTATAAGTAAGCACAATAACTTGTGATACCTCGAAAATCCTCAATACCAATGATTAATTGACTGGAGGATGGAGTAAGGCAATTCAATTTCAATTTTTTTCTTTTTCCTACCTTTTTCCTCCTTTGAACCTTTTCTTGGAAGACATCAATTACTTAGTATATTATTTCCTAATACCTCATGGCATTATAATTAGGGAAAAGTCCAGAGGGGTGGTGTGATTTGTTCTGAGAGGTATAGAGCATATTTCTGGAGAAATCCAAAAATACAAGACAATTCTCAATTTCAAAGAACAGCCCCCTCAGGACCACCTTTCAGGAGAAATTTTCTTCTATTGTTTTTTTCCTGACATAACGAATTCAGTTTGTTCTAACAAAAGCAGCATCTGGAAGGTTCATATCCCATCAGTAAATAAAGCTGGATGATTTTTTTATTTTTAAATATTCAATATCCATAATAAGAGTTAATATTCGATTGTACAACTGCACAATTTTCCTTTTCCCTTTGAACATGTTCAGATTATCTGGATTTAGCTTCTTGTTTGGGACAGGCTTCCGTTAACATCGTGTTCTGTGACTATAATCAGTCTTGCCATTGACTGCTGCGTATTTTTAATTCACGCAAACTCGATAAATTCTCCCGTTCAATCAATTGAAAAGACGCTTAAGACGCAAAGCTGTGTCGAAGTATCGCTAATTTTCAGGAGCCTGAAGACTCCCGGACCCTAATTTCGTGCAGTAATTAGGTCTATCATCATTTTGATCACATTCTTATTGAAATTTGCGACGGTCATCTTTTATTTTAACATCATGGTTTGTGACTGTAATCAATCTGTTGATGACTGCAGTAATTAGGTCTACGTTTGTTTATAACTTTTGTACTGAAAAGTTATCGTTCATTATTTCAGTGTGTGTGTGTGTATCATTTTATTCTTTTCGCATGACCTTTTGTTGCTGCATAACCTTCGGTCCAAGGTTGTCCCAAAGTATTTAAATTATAAACTGATACCTTCGATAATATTTGAATTATGTTCTGACCCTTCAGAACACGATTTGAGCATTAATTCGTGTTGATTCCCTTGTGCCGCCTCTGAGACCACAAAACCCAAACTGTCAACTTCAAAATAAAGCATCTCTATACCGTGAACATTGCATGTATACCGAGAATTCGGGAACTTAGGCTACATGATCAAATATAAGTATAGGTGAATCATTGATGCTAACTCTATATAATTAAGTGTTTATAATTTTACTTACTTAGTTTCGAGGTTTGTTTAAACTTACTGTTTTCTAATTCGCTAATAAACTAGGGCAGAGCATTCAGCTCAAATTATCGGATATACTGTTTTTTTAACCATATTCAGAATAGATTCTTTTTTTATTTTCTACCAATAAGGATATGATTTCTTATAATTTGTTGTCGTATGTTAATGAATATGTTGGTAGTATATTGGTTATGTTTGGTTAAATTTATTGTTTATTTTGAGACACCTGAGGCTTCTGGAAATATATTTTGAATCAATATTTTGAAAATTGAATTTATAACTAAATTATTAATTTTTTTTTAGTTTTATTATCACTGCGTATTTTCAAAATTTCATACGTTTTATATACTTTTATTATATAGGTTATTTGTGACAGGGTTTGATACATAACACAGGCTAACACCATCGAGAGGGTTATGGTAGTGTGGGAATTAGTAACATTATTTCAGGCCAACACAAAAAAATTATCCCTCTTGTTATTGTGTTATAATAATCTGATAGTAGTGATTATATTAACTGAAGAGGTTTCACCTATCCAAAAAACAGCCACCGTATAAAACGGTAAATGCCTCAAAAGTTTCACTGACAGTATCGAACAGTGAATACCGGGGGGTTACATCTAATTGGTTTCCAAATTGAAACTGCAAAAAATCATTACAGCATTACCCAACTTGGGAAAGCCTCTCACTGTGTGGTTTCTGTACAACGAATCCAACTACTCAGCATTGTTTGTCCGAAAAATGAGTGTGTCAGGTTCTTTAAAGCGGGTCATAATTTTTCAGGTTTTCAAGATGTTGAAGCTGACCGACGACTTCGAGGACCCAACTGACAAAAGTCCACGATTTGAAGTTACAGTAAAGGTGTATATATATGAACGATTCAGATTTTGGGTACATCGATATGCTCAGAACGTATTCTTAAATCGGCAATTATAATTATACCCCCGAAAATGATGGTTCTCGTAAGACAAACTAGTTTCTCGCCATAATTACTGTTTACAGAGGTTAAGAAATACTGTGACTGCGGTGTTAGTGGAAATGTGGGGTGGGGGAGGGGTTTAAAAACTGCGGGTTTGTGTTTATGGCCTACTGCCGATGCGTCGCCTGGGTGTTGTCGAGCCTCCGGTTGGTATACTGTGATCGGATATTGTTACCTCTGAGCGGTGCCATGGTGACCTGCGGCTCCTGGTGCCAGACTATGGGTATGGGCGCCGCCCTCGACCTCGACCCCGTCCTCGGCATCATCCTGGCCGACCTCCTCGCC
Source organism: Lethocerus indicus (assembly GCA_019843655.1). Classification (NCBI taxonomy): domain Eukaryota; kingdom Metazoa; phylum Arthropoda; class Insecta; order Hemiptera; family Belostomatidae; genus Lethocerus; species Lethocerus indicus. Next base: position 18,243,250 of record JACDQD010000011.1, read on the forward strand.
ATCGCCGAAGCCCCCTCTGCGCCGTGCCGGCGCTGGCTCCGCTTCCTGTACCGCCGGCTCCGCTTGTACTCCCTCCTGCGACGACTAGGCTCCCTCCGCTGCTCGATGAACCTCCCTCTGTCGCTTCCGCCTCGCGTCCCTCCTCTTCGGCCTCAACCACAGGCGGCTTCTCTCCCTCCGAACTCACTCCTGAGACAATCAATTTTCCTAGTTTTAACTCTAGGACAGGGGATTACACCATATTTTTTTTGTGCTTCCCCACATTTTAAATAATTATAACTTTATTAGAAAAAATACTGAATTTATTTTTATATTATTTACTTGTTAAACTATAACATCCAAATAGCATTTTAATAAGAATTGTTTCACTCTTTTATTGTAACAAATGTAAAAAAAATACAATGGGCAACATTGATGTTCAAGCACTAGCAACAAATAGACAACAGAAGGGAAACCCACTGGTTTTGCCCCTTTTTTAAATTTTATTATACATATATATATATATATATATATATATATATATATATATATAAACACATATACATATATTTTAAACATTTAGGTCATGTGGCCCCATCCTTTTCAGGCGTCTGTAGAGAACATTTGTAATGTTGGCGGATAGTGGAATTCAGTATATTTCTGTAGGGTGAGGTCGGAGACATAGCAGCTGTGCGCATTATTTTCCTTAATATTTTTGACTGTAAAGTTTGGTTTTTACATTCATCGGTTCGGTGGAACCACGTTATGTCCACACTGGTTCGAGTATTTAATAAGAATTAAATTATAAATTTACACACGACGGTGTGTCATTAAAACGAAATAAATTAATGTAGATTCTGTACATTTCTGTGTCCTCTAACTGGTTCGGCCTTTTGCTCGACCGAACCAGCGAGAGGAGACAGAAACACACAAAATTTACGGTATTCCAACCCCTCACAGAAGGCAAAACTGATATTCTAAATGAAATAAATTAAATAATTGTCCGTATGAAATATTGTTTAGTGCAAACCATCGACATTATCCTCGGGGAGAATATCGGCGGGCTCTGGCTGCGGTATGGGGAGGGTTAGGCAGGGCGTGTTGGAGAGGTCATCGGCGACCCTGGACTCCGGAGCGTCGTGCTGTGTCAGCGTAGCGCTGGCGCTTGCTGACGGCGCGGAAGTCTCTGCGCTCGTGCCCTGCACACCGCTGCCGCTATTCCCGCCACTGCATTCCTGCCCGCTCGACTGTCCCACCTCGCTGCCAGTACTTGTCTCTGCAAAACAATAATCATCGCTCTTACCATAATACCTCACTAGCTGGCCCTCGGGCAGTCTCAACAAGATCAAGCTTCCGGAAACCCAAAGGAGTATCTCAAAATAGAAAACAATAAACTAATCTCCCCCTTTATCTCATAGTAACTAAAAAATAGGTAAATTTTTAGCTATATTTTTATAGCACTAATGTGCCTAGGCACAACCGAAATTTGGTTTTTGCACTCGGAGGAAGAGCTCATTTCTCTGATCACTGTAACTATATATGACTAACTTAATGGACTGACATTCATGACAGAGTCGGGTTTCCATCCATACGCAAATGTGGTATTACAAAGTGAACTGACAATTTATTTATTTATTTAATCAAAACAACGGACAAACATTTCTCCCAATCTTTTCTTGATTGCTATTACTAGATTCTCATTTCACTACTATTAAGGGTATTGACTTCCGGCTTTAAAACGAAAAATTTTCACTAGGCATCAATTACAAATATAATATCATAATAATGATAATTAAAGTTAATTTAATGAATAATGACCCTGCGGCGAGACATGCGACGGTGTCGAAGGTACACTCCTGCCAGTTCCCTCTTCCAGTTGGCTAAGGTCCATTCTTGTATCATCCATACCCTCAGAAGCCACTTGAGCCACACCTGCTACTACAACTACAAATAAAAAAAATTTAATATTAAAACTTGTACATCCGGTTTTTTTAAAAATAACATTTAATTATAACAATTTGAATGAGAAAAGATCGACGGACACAGATGAGTGAGAGAACAGAAAGAAAAACTCTGCAGGCTTTATATTTATATTTTACCCAATTTAATAATTAATTTCCGATTATTACGCAACGAGCTTAATAAACGCAGTTTAATTCTTAAATGGTTTCCAGTAGTCCAAGGGATAATTTGTTAACTGCAATACCGTAATTATACCAATGTTCCGATTTGAATTAACAGCAAGACAAATGTTGATTGTAACTGCCCTTTCAAATTTACTAATACTTGCAACACGCCTTATGCCGCACTGCTTTTTCTAGTATATCGCTAATTGGCGATTTATTTTACACTTTTATTTTAAGTGTCCTTTTTATTTTGTCTCACTCTTCATTTTTCAAATGAAATGAGTCGGTTCTGAGGAAGATGAATTAATAGGTTTACCGTTCCTGGTCGGTGTCGTGGGGTTGGGATCGCTGAAGATGAACCTCGCCGATGGTACGTGCGGCGAGCTGACGGCCTCGCCGAAACCGTCGCTCCTCCTCGGCACGAACAAAGTCGGAGTACTCGGCACTATCGAATCATCGCCAGGGTCCTCATAGCTCTACAATTCATAATGCATTAAAAACAACGGTTCACATTTCCCCAATCCATTCAAAGCTCTGCCAGGAGTTTAAAGTACAATGGAAGACTGTTTAAACGCTAATTTAAATATGTTATAAAGAAATTGATTAAACGATTATTTAACTAATTGCCCCATCTATTTTTTTTTTAACACAATTGCCCAGCATTTTTTTATTAATCAATTAATTTATAGTTTATTTCATTAATGAATTGGAGGTTTTTCTGATTTATGGTTCATATAAAATATATGAATTTATAGCAGACATTTCAATAAACTTAAAGTTATAATGTAGGTTCGTGATGTTTCTGTCTCCTCTCGCCGGTTTGGTCTTTTGCTAGACCGGTTTCGGCCGCTCGCCATCTTCAGTAGCGGTATTAGTCAGTGTTAGCACTTTGGATGTTTTTCGGGCATCCTCACTGCCCACTGTCACTTTCACATGTACTGTCAGTACAAACAACGTCCAAAGTGCTGACAGTGACTGACACGGCGCTACTGAAGATGGCGAGCGGCCGAAACCGGTCTAGCAAAAGACCAAACCGGCGAGAGGAGACAGGAACATCACGAACCTACAGTATTCCAACCCCTCGCAGACAACAAAACAGGTATATTAAACAAATTAAAGTTATAAGTTAATAAATACAGTCACTCTATTCAGGTATGCGGACAAATTTGTCAATGCTCTCGCTTTTTACAATGACTAAACTAAAATATGTCATAAAAATCAGAGCCTTAATATTCCTTTGTTTAAACAATAATCATGAAATACAATTATATAATTAAGAACTACTAACTAAGTACAGTATCTTATTTAACACATTTTTTTTCAGTCATGCAATTTTCATTATTTCATCATTTTTTTTAATTATAAAAGGGCACTACAAATATACAACAGATTTGGCAATGTGTCAAAGAATGGCTGAGTGCTGAGATGTTCTAAATTAATTGCAACTGATGGACAAATTGAAAGACCAGGTTGAAAATTGTTCGAGAAGTACAAGCATCTGCAAAACAGATGATATTTGATTCTAAACAGTCTGTTTAATTTGGAACTTAATTTTCTACACAAAAAGTATTAATATGTAATACTTTAAATGCATTTTACATGTGTTGTATTCTCAATTACTTTATGTAACAATGAAATCAATACGATATCTGAATAATAATTTTATAATGCGGGGATGTAATTTTCTTGGCTTACTTATAGTAGCAGAGTAAATTGAAAAAATATTATTTTTATGTTAGGAAACTGAGACTGTCATCAATTGATTGTGGCCTTTAAAGCACATTTTTCACAACAGTTCAATATCGAACCCAGAAGAAATACCAAAAGTAAATTGATATAAAAACAAAATTTCATTAAAATACTCGACTAGTGAAGGAAAAAAGTCAACGCTAAAACACCAAATAACTAACAACAAAAAAGTGTCACAAGTGACATATTCTAAATATTTAGTAAAGAAAAATATAAAGAATGAAAAAAGTAGCAAGCACATAAATCTACAATTCTGACTACGTTTCGTTTATATCTCCGTTCGAATGCATAGTAACTACATTTTTTTTTTCGACAAGTCCAAAAGGTAAAGAAAAGAAATGAAAAAATAAAGTCTCCCGAAATTTTTTTTTCGGATTTAGATACAGATTTAATTTACAATTTTCTTACCTTGTGGATGCTACCTTTCTCAGTAACCTGTTGAAAATAAGAGAAATAAGAATCAACAGGGTGGTGGTGCTGGATTTGGGAAAACTCTTTTAATAGATATTTGGGGCCGAATGAAAATTGCCTAGGTCTACCTATCTTTACGGTACGCATTGGGCTGACATATAAGAAAAGTTCATAAACCTAGTGTTAAATGAAAAAAACAAAAATCCAATCATTAGATTTTTTCGTTTTAGATTGATGAGTGAAATTTTTGTGTGGAATAAATTCTGTTCTATCTACGAATAGAACCAAGACCAATAGTGTCTTTTATTGAATCGGAAGATAATATTTAAAATTATAAGATAATTTATTAGAAAATTTTTAAATGTTTTTCAAAGACTTTAATTTTATATTTTCTACATTTAATACCACCTTTGTGACCTTTGATGTTTCCTTTAATCTATAGTTTATTCTTAAATTGGTCATCTAATTTTGCCTCCCAAAATATTTTTACTGTAGCATATGAAAAGTCTGTAAACATAGGGGTAAATGAAAGAAAACAGTATATCCAAACAGCAATCATTAGACTTTTTTCATTTTAGATCGAGGAGTGAAATTTTTGTGTGGAATAAATTTTGTTCTATCTACAAATACAACGAAGACCAATAGTGTCTTTTATTGAATCGGAAGATAAATAATGCTATGAATGATAATATTTAAAATAACAAGATATTTTATACAAAAAATTTAAATTGTTTTTCAAAGACTTCCGTGTTACCTCTCATTATTTCCAGAGTGTATTCTGTTAAAAACGTTAAAAAAACGACAACGTATTGTTTGAATTGCCCAAAATTGCCACAGATGTGCCTGGACTGTTTCAATGAATATCATCCGACGTAGATAATGCAATATTTTATCCTACATATAAATTAATAATAAAAAGTAGAGTATTATATGTATACTTTTGATATTTTTATCCCGCATATTCTATATTTATACTTCAGCGCTTGTTCTATTAAATTTCTTTTAAAAATGCGACTGAAAATCTTATTTAACTTCAACAAGAAAAGCGTCACCCATATATGGGTGACGCGGCGCCGAACGTGTTAAATATGCGACGGAATGAAAATTTGGACTATCCTACTAGGGGTATATGTTACTTACGATCATCATATGATGTCTGTTGAGCAGTGGTACAGCCGACGATCTCCTCTGGTACTGTTGCTGCGTTGTGTTGAGCGAGAGCGATGTAGGGTGCGAGCTGGTCGGCTCTCCTCCGCTTCCGCCTCCGCCTCCGCCACCGCCTCCGCCTCCGCCGCTCCCTCCGGCCACAGAGCTGGCGCTGCCTCCCGGCGCTGGCTGTCCGCTCACCGCTCCCGCAGAAGGTCCGCTCGCGCTGCCGGCCTCTACGCCGACGCTGCCCCCGCGCGAGCTCTCGCACTGGTTCGGCACCTCGTTGCTGTCCTCTGAACGCACAAGCAATACAATGACGGCGCGAATCGACGACACGAAGGAGGTGCGAGTTTAAAAGGACTGTTTTGTGGTCTGCGAGGGGTTGGAATACTGTAGATTTCGTGCGTTTAAATCTCCTCTCGCTGGAGAGACAGAAACACACAAAATCTACAGTTTGAAAGGAACCAACCAACAACACCCCGGGCACACGACATTTATTTCAATATGACCCGAACCAACCAGACAAAAAAAAACAATAATTTTATCAGCGATAAAAACATATCAACTACAAGATTTAATACCGTGATTGATGCCGTTTTCAACAGTGGAAAAAAATTACTTCACAATCATTTCATATTTTAGCTACCACAGATAATTTGTTTAAATAATTAATTTATAGTTAGTTTTATTAATTAATTGGAGTTTTTTCTGATTTCTTGTTACAGTTCAAAATAAAATATACGAATTTGTAGCAAACATTTCAATTAACAAAAAGTTGTATGTTAAGAAATACAGTCGAATATTTGAAAATTTTGAATTTTCAAGTTTCTCAAAGACTTTCATTTGGCATTTTCTTCATTTAATGCTACATTTGTAACCTTCGATGTTTCCTTTAATTATTTCTACAGTGTATTCTCTTAAATTGGTCATCTTAATTTTACCTTAACTTCTCAGAAATTTATAATTTTGTAATAAAATATAAAAATTTTATATTTATTTATTTCAACTAACCGTTAATATCGACTTCGTTGTTGTCCTGATCGCTAGTACTTCCATCATCAATATCAGGACCTTCTCCCTCCTCATAGCTGGTCATTGCCATATCCTAGAATTAAAAATTACTTTTTTTAATACTAGAAATTATCTTATAAGCAAATAGAAATTCCTTTAACCTAAAGGATATTTTTATAATTACCTTTATATTTCATTTAAATAATCAAATAAATGTAAAGTAATTTACCTGTCCATTTTGACTATATGCTTCTATTCCATATCGACTTTCCTCTTCAACTTCTTCTTCAAATTCTTGACCATCTTCCATTGCCTACATAAATATTTTTTCATAAATTAAAGGAAACAAAATAAAATATATATTTATTTATATCTAACAATTATTTTAAATGTATTGCTGCATATAGATTGTTGAATTGTATATTGGTATTGATTTTTGTATTTTATCAGTCAGATTTTTGGTTGATTTATAAAATTAATATACTGTTTATCGAATCAGAATAGTTGGTAAGCACTTGTTATTAAATTTTGATTGTCCAGTTCATGGTTATTATGTACACCTGTGTCCAAGTTACACACGACACCCTATAATAAGATTTTTTAAGATATTTTTAAGACAATTTTTAAGACAAAGGGTCCAGTGAATACTGAAACACTGATAGGATATATGAGCACTTACGCCTTCATCCGGGATGTCCTCATCGTCGCTAATGACGAGGATATCGTCCTCTTGGTCTCGTTGGCTGCTGGTCGGCACTTGATATTCAACTTCCAGACCGTCCGAGCGTAGAAGCATCTCCCCTTCGGCACCGCCGCTCACCACTAGGCGACTTCGCTTCGTCTATAACAATTTTCAGTCCATTTATTTCACAAGTGGGGAATGGAATCAGAGATCTCCACAAACATCTAAACGAGCACAATATATTCCGATGTACTGGTACAAATATAAATTACCGTATAAAGAAAAGTAAGGAGTAGGAACTACGCCTCAAGAATTTTGCGCCGGAGCCATTTTCTGTCTCTATAATTATATTTATATAATTATATATGCATGTACATACTTTTACTATAATGGGAAATATTTACAGTGTGTTTTCGATTCGTTTAAATTTAAATAAATGTGTTTCGGTTCAAAAATTGATGGGACCTGAGCCATTTTTTGTAGAAATTCCCCCCCGTACTTACTTTATATAAATATTTATATAATTATATATGCATGTACATACTTGTACTATAATGGGAAATATTTACAGTGTGTTTTCGTTTCGTTTAAATTTAAATAAATGTGTTTCGTTCAAAATTGATGGGACCTGAGCAGTTTTTGTAGAAATTTCTTACTTACTTTATATAAATATTTATATAATTATATATGCATGTACATACTTGTACTATAATGGGAAATATTTACAGTGTGTTTTCGATTCGTTTGAATTTATATAAATGTGTTTCGGTTCAAAAATTGATGGGACCTGAGCCAGTTTTGTAGAAATTGTACTTACTTTATATAAATATTTATATAATTATATATGCATGTACATACTTGTACTATAATGGGAAATATTTACAGTGTGTTTTCGATTACGTTTGAATTTATATAAATATGTTTCGGTTCAAAATTGATGGGACCTGAGCCATTTTTGTAGAAATTCCCCCAAATATACTTTATATAAATATTTATATAATTATATATGCATGTACATACTTGTACTATAATGGGAAATATTTACAGTGTGTTTTCGATTCGTTTGAATTTATATAAATGTGTTTCGGTTCAAAAATTGATGGGACCTGAGCAGTTTTTGTAGAAATTCCCCCCCGTACTTACTTTATATAAATATTTATATAATTATATATGCATGTACATACTTGTACTATAATGGGAAATATTTACAGTGTGTTTGCTCTTTAAATTTAAATAAATGTGTTTCGGTTCAAAAATTGATGGGACCTGAGCCATTTTCTGTAGAAATTCCCCCCCGTACTTACTTTATATAAATATTTATATAATTATATATGCATGTACATACTTGTACTATAATGGGAAATATTTACAGTGTGTTTTCGATTCGTTTGAATTTATATAAATGTGTTTCGGTTCAAAAATTGATGGGACCTGAGCCATTTTCTGTAGAAATTCCCCCGTACTTACTTTATATAAATATTTATATAATTATATATGCATGTACATACTTGTACTATAATGGGAAATATTTACAGTGTGTTTTCGATTCGTTTAAATTTAAATAAATGTGTTTCGGTTCAAAAATTGATGGGACCTGAGCCATTTTTGTAAAATTTCCCCAGACTTACTTTATATAAATATTTATATAATAATATATGCATGTACATACTTGTACTATAATGGGAAATATTTACAGTGTGTTTTCGATTCGTTTGAATTTATATAAATGTGTTTCGGTTCAAAAATTGATGGGACCTGAGCCATTTTTTGTAGAAATTCCCCCCCGTACTTACTTTATATAAATATTTATATAATTATATATGCATGTACATACTTGTACTATAATGGGAAATATTTACAGTGTGTTTTCGATTCGTTTGAATTTAAATAAATGTGTTTCGGTTCAAAAATTGATGGGACCTGAGCCATTTTTGTAGAAATTCCCCCCCGTACTTACTTTATATAAATATTTATATAATTATATATGCATGTACATACTTGTACTATAATGGGAAATATTTACAGTGTGTTTTCGATTCGTTTGAATTTAAATAAATGTGTTTCGGTTAAAAAATTGTTAGGACCGGAGCCATTTTCTGTAGAAATTCCCCCCGTACTTTCTTTATATAAATATTTATATAATTATATATGCATGTACATACTTGTACTATAATGGGAAATATTTACAGTGTGTTTTCGATTCGTTTGAATTTAAATAAATGTGTTTCGGTTAAAAATTGTTAGGACCGGAGCTATTTTCTGTAGAAATTCCCCCCCGTACTTTCTTTATATAAATATTTATATAATTATATATGCATGTACATACTTGTACTATAATGGGAAATATTTACAGTGTGTTTTCGATTCGTTTGAATTTAAATAAATGTGTTTCGGTTCAATAATTGCTGAGACCGGAGCCATTTTCTAGAAATTCCCACTTACTTTATATAAATATTTATATAATTATATATGCATGTACATACTTGTACTATAATGGGAAATATTTACAGTGTGTTTTCGATTCGTTTGAATTTAAATAAATGTGTTTCGTTCAAAATTGATGGGACCTGAGCCATTTTGTAGAAATTCCCACTTACTTTATATAAATATTTATATAATAATATATGCATGTACATACTTGTACTATAATGGGAAATATTTACAGTGTGTTTTCGATTCGTTTGAATTTATATAAATGTGTTTCGGTTCAAAAATTGATGGGACCTGAGCAGTTTTTGTAGAAATTTTACTTACTTTATATAAATATTTATATAATTATATATGCATGTACATACTTGTACTATAATGGGAAATATTTACAGTGTGTTTTCGTTTCGTTTAAATTTAAATAAATGTGTTTCGGTTCAAAAATTGATGGGACCTGAGCCATTTTCTGTAGAAATTCCCCCCCGTACTTACTTTATATAAATATTTATATAATTATATATGCATGTACATACTTGTACTATAATGGGAAATATTTACAGTGTGTTTTCGTTTCGTTTGAATTTAAATAAATGTGTTTCGGTTCAAAAATTGATGGGACCTGAGCCATTTTCTGTAGAAATTCCCTCCCGTACTTACTTTATATAAATATTTATATAATTATATATGCATGTACATACTTGTACTATACTGGGAAATATTTACAGTGTGTTTTCGATTCGTTTAAATTTAAATAAATGTGTTTCGGTTCAAAATTGATGGGACCTGAGCAGTTTTTGTAGAAACTTACTTTATATAAATATTTATATAATTATATATGCATGTACATACTTGTACTATAATGGGAAATATTTACAGTGTGTTTTCGATTCGTTTGAATTTAAATAAATGTGTTTCGGTTCAAAATTGATGGGACCTGAGCATTTTTGTAGAAATTTACTTACTTTATATAAATATTTATATAATTATATATGCATGTACATACTTGTACTATAATGGGAAATATTTACAGTGTGTTTTCGATTCGTTTAAATTTAAATAAATGTGTTTCGGTTCAAAATTGATGGGACCTGAGCATTTTTGTAGAAATTCCCCATTACTTACTTTATATAAATATTTATATAATTATATATGCATGTACATACTTGTACTATAATGGGAAATATTTACAGTGTGTTTTCGATTCGTTTAAATTTAAATAAATGTGTTTCGGTTCAAAATTGATGGGACCTGAGCAGTTTTGTAGAAATTCCCCATTACTTACTTTATATAAATATTTATATAATTATATATGCATGTACATACTTGTACTATAATGGGAAATATTTACAGTGTGTTTTCGATTCGTTTAAATTTATATAAATGTGTTTGGTTCAAAATTGATGGGACCTGAGCATTTTTGTAGAAATTCCCCATTTTACTTTATATAAATATTTATATAATTATATATGCATGTACATACTTGTACTATAATGGGAAATATTTACAGTGTGTTTTCGATTCGTTTGAATTTAAATAAATGTGTTTCGTTCAAAATTGATGGGACCTGAGCAGTTTTGTAGAAATTCCCCCCCATACTTACTTTATATAAATATTTATATAATTATATATGCATGTACATACTTGTACTATAATGGGAAATATTTACAGTGTGTTTTCGATTCGTTTGAATTTAAATAAATGTGTTTCGGTTCAAAAATTGATGGGACCTGAGCAGTTTTTGTAGAAATTCCCCCCCGTACTTACTTTATATAAATATTTATATAATTATATATGCATGTACATACTTGTACTATAATGGGAAATATTTACAGTGTGTTTTCGATTCGTTTAAATTTAAATAAATGTGTTTCGGTTTGAAAATTGATGGGACCTGAGCAGTTTTTGTAGAAATTCCCCCCCGTACTTACTTTATATAAATATTTATATAATTATATATGCATGTACATACTTGTACTATAATGGGAAATATTTACAGTGTGTTTTCGATTCGTTTGAATTTATATAAATGTGTTTCGGTTCAAAAATTGATGGGACCTGAGCAGTTTTTGTAGAAATTCCCCCCCGTACTTACTTTATATAAATATTTATATAATTATATATGCATGTACATACTTGTACTATAATGGGAAATATTTACAGTGTGTTTTCGATTCGTTTAAATTTAAATAAATGTGTTTCGGTTCAAAAATTGATGGGACCTGAGCCATTTTTGTAGAAATTCCCCCCCGTACTTACTTTATATAAATATTTATATAATTATATATGCATGTACATACTTGTACTATAATGGGAAATATTTACAGTGTGTTTTCGATTCGTTTAAATTTATATAAATGTGTTTCGGTTCGAAAATTGATGGGACCTGAGCAGTTTTGTAGAAATTCCCCCCCGTACTTACTTTATATAAATATTTATATAATTATATATGCATGTACATACTTGTACTATAATGGGAAATATTTACAGTGTGTTTTCGATTCGTTTGAATTTATATAAATGTGTTTCGGTTCAAAAATTGATGGGACCTGAGCAGTTTTTGTAGAAATTCCCCCCCGTACTTACTTTATATAAATATTTATATAATTATATATGCATGTACATACTTGTACTATAATGGGAAATATTTACAGTGTGTTTTCGATTCGTTTAAATTTAAATAAATGTGTTTCGGTTCAAAAATTGATGGGACCTGAGCCATTTTTTGTAGAAATTCCCCCCCGTACTTACTTTATATAAATATTTATATAATTATATATGCATGTACATACTTGTACTATAATGGGAAATATTTACAGTGTGTTTTCGATTCGTTTGAATTTAAATAAATGTGTTTCGTTCAAAATTGATGGGACCTGAGCAGTTTTGTAGAAATCGTACTTACTTCTTTTATATAAATATTTATATAATTATATATGCATGTACATACTTGTACTATAATGGGAAATATTTACAGTGTGTTTTCGATTCGTTTGAATTTATATAAATGTGTTTCGTTCAAAATTGATGGGACCTGAGCAGTTTTGTAGAAATTCCCCTTACTTTATATAAATATTTATATAATTATATATGCATGTACATACTTGTACTATAATGGGAAATATTTACAGTGTGTTTTCGTTTCGTTTAAATTTAAATAAATGTGTTTCGGTTCAAAAATTGATGGGACCTGGAGCCATTTTTGTAGAAATCACTTTACTCTTATATAAATATTTATATAATTATATATGCATGTACATACTTGTACTATAATGGGAAATATTTACAGTGTGTTTTCGATTCGTTTAAATTTAAATAAATGTGTTTCGTTCAAAAATTGATGGGACCTGGAGCCATTTTTGTAGAAATCACTTTACTCTTATATAAATATTTATATAATTATATATGCATGTACATACTTGTACTATAATGGGAAATATTTACAGTGTGTTTTCGATTCGTTTAAATTTAAATAAATGTGTTTCGGTTCAAAATTGATGGGACCTGAGCAGTTTTTGTAGAAATTCTCCGCATTTCACTTTATATAAATATTTATATAATTATATATGCATGTACATACTTGTACTATAATGGGAAATATTTACAGTGTGTTTTCGATTCGTTTGAATTTAAATAAATGTGTTTCGGTTCAAAAATTGATGGGACCTGAGCATTTTTGTAGAAATTTTACTTACTTTATATAAATATTTATATAATTATATATGCATGTACATACTTGTACTATAATGGGAAATATTTACAGTGTGTTTTCGATTCGTTTGAATTTAAATAAATGTGTTTCGGTTCAAAAATTGATGGGACCTGAGCAGTTTTTGTAGAAATTCCCCCCCGTACTTACTTTATATAAATATTTATATAATTATATATGCATGTACATACTTGTACTATAATGGGAAATATTTACAGTGTGTTTTCGTTTCGTTTAAATTTAAATAAATGTGTTTCGGTTCAAAATTGATGGGACCTGAGCATTTTTGTAGAAATTTCACTTACTTTATATAAATATTTATATAATTATATATGCATGTACATACTTGTACTATAATGGGAAATATTTACAGTGTGTTTTCGATTCGTTGAATTTATATAAATGTGTTTCGGTTCAAAAATTGATGGGACCTGAGCAGTTTTTGTGAAATTTCTTACTTTATATAAATATTTATATAATTATATATGCATGTACATACTTGTACTATAATGGGAAATATTTACAGTGTGTTTTCGATTCGTTTGAATTTATATAAATGTGTTTCGGTTCAAAAATTGATGGGACCTGAGCAGTTTTTGTAGAAATTCCCCCCCGTACTTACTTTATATAAATATTTATATAATTATATATGCATGTACATACTTGTACTATAATGGGAAATATTTACAGTGTGTTTTCGATTCGTTTGAATTTATATAAATGTGTTTCGGTTCAAAAATTGATGGGACCTGACCAGTTTTTGAAATTGTACTTACTTTATATAAATATTTATATAATTATATATGCATGTACATACTTGTACTATAATGGGAAATATTTACAGTGTGTTTTCGTTTCGTTTAAATTTAAATAAATGTGTTTCGGTTCAAAAATTGATGGGACCTGAGCCATTTTTTGTAGAAATTCCCCCCCGTACTTACTTTATATAAATATTTATATAATAATATATGCATGTACATACTTGTACTATAATGGGAAATATTTACAGTGTTACAATGAAATTATGTTCTACAGTTAAATGGTAGGCATTTTAGGCAAGAAAAAGAATAAAAACAAACAGAAACACCAGGAGTGAGATAGGTAAAACCCAGTTCATTTTATTGCCTTCTCTTGAAAATTTTGCAGAATAGAAAATTATGCAAATTTTATTCAATGAATCAGATTCGAGAAATGCAATTAACCTAACACCGTGCAGGCGAAAAGTAATTCTAATTCTAACACCACCATGGGGTGGGGTGGGTGGTCATAATGGTGAAGTCCTATCCTCACTACAACTTTTTAGTATTTTGAGATTACCGTGAACAGTGTAATGGTATGTTTCAAAATACCGACCCTTATTAAGGCCGGTTCAAAGGACTTTCGATTGGCATCCCGGTCCTCCGGTCGAAAGCCGGAATACGACCACCGAAATTCATGTGGATGTGGTCGCGGTAATTTGAAGGTTTGAAACTTACAGGAGGTATAATCTTCGCGTCGGGATCTTCCTCGGCGTTGGGCCTCTTGTTGGTCGAGCCTGCCTGCGTCGTGGTGACGCTGGTGCTGCTGCTGGCAGCCTGCTGTTGGCTGCTGGCGACCAGCTGTGCACTATCGCCCTGGCTGCTAGCCACCGACTGTCCTGACTCTTCCACCTGAGCAAATTTATAATTTACGCATCACTCATAAATTGGCTCTAACCCTTCGAGTAAAAAGAAGAGGAGATACAACCAGCAGAATTCAAAGTTCTATGGGAAATCAATACCCTCCGGGGTAAAATAGCCTAGGTGGCTCATTCTCGTGTTAGTTTGTAAGTTAGCTATAAGTAGGGAAGAAATATGCGCTCAAAATATTGGCCAGTGGGCACTATATAAATACAGAAACGTAAAATTAGTAAGTACCAGAATTAATGAGCTTCTGTTTAATCAAATCCTGCTGAAATCGAAATTCTACATGAAATCCTCTCCTGCTTTAAAATTTATTTTTTTCGAATGCATAAGCTCCTCTGTTTAATCTTTTAAATATAAATTTCGAGGAACTATATATATATATATATATATATATATTTTTTTTTTTTGAAGGAAAATTCAATCCACCGTCAGGATTAAAACCCTCAGTTTACTACGCTTCACCAAACAGAACCGCATTTATAATTTAAATTAAAATATTTACTAACATATTTACACATTTATTTGTGTTAGTACTGACCTGTCTATAATAGGCAGGTACGACTGGAGGCTGGGGATGGTTCGAGGCGGAGACCGACTGTTCAGAGACTTGTTCCTGATTCGAAGCCGAAACAACTCCTGTATTTTCGGCACTAGCTGCTTCGGCCTTTGGATATAAAATTAAGTAACCACATAAGTGATAAGCAAAACTGTCAAAATATTTATTGATTAGTGAGGAATCAAAAATATGCACTGGTGTTATCTACAAAAAAAAAAACGGTGGGTTTAACAACACAGAAGTTTAAAATTACTTCGCTTCGATGCGTTAAATTCATATTTATACAATTTTGTCTTAATCCGTTCAAAATCAAAATGATCCAAATTTTGTTTCCCAAAATTTTAAATCAGTTTAAAAAAAATTCAAAAATCTTTGGAATCATTCTCATTTGAATTAAGTGAGGCATTTTCGTTTTCGAACACTTGTGCATATTTTTATGAAGTTTGGTGGGAAAGAAGTGTGTGTTAGTTAATATTAGCCAACAGTTATACTATATCAGAGAAGCACCAAATTACTGACACCAATGCCTGTTACTTATTAAAATAATAATCAAGGCTTGATGATCTGAATTTTTTCATTTTCAATAGACACACATATTTAGGTATTGATATACATTAAAAAAATATATATTGACAAACAAAAATTAGATGACATTACATTTACATGCCTCGCATTTCTACCTATTTAATGAATAGAATGAAAGGAAAAAGTTGATGAAAACTTGTATAAGAGTGTGACCTGAAAATACACTGATCAATCTTGGATGGGGAAACTGAGTCCTAGAACTCCTAAAAGTGTGTAAATCCATTGAAAATAAAATGATTCTACCGACAGCACAATTTCCACCCACAGATTACAGGAGACAAAAAAAAGACCGGGCAATTTAAAATACAATGATTTAAATGACGCAATTTTGAAAAAAAAACAGTCCCCGTTACTTGATTTATAAAGCTCACAAATGAGAGATATACAGCGAGTCAGAAACTTAGGACAAACAAAGAGATCAAGATTACAGAGTGGAAATTAAGCTGTAGGAAATTAGCGAATTTTATATACAGGCATGCACAGGATATGAGCGCACAAGCAAAAGAAAAACGGTGAAAAGTGAAATATAAGTTTACAGCCACTGTGCACACTGTTAATAACATTGCAACAAGCAAAGATATGACAGCTTGATATGTACGGTGTCAATGTATTTGGCCACAATGTTGGTGACTTATTATTCCACTTATATATCCATGTATACAACGGCTTATATATCCACTGCAAAGAATCAAAACCAGAGCTATAGCTCTGCACTTTATTGGCAAGTAGTGTTTAGAAAAAAACGGCCAAAATGAATTCTAACAGGTGCTAGGAATTACTGCTCATAATTAATTTAAATTCAACATTCAGGTTACCTAAATCCCCCCATGTATTTGTGTATATATATATATATATATATATATATATATATATATATACACACAAATGTATGCATATATGTTTTGTTACGTAAAGGATTCTTCTGTATATTATTCAACATCCTTGAAAAAATACCCCTTCCCTAAACATGGTGGGGAACAATGCTCCCCCATTTGTTGAATACAATGTTTGGTTCAACAAAATCAAATCAATGTCCAGAGATTTGTACAATCCCAACAAAGTTGATCAATGACGGGAAAAACCTTTTTTTAAAGCTCCGGTATATTACGGTTACTGAACCTGGAATTCTACCTGGTTCCCTACAGCTCTACCAGGCAGGCAATTTTTATTTAACGAATTATATACGTTGTAGGATCAAGCAGTGTACACGAATAAACTGAGTAGTTGGGTTAAAAAAAGAAAAAAAAAAATGGTAAGCAAGCGCAACTCACATTCGAATACAGGCATCGCGCGGTTACAAGTAATAAAATAGAGAATGAGTAGGTTATAAAACTGTACCAATGGCGTAACAGGTTGGGATACCTGCTGCTGGTCCTGAAGGGTGGGCGACTGCGTCGGCGGCTGCGGAAGAACGAGGGCTATAGATACGTTCTGACTCGGCGGTACGCAGTGCTGAGGAGGCTGAGTGCTTTCTTCGGTGTTCACTTCGGCTTCCATGTGCTGCACAGGAAAAACAATATTATATATCAGTTTGGAATACCCGTCCGGAGACCTGTTAACGGTTGGAATACAGTAGAGCCTATTTGCTAGACCGGTTTTGGCCGCTCGCCGTCTTCAGTAGCAAAATCAGTCAGTGGGACGCTTGCGGGGCACCGTGTTTGCACCGTCACTTATTTCACTTGTAATGTCTAATAAGAGACATCGCGCAGAATTTTGGAATACCTGTTTTGGTAACAAAACAACCTAATAAATCAGAAAATAGATTGCCCGACAATTCTGTATTCAGCTCTCTTATGAAACTTAACTCAATAATCCTAGAAAGCCAAGCCACTTAAGAAAATCTCTCCTAATACCAAAAAATGACATTCCCAAAACACCAAAAAACCATTTTTTTATATATATAAATTCTAGCAAGAACACTAGAGTTTAACAGTTTCAAATTTGAAGCTTAGTGATGCACCAATTTTTTTCTCAGTATGAGCTTTTGGCGCCACAATATGTGATAAGGAGTGAGTGAGTGGCTTATCATTACTCCTATTGCCGTTACTCCCTGCTTACAAACAAGCCCTTCAACATCTGACGCGATGTGACCAATTGGAAATAGTCGGAAACGCGTACTGACCTGTCCCAGTATGACGGTCGCCTGGTGTATGTTGTGGACGGCGGAACTCGACGGAGGTATGTAGTCCATGTGGGAGGAGGTCGGCGACGAAGAGAGCCCCTCGCAAGTGCTGCTCGTGTGGACGACCTGCTGTTGGGGAGCCACCAGCACTCTGCAAACCGTTATACACTTTATTTCATACGACATTCTGTTTTACCGACAGTTCGGACAAAAAATGTCAACAGAATAAAGAACTGTTAATATTTCTGTAGGTTTGTGATTTCTGCCACTGGGGCCACCGTTTCCGGTACACCTACTACGATTCGACCGCCGGCGAAATTTACCAGTCCATCACCAAACTCGACCAGACTGTGAGCATTTTATATACAAATTGGAATAAAAAAAAAATATATTTTAGAATACATGTTTTGTGGCCTGCGAGGGGTTGGAATGCCGTAGATTTCGTGCGATTCTGTTTCCTCTCACCGGTTTGGTCTTTTGCTAGACCGGTTTTTCGCCATCTTCAGTAGCGCTTGTGTTAGCCACCGCACTTTGATGTTTTTTTTGGGCATCCTCACTGCCCACTGTCACTTTCACATGTACTGTACTGTCTGTCAGTATGTCAATCGTTTATATAAATGTGTTCTGTTATTGTTATCGGGGGTTATGTTTGTCTTCGGATTTTGTTAATCCGCTTTCAGTTAAGTGTGAGTCAGATTGTCTAGCAAAAGACCGAACCGGCGAGAGGAGACAGAAACATCACGAACCTACAGTATTCCAACCCCTCGCAGACCACAAAACGGGTATATTAAGTCAATATTTTTCTTTTCATAGCATCAGTGTCGGAGGAAGCAACAGCTCGGCAAACAATTTATACGACAAATTCATTATATATCGCGTAAATGCGAACACGGTAATAATTGTAGAGTTTACTAACGGCTGGTTTGATGTCGAAGTTGTCTGACTAGTCGGCAAAACTACGACGGTCCTTGTCTGTTGCGACATCGGCCTTATACTCGCGAAAGGTGTACCGAGATCTCGCCAAGGTGTCACTGTCGCCGAGTGCTGAGTCTGGGAAACAGACAAAAAATAACAATATTCAAAACTGACAACATATCGAATCCTCGTTACAGACAGGTTATTCATTTCCCAATATTCGTACAATTTAATCACAGTGCCAATGAAGCTAAAACAATTTTGATAAAAATTATCATTTCTTTCATGTACTATCACTTGTTGTTCTTTTAATAAATTTATTTTAAAAGAATACTTATTAATGGTTTGTATATGTTTGCTGATATTTAATTTATAACCGTACAGGCATATAACCTACCAAGGAAAATTAGATCTAGAACTAAATGACTCAATGATTTTTATGCTTTTGGAAAAATGTACTGTGCATTAACTCTTCTATACAGGTAAGATCTAGATTTTAAATTGTATGTTCGGGATACCTAAAAACTCAGGTAACAAAAATAATGAAAAGTAATGTTATTAAAAGAATATTCTTTCTTCGTGTATTAAATAAATACAGTGAAGACAATGCACTGTTTGTGTTAGTAGAATTATTTAATTTTAATTATTTCATTAATTATTAAATTAATGCTGTAGTAGACTAATAATCTTAATCTTAGTATTAATTAAAATATTATTGAATTTACTTGTTGCTGTTTAGTTGCTGAAGATGATGGTCCCGCCAATGGCTTGATATTGGCTGTAGGCGGCTCATTGGTACTCTTCTCTGTACTGCTTGTTGAAGGTTTAGAGCCCTATAGAAAAAAACGAGAAAAAATTATTATTGTTTTTTAGTTTAAGCTTTCCGATTAACAAACATGCGATTTTCTCACACATTTGATTGTTTGCCCAATTCACTTGTAAAAGAAAACAGTCTTCGAAGTTTATTACAAACACTTGTGTAAAGTTTATCGTATTCTTCCATCATAAATTGTTAATTGGAATTCGAGTTTCCCCATTCTTGCGAGCGAGAAATTTAGTTTAATAGCTCAGATATAAATCAGACTTAATATTAGATTGTCAGTGCACAACATGTGTATATTATAAATTGACAGCGACCATTTTATACATTGGTACATTGTTCTCCTTTCTTATCATGCTGAAAAGGTACAAAGACGCATTATTATTATAATAGCTCGAAAGAAGCATAATGTACAAAAGCATATACGTGTTACTATCCTTTGTTTTACTTTATAAATTATATAGAAATACTATAAAGCCTTCTAGAAATCTATTTATAATTCAGACTGTACACCATAATGTGATAATGTACCATAGTAAGCATACCTGCGCACTAACAATAATGGATGATTGCAAAACATTTAAAAAATTGTATTAAAATACTCTCCAATTTGATACAGCGTAACCGTAAGCGCGTTTTGCACACACTAAATTGTCTACTGATGAAAGTTACAAGCAATAAGCGAATGTTTTTTAATGAGTATGTATATAAAGAAAATAGAAAGATAAATTAAGCTGTCAGAAACTGAAGACAAACCTGCTGTTTGTCGAGTTGCCTCTGGAGAATGGCAAGTCGCTGGTTCTGCACTTCCACCTCTCTAGCCAGCCTCTCCTTTTCCGTCTGCTCCTCGGATTTTTCCTTCTCCAGCCGGCTGATTCGCGATTCCAGCGACGAAATCCTGGTATCGGAACCTAAATCGCCTAAAATATAATTAATATTAGGGACCGGAGAGTCCGAAATTTGAATCGGGAAAACAATTTTCCCTCACGATGCGATCGAAAATGCATTCTATCCATTAACCCCACACTTAATCTAAAATAACTCGACATCCGTGGGCACAGCCGTTTGAACTGGTACAGTTCAGAAACGCATGCTCAGAACCACAGTGGGCCCAAACGTTTTAATCTGGATTTTTTCCCTGGGCAGGATATTATCAGATTATTCGATGAAAATTATTGAATAAAATGTTCAGTTTCTAAGCCTGAACATAAATGTTCAGTCGAGCCGAATTAGACATTATTTTTCTAATGCAACAAATTCAGTTTTATTTGTAGGTCAAGGCGTTGTTTATACAGCACCATCGGCAGTTACTATCCGGTTATTATTAATCA
This sequence comes from Lethocerus indicus, assembly GCA_019843655.1. Lineage (NCBI taxonomy): Eukaryota > Metazoa > Arthropoda > Insecta > Hemiptera > Belostomatidae > Lethocerus > Lethocerus indicus. Next base: position 18,264,483 of record JACDQD010000011.1, read on the forward strand.
AAATTCATTATTTATTAATACTTTTTTAAGGAGAACCAACTTCACATCGCTGATGGTCTGATAAATGCCTCTACCTGCTTCTAATGGAACTAGATTTTTTTAAATAATGAACTAAATTTTCCAGTAGGATCAACTGATAAGAAAATTTTATTTTCGATAATAAATAACGTTTAAAAAGGGAATAGGATTTATTCGACAAGAACAATACCTTTGGGCCTTCCTCTAAGGTCCGTAAGGTCCTTGGCAAGGACTTTGTTGTCCTCGGTGAGCTGCTTGATGCGAGTCCTGGCGTTCTTCAACAGTTGTTTGGCCCTCTCTTCCCTCTCGACGAAGCCGTTCTTCAGACCATCATTTTCCCGTCTCAGCGTGTCAACTTCGCCTTGTATTGTCGTCACCTTTTCGAATGAACAATTTTCATTTACTTCTCCCAACAAATTATCGCGCTTTGGTTAAATAACACTATTTTTTTTTTATGTTTCTTATACAGCATAATGGGTCTATTTATTTATGTACCCGTTAAGTCTTGAAATGAATCACTCTAACATGTTCTACCAACTATGTGTATGCGAGATTTCAACGTGCACCCCATAGGTGCAGAGGTATCCCGACTTATATAACTGGTATAATTTGATTGGGGGGAAAAAAATAAATAAAAACTAAAAAACAGTCAATATTACAGAGGTGTAACATTAAGCTGAGATACCTTAAATTCTTTTCCAACATTCTCCAATAAATACCTACTTTTGGAATCGCACAGATATCATAAATACCTATACCTTTATTTATAAGTGAAGAGAATGTTTTGTATCCGATTAATACTTATTAAGTTTTTTAAATACAGACTTACAATTTCAAAATACAGTTTCAGTTTTGATAATGGAATATTGTTCACAATTTGTGTGCAAAATATTCACGAAATCGAGTCGAAAAATTTTATATCGAGTTCAAGCTTTTACCTGTTCAGTCAACTGCTTTATCTTTTCATCACTTTCGTGAAGTTTCTTTTCGGTGTCTGGTGAAACAGACGTTCCGGCCTCTTCCCTCGCCTTCCTCTCCTCCTCCACTGTACGGCTCAATTCTTGATACTGCGATTTGTACTTCTTCGCTATCTGTCTAATCTGCAAATTGTTCTGACGTCAGTGACTCAGCGTTTATGAAGAATTAAATTAAGAACGTACAGTGTGAAACCCTCAAGATATAAACGTAATTTGTATAGCAAGCAAAGATGCAATTTCCAAAGTAACAATTGATCTCTAACCGCTGGGATTCAAACGGGTCAGTTCATACGGTGGACCTACTCTTTCGTGATGGCTCATCACCACTTCCATTGGGACTTGTGCTCTTAAATTTGCACTTAATCAGGAAGAAATAATTGTTAAAGTAATGAGTTTTCTGCAGTTTTTTTTTTTAATGCTTATTGAGTCATAGTAAGCTGAGTAAATTCAAACCGGTAAATAGGGACATTCATGGCGCGTGTACTTATTTGAACACTTTTGGACAACTTCAAACAAGAATCGATTTCTAATAAACTTCGTAATTCCAGAAAGGCCGTTGGAATTAATTTGATGCCTGTATAGGACTAACCTGAATCTCCTTGTTCCTGGTGTCGGCAAGAGCTGCCTCCTGATTGGCCAGATCCTGGGCAAGTTTGGCGGCCTTCTCCGAAGCCTTGCTGTTTTCCTCCTTGGCCGCTTCGAGTTCGGCCTTGGTTGTGCCCAAACTGTTTTCGAGATTCACGTTCTCATCCTTGGCCTCTTGTTTCTCTCGTCGGAGTACGACTATCTGCAATTTTCAAGATTGTTGCACTTTAAACTGGACACTGAAAATGAAGGTTCGCACCAAAGATGCTGGAGTCTATGAGCTCCTCACGTTTACCAAGTTGAAATTTAAGTTTTCACGCGTTTATGATACAGGGTATGACTTTGATGATATTCAACTTCAAATTAAGTTGATAAGGAATAAAATTTAGCCAAATATACGCACTCCTCATTTAAAAGATGCTAAAAAAAAATCATCATTCTCATTAATCTAAATCTCTTTATGGATATTTATGCACTACTCATTAGATGATGCTAAAAAAGCATGTGTATTAAAACAAAATTATGACTCTTTAAAATGTTTAAGGGTGAATTCGGCACTTCGGCCTAGACTACACGGGACCTCAATTGCCAGTCAAATGAGAGCTTAAATGAAGTGACTGAGAAATATCAATTCGAAAGAGACTCAGCTTACCTGTTCTTCCAATTTAACTTTGGACAATTTGTGCTGTTCCTTTTCCTGATTCAACTGTTTAGTGAGGTTCTCCTTCTCCTGGGTGAGGCGTTTCAGATCTTCTGGGCTGGTCTTGTTACTGCGTTCGATCAGCTGGTTGGCCCTCTGCTGCCATCTATAAAAACAAGTTTTGAAACATTGAATGAGAGGAGATTTTCTCTACTGTTTATTCTGTTGATCCAATTGTCGAAAACCTATAATTTTATTTTAAACCCCTGAACAAATGTTTCTATATCGATAACAAATATTGTCGATAACTTCCACTATTTGAACCAGCGAGCTTTGGACTCCCTGACAACCACTCCAACGAGGGGCCCTTACAAACATTTTTTTTCATCTCACACCTATCATTATAATAGATAAAATACCTTGCGCTTTCCGCTTTGAGGGCCGTGTTCTCAGTCGTGAGCTGTTCTACCCTGGACGACAGTTCGTTGGTCCTCTGTCTCGCTGGCGAGATAACCTCCGCCTCGATCCTCCTGGCCTCCTCCTCCTGGGCGGCCAACCTATCGGTCAGCCTGTCCCTCTCCTCCAGCAGACTGCGGTTGCTTTCCGACAGCTCGTTCAACATTTCGACCTATCGAAACAGATTATCGGGGAAACGTATTATCGGTGTCACATTAAATTGAAAATGAAGGAAAAAATATACAACAAAATAATACCTTGTGCAGAAGTTTCGTATGCCTTTCTGCAATGATCGATGGCACATCCTTGTTGTTCCTCTCATCTTCCAAAGCTTTTCTAGTTTCGTCCAATTGGCGGCGCAGAACTTCGACCTGATGGAAGGGACAGGGAAAATATTACGTTACGTTATCGGATATTAGTTTATTTTTTTTATGATTTTAAAAATAAGACGACAAAGCTTACGTCGGCTTCCAATCTGAGTTTTTCGCCCCTTATCGCTTCATACTGGGCCAAAGCTGTAGTCTTCTCCTTCCTCATGTATCTCAGCACTTCCAGCAGCTTGTCAGATTCCCTGAACGAATCGCTGATGACTGACTGGTTGCTTCCGGAAGTCTGAAATATATATATTTGTACTCAGCAAGCGGTCCGGACGTTTATTATATTTAAAGAGAGAATTTATATAAAACACTTCTTACCCCTGGACTGTCGATGACTGATACTTTGACCCCGAGTTCCTGCAACTGGTCCTGAAGTATGTCGTTCAGTTTTGACACTTCGGCGACTTTGTCGTCGTACGTCTTCAACTGGGCCTCGAGAGAGTCCGCCTTCTTCTGTAGAGACTCCTTCTCCGTCTTCGATGTTTCCTGAAGGCTGCTTCGCTCCAATTCCAGAGCTTCGATCTTCGACCGCGCTTCGGAAAGTTCATTGCGGACTGTGTCAAGATCCTGCAAAAAGATAGCACTGCATTTTCATTCAACTGTTTTACGACAAGACAGCACAGATGGAAAGGATAATTTGTCTAATTAATTTTGCTTATACATATTAATTTTTCAAGCTACAGAATTTAATTATTACGATTATTTAATACTCCTTTTCAGATATCTCTCTGTCTTGATTAGATTACCGAAGTTTAAAATGGCCTTTTTCTTTTTTTAATACCTATAATTATGCATCTAGGTATCATTTAATACTACCTTTGTAACCTTCAATGTTTCCTTTCATTCCCCACATTAATTGTCATCAAATGTTACGCATTCATTTTTCAGTATTCATCATTAATTGTTTCCATTGCTTTATTGTTTATCAAGCGCTGTTTTGAATTATGAGGTATATTTCACAAATCTATAATTCACGGAGGTATGCCTATATATTAAAACTGGCTACATAATGGTGAGGTGAGAAGGAGAACCTGTTAATTAATTCTCACCTGTTGTAGTTGTGAGCATGCCGTAATCTGTTGTGAACACTTAGCCTGCGCCTGCTGCGCTTCGTGCGCTGACGCCTGCGCCTCCTTCTCGAGCTGGCTGCAGCGCTCCCTGCCCTCCTGCACCTGGGTGCCGAGGTTCTCCACCCGCGATCTCAAAGAGGCGAGCTCACCGTCCTTCTGCGCAGTCAGTTCGGCTTCGGCTGCCGTCGACATCTTCAATTTGATTTCGAGCTGGGTCAACGAACTGCGCAGTTCGCTTTCCGTCTTCTTCAGTTCGGCAATCCTGCTCACAAAGGGAACAAAGCGTAATTATAGTTTTCTTCTGTGTCTGTATTTTAATTTTTATTCAACGATAGTGAAATTGACGAAAACTACGCACGTCGTTTCGGATTCCTGCTTGTGCTTTTCGAATTCGTTTGTAATCTCCACCAGCTGTTTCTCGACGCCCTGGCAAATGTCCGAAAGTTCGGTGCAATTCTTTTTGGCAACTTCTAATTGCTCTTTCAGCGCTGTCACTTCCGCCTCCTTCTCCTTCATCTGCTGTTCCAATTCTTTAATTCGGTTGTCTGAAAAAAAATATATTATGGAGTAAAAAAATTATATTGCAAACCCTCATGGACCATTTTAAATTAGAAACTTTTTTTTCTCATTCATGATTGGAGGGAGCGCTTATTTCTCCGATCACTTTCCCTACTTACGGCTATCTTATGAACTAACATCCAATACAGAATAGAGATACTTTCATAAGGCTGATAAATAATTTATCATGGCGCTGTTTGGCCTTATTGGCACAGGACTGGCTAGAACATCCAATCCTTAGCAATGAACTGAGTACAATTGAAGATAGTTTCTGAGGGTGATGAGCATACCCTGCAAGGCTGAAAAGGGTGATAAAATAAGAAAAAGTTTTTCATTGTTTCACACCACTGATGCTCTCTGGGTCTACAGGCACATGCTGACTGAGGCCATACATTTCTTTTTAAAAAAAACAATACTGGGCCTAATTTCTTTGCAAAAGGATTTCATATTCTTTTCCTCTTTGTTCTTTAACCGATGACCTTCGAAATGTTGTTTATCCTTTACCTCTTTCGACGACGGGCTGGCTATTGCTGATGGCGCTGCTCAACTGTGTCGACATCGAATCAACCTGCGCCTCTTTCTGTTTGATCAATTCCCTGGCAGCTTCCAACTCTTCGTTCAAATGAACCCTCAGTGCTTTCTCCTCTTCCAGCCTCTCTTTAGCAGTCGCAGTCTGCTGTTCGGACAGTTCCATCCTGCGCGTCAACCTGTCCTGTTCTTCCTGAAAGATCACGAAAAGGAAATTTAACAAACAAATAAATTGTAACTTGACAAAAGGTGGTTGACAAAGAACAATTGCAGATTTTTTCCACCCACCTGTTACACATATATAATAAAAACATAATAAATGTGCAAAATATGACAAGAATGTTTGTTTCGATTAATGACAAAACAAACACCTATTGGTTTGAAGATGTAAACATGCGTACAAATAAAAAATAATGCTATTTATTGGTGAAATCTGCAATGACTTAGTTGTCAGCCCAATACAATCATGTATTAACTTTATTTTCAAACTATTTAAAACAATTTTTCACAATATTATTCGAAATTAATTTATTTGTAATTACCTGTAACCTACGCCTGAGAGCCGCGCACTCTTTATTAGCGTCGTCCAGCCTTGACTCCAACCTCATTCTGGCTTCAGCGTTCGAACACTCAAATTTGGCCTTCAGGGCTTCCAAATTGGCCATAAGCATCTCCTAAAAATAAAATATGCGATAAAAATATTACCAAAATGTAATAAATATATCGCATTCATCCGTTCTATAATATAAATATTTTGACAGCTCGGTGAGTAACAATGGTCAAATTTCTGCAGAACTACTGTTTATATTTACGATGAATTCTGGCTTAATAAATACTTTTGAAGAGTGCACAAAAGTGTAACTTCATACCGAGTTACAAGCAGAGATCACAAAATTAAATACGAATGAACAAAATTAATTCTAGTAAAGAACATTATGTCAACAAAATAATGTTGTATACCTGTCCATGCTTCTGTTTTCTTTCTGCATCCCTTTCATTCGTTAGTCTGCGTTCGGAATCGCGCAGCAGTTGATTCTCTTGTTTCAAATTTGCGAGCGCCACCTCGTTCACGGACAGATTGCTCATTGCTTTCATCGCTTCCTGTCAAAAAGATAGTAAAGCTTATTATTATTAGTTTTATACATATTTTTTTAAATCCGAGTTATTTCTTTAGGGCAAAATTAGGGGTTAGGTACTGTGCGGTATATGCACTATCGCATGACTTTACAATCACTGTCCCTACTTTTGGACTTGCTTACTAATCCATAAAGTTTGACTTATCATCATTCAGCCAGGTGGATTCAAACCACCGACCTCTGGCTCTGCTTGTACACGTTCCGAACCACCAAAGCCCGAATCAGAATATATATATTTATTCCATCCACTTACCTGTCTGAGATTCTGGAGCGATTCCTCGTGCTTGGCAATGGTCGCCCTGTAATTCTTGCACTGGGTTTCGAGCGCTTCGACGCGCGATGTCAAAGTCTTGGCGTTGGCCTGAAGCGTCTTGCTCTTCTCCTCGCTGTACGTGGCGCGCGCCGACAGCTCGCTCCTCGTCACGATCGCTTTGTTCAAATCCTCGCGCAGTTTGTTGATAGTTTCGTTCAGCATCTTCTCGTTTGTGTTCCTCTCTTTGCGGTACGTTTCGAATTCCTTTTTCAGTTCCTCCAGGGCGACTTTGTGCACGTCTTTTTTGGGCTGGGCCTTTTAGACAAATAAAGATTATATTCGCATACACACAACTAAGATAAATTTTTCCAAAAAAATAATATTTAGCGTTTGTTGCGTACAACCTTATTTTTATTAAATATATGAAATGTGTTTTCTTGTGTTACCTCAGCGGCCGGTGCCTGCTTTAAGGGCGAAGGTTCAACCTTTTCTGGAGCCATGTCCAATATATTCTGGCGCAGAATTCCGGATTCATCGATTTCAACCTAAGGAGAATACAGAAAATTACATGAGCATGTTATCACTCCTCTAAACAGGCTAATTTATATTTGAGAATTCGTGAAATTTACCGGAACCGATCCCGGTTTAACGTGCTGCTTGAAGAGCCTGGCATAAATGTCCCTCTGACTCTTGATTAGGTCGACTTCTTTCTGCAGTATTCTTTCCCTGTCTTGCAGGTCCGATACTTTGGCCTCGAATCGCTTCAATTCTCCCTGAAAATATTGAATATTCTCCCTGAAGTAATACTGCAATATTGCCTTATTAAAGTAATTTTACTAGTAAGCTTAAATAATAAGTTAGCCAAATAATGATCAATAAATTATTATTTAATAATATTATACACGTATATTTATAATTATCCAAACAAATCAATGTAAGGAACAATTGTTGTGGTAGTACTATCAAACTCCATGCAGAATAAACATGGTGCTAGCGAAATACCAGCTTCACTGTAGCAGCTCTTGCTGAATGAAGTTTGAGTTAAATATATCTCAAATCAATTGAATCGAGAACTGCATTATAATTTATCCTGAAATATTTCAGACAGAAAGACTATTCTTTTTACAATTTACCTTCAACGCTGTAATCTTTTCAGAATCCTTCTCTATTTCGGCCTCCTCCCTCTGGGCACTCAACTCCCTCAGGGCGGCCAACAGTTTCTGGTTGTTCATCTGAAGATCTTCGATATCGTGGAACGTCACCAAGTGTTTGGATATCAACTGCAAGCGAATATCGAGTTCGTTAGAAAGCCGTTTGAACGATAAAAAAAAAAACATACTAATAGCAGAAATTGAAGAAACTGAACATACATCTGAAGAAGTTTTAATGTCGGCTCTGGTCCTGTCGTGCGGATCGTGCATAGGTATCATGTTCCCGCGGGCGGCCTCAAGCTCTTTCAGAAGGAAACAAACCTAGAACGAAAGTAAAAACCATTAAAGCAACATTTTTTCCTTCTAAAGTATTAATAACTTTAATAATACCGAGCGTTTAGCATAAAAAATCAGCTGGTCTTGACGTACCAGTCTGAATAGTTCAAGAAACATACATTCAGTTATTTTAGTTTGATACACATTTTTCGGTTCTTCTCTAATCCAATTAGTCTATTCTGTAACCTCTTATGTTGAATAGAGTTAAATTATAGAGAGTGTACCTGATTTGAACCAATGTGGCACCCCTATTCTAAGTATTGGCAAAATATTCATAGTATATTAAGCTGAACCTAATTTAGACTGAAGACAAAGGGGAGTAGGATTTTTAAAAATGACTGGAGCAGAAAGGATCGAATTTAAAAATAAATTGATTGATATCGTGTGCATACACTTATGTAAATAAATAATATTTGTTAATTTATTTGAATATATGACTAGTGTATCTGTATTAAAACTGACCTGCCTACTGAGATCAGTCAAACTTCCTGACAACCTTTTGTTTTCCCTTGTCAAAAAGGCGACCGTGTTCTCAGCCTCGGACGCAGACCTTCTGAGTTTACAATGCTCTTTTTCAAGTTCATCGACTTTTATTGTAAGACTTTCCGCCGTCGTTATGGCGTAGTCGTAGTCTTCGCGTTGTTTCTGCAACATCGGCGCTTTTTCTTCTATTTCCTATAAGCGGTACAGACAATAATTTAGAACATAAAAAACATCTTATTGTGAATTTAAACAAATACCCCCGATGATTTCGACACTTCCAATGTAGTGAGACTACTATCAAACTCCATGCAAAGGGAACATGGTGCTAGCGAAATCACACTTAATTACTTTAGCAGATCTTATCGAATGATATTTAAATAAACATCATATCATTATAATTAAGATCTGCAGTACATGTATTCAAATTAATAATATCTTAACAGCCTTAAAAAGAATTAAATTAACAAAAATACAGCCTGTCATATGGATTATAGATTAACATTATAAAAAAAATAGACCAATGTAGTGTGACTACTATCAAACTCCATGCAAAGGGAACATGGTGCTAGCGAAATCACACTTAATTACTTTAGCAGATCTTATCGAATGATATTTAAATAAACATCATATCATTATAATTAAGATCTGCAGTACATGTATTCAAATTAATAATATCTTAACAGCCTTAAAAAGAATTAAATTAACAAAAATACAGCCTGTCATATGGATTATAGATTAACATTATAAAAAAATAGACCAATGTAGTGTGACTACTATCAAACTCCATGCAAAGGGAACATGGTGCTAGCGAAATCACACTTAATTACTTTAGCAGATCATATTGAATGATATTTAAATAAACATCATATCATTATAATTAAGATCTGCAGTAAATATCTCAAGGGGCTTAAAATAAACATACATTTTGTGCTCTCAGCATGAATTAGATTGATACAACTACAGTTTGTCATAATGATTATAGATTTACTACTATAAAACAAAAAAATAGACCAATGTAGTGTGACTACTATCAAACTCCATGCAAAGGGAACATGGTGCTAGCGAAATCACACTTAATTACTTTAGCAGATCTTATTGAATGATATTTAAATAAACATCATATCATTATAATTAAGAACTGCAGTAAATGTACTGAAACTAGTAAATGTCTCAAAGAGCATATAAATAGATATATTTTATGCTTACAAAATGAATTAAATGAACAAAACTTGAGCCCGTAATATAGATTATTGATTTACATTATAAAAAAAAAATGGTACAATGTAGTGAGACTACTATCAAACTCCATGCAAAGGTAACATGGTGCTAGCGAAATCACACCAATTTACTTTAGCAGATCTTATTGAATGATATTTAAATCAACATCATATCATTATAATTAAGAACTGCAGTAAATGTACTGAAACTAGTAAATGTCTCGAAGAGATTTATTTTATGCTTACAGCATGAATTAAATTAACAAACCTACAACCTGCAATATAGATAACAGATTTACATTATAAAAAAAAATAGTCCAATGTAGCGTGACTACTATCAAACTCCATGCAAACGGAACATGGTGCTAGCGAAATCACACCTAATTTACTTTAGCAGACTTTATTGAATGACAGTTGAATAAAGAAATCAAATTATCGTAATAAAGAACTGCAAACTGTTGAAAATATTTTGGCACTACTAAATACAGGCTGCTAGTGCAATTTAATTTACAACTGCCATTCTGTACAGTTGTTACAAATTAAGTATTCACACGAAAACCTCACTTCCGCAGAAAAAAATATTTCAAAATTGAAAACTCACCTCTAAAATCCTGTTGATGTACTCTTTGAGCCTGCTTGTTTCTTGTTTTTCGACCAACAACTCCTGAGTGACTTGAGCGTACTGCGTGTAGATCTGAGTCAGCGTCAGTCCCGATTTGAGCAGTTTGCTCGTTGACGCTGCCAAGGGCGACAGCCTGCTGATGGCCTCTTCGGAAGATTCTGTAAAGTAGTTTTTAAAAATTAATTATTTTCGAACTCGGCTCACTTGGCTCGGCGTTTATTACAGACTGGCGTGTAATAGAGTAAAAAACGATATTTGATGTACCCATTAATGCAAAAACTATTTTTATATATTTTAGTTTCCCAAGTTTAGTACCCTAACAGCCATGGGTACAGCTGGAATTTTGTTGGTACTGCTGGGATCAGAAGCACATTCTTTTCATGCACTTTAGCCCTTGAGCCACAATGCTCCATATAATCAGTTATATATATATATATATATATATATATATATATATATATATATATATATATGCTATAAAAGTTTATAGCGCAATGATAGGGCTTCATTGAGTGAATTAGGAAAAGGAGTGAGGTGGGAATGAAATGAATGTAGGAACTGGGATTTTATTAATTCATCAACCGTCAGTAAGATGAGGCAACAGTGTAATTTGAAACAAACTGGGGCGCATTAAGGATTTTATATATTATATTTTACTATGTTTAAATGTCCCTGTAGCCATCCTCCGCCAAATAAATGACAATATAAAGTGTACACTAGTGCGTTGTGCACGATCTAAACTCGGGCTCAACCCGTCTCTCGACCGATTATACACGAAGATCTTTCGGGAAGATATAATTTCAATATAAATTACCCTGTTTGACAGCGTCCAATAGGGCGTTGGCGTGTTTCAGTTCCTCCTTGAGAACCTGAATAGATTCGTCCCTGACTTTCAAATCGTTGCTGTGATTCTCTTCCAGTTGGGCCAATTTCGTTTCCAATTCGCCGTACTGCGACGACGCCTCCTGCAGTAGCCGCTGAAGTTCCCTCACGGCTCCGGTCAGCTCGTTGCTCTTCGCTTCCGCCTCGTCAGCTGTACCTAGTTGCAACAGGTAAAGTCAGTTGACCGTTTTGAATCAATTAACGCGCTATTTAAAATTGCCGAAATTACAACTTCTTTTCGGCGGGTACCGACAATTTACAAGCGACACGAGAAAGTGAAAGGTTTTTCCAGCAATGCCCCAGACAAACATTTTTGCAACAAATATTTACTAGCAATAAAAACATGTCAACTACAAGATTTGGTACTATGATTGATGCTGTTTTCGGTAGATCTTTAGAAATAATTACTTTGCAGACGTTTGTAACATATTTTAACTATTGCATAGCAATAGTGTCTGTTATTGAATCAGACTATGCGTACTGATAATTTTAATAAAATTGTTCAAAATTACAAGGCATTTTATTTGATAATTTTAAATTTGTTTTTCAAATACTTTAATTTGGATTTGGCTTTTTCTTCATTTAATACTACCTTTACCACCTTCATTGTTTCCTATCCTTGTCTTATTAATGTAATAATTCAATAAAATCACCAATATAAAAACTTAAGAAGTTTCACTTTTGTTGCATGTGGGCTTCATGAGCTCATTTTTTCTAATAATTTCTTATACACAGCTAATGGCTACTAACAACCAGTTATGTGCTTTGCAATAACGTGCAATCTTCAACTTACTCTTATAATGTTCGACCAACTTTGCCTGCGCCCTCACTTCCTGCTGGAAATTCTCAACTAGTTTATTTTCAGATTCGCACTGTTCCTTCAATTTTTCGGTCAGATGGTCGAGCTGTTTAGTCAAATCATTGTTGCTGCTCAGAATCTTCGCATTTTGCTCTTTGCATATCCTTATCTGAAAATTGCCAAATTTAACTAATATTCTTACAAACTATTTACATACATAATATATTTTTTGAAGTATTTTTCTTTTCATATATGTATGAAGGTACATTTCTAGCCTAATACGCCTATTTTTAATAACATATAACTTTTAATGATGATGATAATATGATTTCAAAAGTCAATGCTATTATTTCTGATTGTTTAAAGTTATAATCCATATTTTCCCTAGTGTTTATAGCTGTTTTAAACTCAATCCATTAAGCTCCAACTAAACCTGGACTTAACTGAAGACTCTGAGGAACTTGAAAACTGAACCTGCTTCATTGGGTCTCAATTATTTGAATATTACACCTCTACTCTAATTACTTAATCATCCCTACTTATAATTCAATGTTTTCATAAATTACCACTTTTATTCTATATTTTTGATCAAATCTAGGCACTGATCCCAGTAAATGCTGGTTACTATTTTATTGGAAAATTTTTAAATACATAAGCATTAACTTTATTTCGTGTGGGAATAAAAATATTCAAATTAGCTTTAGCTAATTAGTTTTAGCTGAAAATTTGCAACTGGCAGGAATTATTTTGGGTCCAGAAATTGAATTCTGTTATGGCCTACTTCTCACTTCCGAGCGATACCCAACTAGTTCACTAATATATAAAATTACCTCTTCATCTTTTTCCGCCAATTTGGTTTGCAGAGATAAAATTGTTCCCGAACTTTCGCGTCTCTGTTTTGTCATTTCTTCAGCACTCTTTGCCAAATCCACGCTCAGGGCAACATTCTGTTGTGTCCATAGTGCCCGTTCTGACTCCACCCTCTTTTCTCTGTACAGGAAATAAAGAAAAGCAAATCAAATATAAGAGTCTCCAATAAGTGAAAGCCAGTTAGTTAACCTAGGGCCTTATAGGAAATACATTTAATACCTACAGCATGAATTAAATTAACAAAAATACAGCCTGTCATATGGATTATAGATTAACATTATAAAAAAAAAATAGACCAATGTAGTGTGACTACTATCAAACTCCATGCAAAGGGAACATGGTGCTAGCGAAATCACACTTAATTACTTTAGCAGATCTTATCGAATGATATTTAAATAAACATCATATCATTATAATTAAGATCTGCAGTAAATATCTCAAGGGGCTTAAAATAAACATATATTTTGTGCTCTCAGCATGAATTAAATTAACAAAAATACAGCCTGTCATACGGATTATAGATTAACATTATAAAAAAAAATAGACCAATGTAGTGTGACTACTATCAAACTCCATGCAAAGGGAACATGGTGCTAGCGAAATCACACTTAATTACTTTAGCAGATCTTATCGAATGATATTTAAATAAACATCATATCGTTATAATTAAGATCTGCAGTAAATATCTCAAGGGGCTTAAAATAAACATACATTTTGTGCTCTCAGCATGAATTACATCTATAAAACTACAGCTTGTCATAATGATTATAGATTTACTACTAAAAAACAAAACAATACTCCAATGTAGTGTGACTACTATCAAACTCCATGCAAAGGGAACATGGTGCTAGCGAAATCACACTTAATTACTTTAGCAGATCTTATTGAATGATATTTAAATAAACATCATATCATTATAATTAAAAACTGCAGTAAATGTACTGAAACTAGTAAATGTCTCAAAGAGCATATAAATAGATTTATTTTATGCTTACAAAATGAATTAAATTAACAAAACTTGAGCCCGTAATATAGATTATTGATTTACATTATAAAAAAAAAATGGTACAATGTAGTGTGACTACTATCAAACTCCATGCAAAGGTAACATGGTGCTAGCGAAATCACACCAATTTACTTTAGCAGATCTTATTGAATGATATTTAAATCAACATCATATCATTATAATTAAGACCTGCAGTAAATGTACTGAAACTAGTAAATGTCTCGAAGAGATTTATTTTAAGCTTACAGCATGAATTAAATTAACAAACCTACAATCTGCAATATAGATTACACTACTATCAAACTCCATGCAAAGGGAACATGGTGCTAGCGAAATCACACTTAATTATTTTAGCAGATCTTATCGAATGATATTTGAATAAAAATATCAAATTATAATAAAGGTCTGCACTAAGTAGATGTATTGAAACTTCATCGGAATAACTTTATCATATAATGTAATCGTATCGATGTTTTTGAACCCAAGTTAAAAATCGGATAATTGTTACTGACTTAAGCTCCAATTCGATCTGTTTGCAGGCGACTTCATCGGCTGTGGCGAGCGCCTCGCACTTGGCGGCGACGGCGGCTTTCAGCTGATCGGTGAGCACAGAGCGTCGGACGTGAGCCTCTCGATCTCTGTGTTTCGAGCATGTTCGTCCCGTTCGTGGCGCAAACTCTCGCACCTCTTTTCGCACCTATTTTTTTTTTTTTGGCAGAAAAAAAATATAGACCGAGGCTATATATAAAACTGAGACGCTCAAGCAATAGCAAAGAGATGCTTAAGCAAAAATAAGAATGTAAATTCAGGAAAAATATATTGGACTGCGTTTGACTTGTATTGCTGGTTCTTAAGGAAATAATTAGTGAGACGCTTAAGCAATAGCAAAGAGATGCTTAAGCAAAAATAAGAATGTAAATTCAGGAAAATATATTGGACTGTGTTTGACTTGTATTGCTGGTTCTTAAGGAAATAATTAGTGAGACGCTTAAGCAATAGCAAAGAGATGCTTAAGCAAAAATAAGAATGTAAATTCAGGAAAAATATATTGGACTGTGTTTGACTTGTATTGCTGGTTCTTAAGGAAATAATTAGTGAGACGCTTAAGCAATAGCAAAGAGATGCTTAAGCAAAAATAAGAATGTAAATTCAGGAAAAATATATTGGACTGTGTTTGACTTGTATTGCTGGTTCTTAAGGAAATAATTAGTGAGACGCTTAAGCAATAGCAAAGAGATGCTTAAGCAAAAATAAGAATGTAAATTCAGGAAAATATATTGGACTGTGTTTGACTTGTATTGCTGGTTCTTAAGGAAATAATTAGTGAGACGCTTAAGCAATAGCAAAGAGATGCTTAAGCAAAAATAAGAATGTAAATTCAGGAAAAATATATTGGACTGTGTTTGACTTGTATTGCTGGTTCTTAAGGAAATAATTAGTGAGACGCTTAAGCAATAGCAAAGAGATGCTTAAGCAAAAATAAGAATGTAAATTCAGGAAAAATATATTGGACTGTGTTTGACTTGTATTGCTGGTTCTTAAGGAAATAATTAGTGAGTATTAGAGGATTTGTTTGTTGGATAAGGAACACGAGATAAGGTGTTCACGGGGATACATTCGGACAAATACCGTAAAAGTTTGCTTACTTGGTGACAGTTTCGCGCAGGTTGTTGAGTTCCGCCATTGCCTGCGACAATCCCCGATGTCGTCTCATCGTACTGCGTTGTCAGAGCTTCCAATTTCACCTTTAAATCGTCCCTCTCTTGTTCGACGGCTGTCAATTTTTCAGTCAGATCTTCAATCTTCTTAGCTGCAACACAGAAGATATAGAATATTTACCGATAATAAAATCATCGATTTCGTAAAAAAGTATTATTTAAATGAAATTTCTGCGTTTATCTATTAACAGAAGCCTGGAACAGAGTGAATTATTAGGTTTAATTTCAGGAATCCAACTTAAAAATTGGATACAAGCGGATAATTATAATTAAAACACACTTTATTGGGAACATCAAAGGCATCTTTATTAAGGTGTCCGACGGGTTATTTTTTTTTTTAGTCGCTATGGAAGTGTTAAATTTAATTTCTTTGCGTTGTTTAAAGCGTGAGAGACCGGAAAGAGTGATTGAGATATGTATGGATCTGAATTCCAAATAAGGTTAGTTTTATTATATTATTTTTTTATATATTTCTTTTCGCGTCATAATTACTTTCTTTCCCTTTACTTTGACAATTAACGGTTCTCTAAATTCATTAACAACTGTTCGCTCATATTGTGAAGTCACGTCGCTATCGATCTCTCGCGTACGACATATCGATATTATTAGGCCACGCCGATGTAGCCCCTACAGTAAATTTTAACCGAAAGTTTTACCCAATAAATTGTTTTATGATAATGTGCTTAATGCAAAAGTAACTGAAGTTCACGTTTTAACCATTTGCGGTCGTATGTCTGCTTCTCGGCGAGCACAGCAAGGAACTAGACGAATCCCACGCCGTATGCATTCGTATATCAGTTTACACTTTTTCTGAACAAACCTCAATGCCTAAAGAACCTATTCACGAAGCGATACGGTGCTCCATCGATCGGAGATAATGAAATCCGATATAAACAAATGTTGTCGGCCGGCGCTCGCCATGCAAGACGCAGTGGTCGTCTTTTGAACGTAACACGAAATCGACGAAAATTTAAACACAAAATCTAAACCGGGAAAACCGTCGACCTCCGTTAAGGAAGAAAGACTTAACGGAAAAGTGCACATATTGCGGCACTGTAAAAATGTAAAGAGTAAAGACTGTTGCGCATGTTCGAACGGAAAGATCAAAGGGTGGAAGGCACCGAACCAATTATTTATGCGATACGTGCACTCGAAAACCAGGTCGGAGAGTGTTTTGAAAAATACCATATCACTAGATGACTGTATCGAATAAAGATATATCCAAAGTACACAAAAGAATTACTGAATCCTGTTTATCCGTCGTAAACTTGCGTGTTATGTATACCTGCTCTTTCGCCGGTAAATTAATTACGACCCATATCCAAATTTAATACGTCCGCAAAGGGTTAAAGAGACTTATGTCCTTTACCTTTTGTTACATGCGAACGGTTGTAAACATTTCAGATATTGCAAGAGAGAGAGAGAGAATAGGAATGTAAGAACGGGAAGTTTCTATAGCGAATAAATAAATTCGCGGCGAATATTCGTTACTGACTCTGCGAGGATCTGGTGCTTTCGAACAACGCTTTGGCTGTTAGGAAATCTTCCATGTGCTCGTCCATAACCGCCTCAATTCTGCTTCTCAGCGCCTCGTCCATGCTCTGGTAGTCGTCCCTCGGCAGGGATTTCGACAGCAGTGTCTCGTTGAAATCGTCCATTCTCGGTGAAATAAAAAAAAAAACGGGAGTTCAAACGACAAGAACGGCCGCTTCACTCCCAAGCCAGGAGTTCATCACTGCGAATTGAAGACTCCGCCCACTGTCGCCAACCTTAACCGGCACAAATTACCACCACTACTACAATAACTATATTCATAAATATATATTCTACAAATTCTATCTATTTATCGAGCTATTCCTACGAATAGACAACTTTTTAAATCAAAAAGATTCAATTTACAATCGATTAAACACACAAAAATACAGTACACGAAACCAGATGTGAGGATCTTTTGTACACACGTAGTTATGGGTAACTAATTTATTTCCCGTACCCGTAAAAGGATAAATATTTTAAGACTTTCAGCAGTTTCTATGATATTTTTATTACTATATACCTATAATATTAAAAATATTCATTAAAATTTGTTAACGTTTCGATACTTCATATAATATTTGTGCTATGCTACAAAAAAATCGCATGCAAAATCGTCTATTTACAAAATAGATTTTTGTAAGGAGTTAAACGTATATATTTATTTAAGCTTAGGATTTCATTCTGAAATTTTATTGAACGGAAAAAATATTTTTTTGCGACGATTTTCCGTAGTACGTGAAGACGTCTTACTTTAAATTATTGCATTCGATTTTTTTCCTTTTATGGCCAATTTTTTATTAAAAGGGCATGAAAATAATCGGGACGAAATAATTTTTATAACAATAAAACGTATTGTACACACTCGTTCAGTCGATACGCATCATATTGTCAGAAACTGTTATTATTTCTAATATACTTTATTTAACAAAGTCGTTTTAGAGTTTTCAATTAGGAGGCGACATTTTTTACTTACTTTTACCTTTATGAATCCACGACATGTGTCAATTCCGTGCAATAACCTTCACTCGCCTCTCTGTGGCAGGTTTTCTGCCCTTTGTTAGTATAGAATTAAAGTATTCATAAAAATGGCTTCCGTTGGTCCTGCAAAACAAATATGGAAATTTATGACTGAAGGGAAAGGTTTCGATCAAGTTTTGAAAAAGGTATAAATATTTAATTTGTATATTCAAGAATATCACACATACATCAAGGCCATTATAGGGGATTGGTGATGAAATTTGGAAATGTTATGATAGCACTTGGCTGGTTTTTTTTTTTTTCAAAGTTCACCTGCTCTGCTTTTTCACAGATCGATATAGTTTCGGTCGGCGATGGGGCCTGCAAAGCTGAAATGACGGTTAGTGAAGAGCACACGAACGCGAATGGCACATTGCACGGCGGTATGACTTCGACAATTGTCGATGTCATTTCAACCGTCGCTCTGAGCACGCATAAAGTCGGCGCCAAAGGAGTTTCAGTCGATCTACACGTCACGTAATTAACGACGATAATTTCTGTTTTATTATAAATTGAATTGAACAAATCTTCTTCAACTTATGTACAAACGAAAGTTTCTGCAACTGGAACTCGACTTACTGATTCCCGGGGGTCAACCTCTGTCACAGTGTTGATCCTAAATCGCTCGCAATAAGATTGTTCAATGTACTACATTGGTGTCAATATTTATATATAATTATTAAGACTGTATGGACATTTTTAATTTGATGCACACTGTAGGGATAGGTAAACCGCTAGAGAATTTAAAAATCGGATGGAGAAATATTTCCATCTTTAAATCGGTGAAAGTAAAGCACGAGTGGTAAAAAAAAATGCCCCGAAACAGTTTTTGTATTTGAAATTCCTGTAAACCTAGTCTCAACGCATTCGCAACATTATTTTCTCCTTCACGGTTCGCCGTTGTTCAAATGGGTACAGTACGATGGATTTAATTTTCGTTTCAGATTCATCAAGGCCGCACCGATCGGCGAGCGATTGTGATTGAGGCGAAGACGAATAAAGCCGGCCGAACTTTGGCCTTCCTAGACGTGGAAATCAAGAACAAATTGACGGGGGCGCTGATAGCTCGAGGATCGCACACCAAATTTGTAGGCGCGGGATAACATGCCCCCCCCCCATGTAACCGCGCCGGTAGTTGAAAATTAGGACAGCACAGGGTTATTTTTATCGGTATCGATCATACCAAAGTTTACTCGTATTTCTATTGTTTAAAGCAATGATTTTCACTGTTAATAAAAGTGCGATTAACAGTATTAGCGGATTATTGGCAACCTCTATTGGGGGGAACAGAAGGCTTCTTAAGAATGGATGACGGCCATTTAGAAGGGGGGCATAGGACAGGGCCGAATGATCTCCGCTCGTGTTTAACTTGTTCATTTTCTCGGAACATAATCAGAACAAATTCAAAATGGGATCAATAGTCAATATTATGGGTTATCAATCGTCTTAGATTGTTGTTGGTCGACAGTGTTTTCACCATGAAAAAACCGGCCATAAATACGGGTTGAGAATCAACACTGAAATGGTAATCGCCAAACTGTACCCCGATAATCACATCAAGCGAGTACAGATCGCATACCTGCAGCATCAGCAGCAACTACTGTAGTCATTCTCAGAACATTCTCATTGAACATGGAGTTTTCCTGTATAGGCCTGGTATTAAAAGCATGTCACATGGTATTATTTTAATGCGCAAATTCTGTGTTGAAAAGGTGTGAAATTACAAAGTTCAATCCGACGGAAAGTAACCACAATTTGATTCTCACTACTGTTTGTCATGTGTGAAAATTCTGCTCTCAATGACTGGTTAATTAACTTTTCATTCTGAATCAGTTTGTTCCTCCTCTTCGTCAGGGACATTCGCTAACTAATCACAGTCACTATCAAATTGTACTAACAAATATAGGTCGTACTGAATAAAATGTTATCGCTCTATCTCATGAAAACCGTTGAGGCATTTATCAATTATGAATGTTTAAGGTTTCATAGCCATTTTGTCCCGGGTTGTCTAATTATCTATTCCATTAAGTATTTATACAATTATCTGCAATGGTATTAGTTTAATCTGCAGATTTTATATTCCACAGATGTCATTAGACATTACATATTTCAATTTTACCAAGTGTATCTCCAAGCATTATCAGGTACTGAGGAACGGGCCTTATCGGTGTAATGTTTCTCCCATTATATCATATGGGTAATTATGGAATCAAATCTGTTATACACAGGCATTATATTAATTATTAACATTTAATGTCTTAGGCATTTGCCTGTTACCGTATAATTGCCTATCCCATTTCATTAGTATTTTCTACTGATTTTACTAGACATTTATAGAAGCAATTTATGGGCATTATTGGGAACTGAGGAATAGGGAAAATTGGGCCTTATTGGTAATGTTTTCTCCTCTATATTATAAGTGTTTATGCGCAGGCATTTATCAATATTAACCATTTGTTATTTTAGGGCATTCGTCCCGTCTCTTGGAACAGAAAAATGAGAGATATTTATGACGTATAAACCTGTTAGTCGGCCAATTAAGACTTGGAATATCCTACCTGTTGTTTTCTTCTGTCCTCCTTCCCGATTCTGGCATACACTGAACTTGTTTCGGCGTATTGCTAAAGTCAGTGGCACTCGGCGAGTAAGGTAGTAGTAATGCGCCTGTACACATCGGTTACTGACGGTTGTGGATGAACTGTTACTACCATCTGTGAAACCAAGACGTATGATATTTGGTACGGATTTGCATATTATAATGTTTCACAGTGCATGTATGAAACAACTCAATTGAATTTTAGTAATGCGTAATCAGTCGATGACAACATAAGGAACTGTATTTGTTGTTATTGTTAGAAAATTTGTGGAGTAGGAAATTCTAGAAATAGACGACAAGTTGTTGGCCTAAAAAAAAAATTTGTGTTTCCATTTTGAAATAATGAAAATAATAAATTGAAACTATAGGTAAGACTCCGCTTTTTATCAATTAAAATTTTTTTATGTCATAGAAGACACATCTGTTATAGCTTTTAAATCTTATTCAGTGTGCAAATCATTTTATGGAGAGTACAGATACTGTTTGCTCACTTGTGGGGTTTCAGTTTGTTCCGTTCAGTATAGTTAAGATACGAGTGAATGGTTTTATTAGTCGTATAAATAGTGACGCTCGATATGAGGAAGTAACAAGATAAATATCATCAAGCTTTGCCCTCTTAAGTGTTTTTTTTTTGGCACCAAGCCAATCAATTATTGAAAAATGTTTGCACCGAAAAATTCCCTATCGCCTATCGGACCGCGATATTTTCCACTTCTTCCCCAATTAATAAAACTATTCGTTATGTTTCTACAATATTTGCAGTAGAGAAAATTGTACACTGACAAATTGTAAGACATCGAATAAACCTCAGTTCACCTTCCCCAGTTGGGTCACTTTAAATAAGGTCGAAATAAAGGAAAATTTGCATAACAGGTCGATTACATACTTACTTTGTTTCCGAAAGAGACGGTTCCATAAAATTTGGCAAAATCGTTACTCGAGTAACAGTATTGTTGTCTGCGCTCGAGTAACTCTTTTATATAAAAGTTTTTGCCTCTAAAGACTCTATAATTGTATTTTAAGTTAGCCAGACACGTTTCAAGTGCAGCAGTAGTTTTTTTTCCGAATATAGTGTTGCGAAGCGAGAAGGGCGCGCGTTCCTATTTCCTAATCGGGTCACGAGCCTGTAATTTCGGGACAACCGGCCAATATTAAAATTCGGTCGAAAGTGAAATATAAGTCCGGATCGAGGAAGTAACGCCGTTTTTTCTTTCTTTTTTTTTTTTAGAGTCGTGAACTTGAAAAGCGAGAAGATGCCGAACGAAGGCTGTTTATTTTTATTTTTTAACAATAACTGGAGGGGGATTTTTATCTGCGACTCCCACTCACTGACGGCGTTCCCAGAAACCCATTTATTCGGCCTCAGTACGACGGGATATTTCTCGTTGCAATCGTTCAATTATAAATAAACGGCCTGCGGTGTTCAATTCCTGCTCTTTTTTTCCGGTGAGTTCGAACATTTCAGTCGCATCTCTGTTTTTGTCATTTTTCCACTGTAAGTTCATTAAAAAAAAAAAAAAGTCGTTTGCATCGATTCGTGCGCCAGTAATTTTGTATCGTTCGTTTGAACTCTGAGCCGGCCCCCGATATTTTACTACCGAAAAACGGCGCGAAGTCAATGCCTCGGGTACAAGCTTATTCCAGTCGTCGCTGGCCTAGAAATACAACTTTTAAGCTTAAGAAAAAAATAAAAATAATTATCCCGCCGGTATGAAGAGGGCGTTAAATATTACGAGCCTTAATCTAGTACGGGAATTGTCCGGAAAATTTACCTTGAAAATTACTATTTTCTTGTGTTTTACGCGAGCAAACGGCCGACAGAAAGTTGACGTCAGTTTCGGCAACTTGAGCGATTTTTCTCGTAATTGTCCCCGGGACGATCGCGCACAATTGCGCAGTAACAATAGCGGAAATCAAAAAAAATAAAATCCGGACTAGTTGGGATTGAAATAAATATCGCGCCTTCATTTTATTGTGGGCCGTATGTTTGCGATTTCATGTTGAAAAATTCGACGCTACACTATTGAGCAACCTGTCAATACGACCAGTACTACGACTTTTCCAGTTTCAAAGGAAGAGACACATTTGCGTCGTAACAAAAATCGTATATCACTATTTATCGCGGCAAGAAATGAGTAAGACATGTGCACGTTGCATTTTAACGTTATCGGGTCGCGCTTAGAATTAAACGAAATTTTATTGCGTACCATTTTTGGAAGTGTCGGGCATTATTAGTTACATTGAAAAAAAATCGACATAATCAGTTATTCTATAAAATAATTTATTATTTGAAATAACAAATAAAACGATCGAATTACGAAAGTAGGAATCATACACGTGCAAGCTATATTTGAAAAATTTACTCGTTAACGTAGTTAAACAATTCAACTGTAAACAGGATCTATTTACATTCCGATTAACCTTGTTCGTCTAATCTACCTTTGTACACATTTTAAGATTCCGAATTTGATAAATACTCAGCCCATAAGCGTCGTTCCTGAAGCATTATTTCATTATCAGAAATAAAATTGCGATTTTGAATAATTCTAAATATAATTTTTTTAGTTATTTCGTTATTAATTTATTTTTTTAATTCCAAACAAATTATTTATTTCAGTGTCGAGTATTGCCCAACCGGGATCTAAAAGTGGGTAAGGTTAAGTTGGTACCGCTCGGCCGAAGATATCAAGTGAGCGGGTGCAATGGCGACTGTTTATTACTTCTTATTTACTTGAAGTTACTTCGTCGATACGGTGAGTCGTGGTGTATTTGATAGGTCGGGGATTAGCAGTTGGGACAGTCGTGATCGCGGTACGGAACAGTATCTCGGCGTATAATATTCGGTCTTTGGATATTCACCGTCGAAAATAGCCCGAGGGGCGTATTCCTCCAGCGAGTCTCCTTCCAGGGGGTGGGACGTCATGCGCCGCGGGTCGGCCCAGGCGCGACACTCAGCCTTCGCCGAGCCCGAATAGCCCGCCGCCCGTTCTCAGTTTCAATAGCCGTCGCCCAATATTTCCTCTCTCTCCACCCGGCCGCGAGGACCCGCCCGAAAAAAAAAGGGAAGATGGAGAGCAACCCGCTGCTCTGGGACCTCATCGAACTGGCGGGACACCTCCGCCAAGAGAGGCTCTTCATACACTCAGAACAGTCCCACCTTCAGGATCTGAACGAAAAGGTAAACCGATTTGAAACGAAGAAATCAATTTCTCGACCGTCCGCTGGTAACACTTCTCTCTTCGACCGAACTCCCGAGTAAACTAATCTCGGCCGTTCGATATCCACACCGGCAGCGAAATACAGGATTCGGCTTGGGATACGGACGGATGTCACTATTTGAAATTTCATGGGTAAAGTAGTAGGAAATCCCCATATCCGACTGAAAAGAACAGATCTTGAGACCTCTTTTGAAAAGGACATCAAATAGTCGACAAACTGACAATATATAAAGCCGTACTAAAACCGACACGGACATACGGAATAGAACTATGCTGGGTTCCGCCAAGAAAACCGACATCGCTCGCATCCAAACATTCCAGTCAAAAGTCCTTCGTACAATCCTTAATGCTCCCCTCCTTGGGTATGTTTCTAACCGAACAATCCGTAATGACCTCAACATACCGACAGTCACGAATTCACGCTCCCTTAAATTCCATTCCCGCCTCTCTCCACATCCAAATCCACTCCTGTTCAGTCCCTTTCCTCTTTCACCCGTCCATTATCTTAAACGCCACCGGCCTAGAGACTTTCTGTAGGCCGGATATAGAGGTCAAAAGTACCGTCACTGGACGGCGTCTTTATCGAGCGAAACACGTCAAACAAACCGCCATTTTACCTATAACTGGCATATAGTTGATTGTACAATAAATAAAGTTGAAAAAAAAAATGAGTGGGGCGATTGAAATTGCACGAACTAGGGAAAAATGCGATGTGCAGTTGCGCTTCGCGCTCATATCGTCGTCTCACTATCGACTGCTTTCGTACGATGTTTTCTCCATTCAATGTATCTCATCCGCCGTATATATATCACCGTGTAAAATAATGCAGGCAGTATACGGATATACAATAGATCCGTTGTTGAGGGGTTATTATTATTATTAAAGAGCGGGGAGAGGACGCATCAGGAATATGGGGGAAAACTCGATGCATTATAAATTTCGCGGGTAATACGATCCCACCTGACTTTAACAACAGATCGATTGTATATCAATGACACATTTTTCATGGCATATGTGCATGATCAGAGAACGTATTTCAATTTATGAAAGCGGTCGATAATTAGGCGATGCAATATCAGTAGCTGGACTGTTAATTGGGATTTGGTCATTTCGTGCAATTGATCGGGGTGGTTTTGAGGCAACCGGAAGGTTCTAGCTGTAAAGTCGTGTAAAGTGTCCCACCGTCTCTTGACCTCGAGAACTTTTAAAATTAGGGTAAAGCCGATGCGACAATAGCAGCATGTCAGTCTACTTATTTAGTTCTCGTCAGTCCACCGTCATCATATTGTCTCGGATGTTTTCACTTCTTCATCATCATCCTTTGTCTGTTTGCTTCTCGATGACCTTGACATAAGTTTTTCATCATATTTTAACATACAAACAAATACCGGTATTAATTTGTACAATACGATCCTCAGTTATCACACCTAAGGTATATTATACGTAAGAGTAAAAAGAAAATGAAAGAATGTATGACCTGGATAAATAATTGTGTAATGATTGCAAATATCGCAAAAATTCTAAAAACTTATTGTTCAAATTATGTTTTTTCCACTATATTATACGTGATTTTAATGTTTGCTATCTTTTCTTTCATATAGCTTATTATATATTAGCTATACGATTAGCTTTATAATATCAGTTGAAATATTAAATTGTTAGACAGTATTTTAGATTAGTCTGTAGAAATTTATTGCACGCACAAATAAATTTTCTTTTTTGCCACAATCGCGTAGTAGACAGATACTGCTGAAAAACGGATCTGTCCCGCATCGGAACAATTAACGAATTTAGCGTAATTTTGTCCGTATATCTTAACAGGTGGTCACTGCGTCGTCTAAATTGGCGCAGGCCGCATGGGTGACGGCGCAGCAGAGGGTCAACCTGAACAGGCTGGTGGTGTCGAGTCCGGACGCGACGCCCGCCATGTGCTGTCGCAGAGCGAGGGCGCTCGAGTCGACGCACTTCATCGACGCCCACAAAGTCCTCGGCTATCAGGTACGTTATCCCAATTTATTTCCGATAAGGTAATGTTCTCCGCCATCTTCAGTAGCGGTTTGTCGCACGCGGTTCGAGCGAACTACTAAGCGTCCCCTGTGCCGAAGTGACTCACGCCGCTACTGAAGATTAAGAATTGTTCCCCGTATAACAGGGAACCGGCTTCTGCGCATTGTATACCATATCTCTGTTAAAGTCTAATGGCGGGGTCAACCCCTGCCAGTCAGTGACGATTTGAGTTTGGGTCGCGGAAACCTTCATTCCAAAAGTTTAGATTCATTATCACCCATTTTTCGGAATTGGATTGTGAAGCGTTGCCTTTTTATTTTTGCGAAGGGTCCAATATCAATTTTATTCCAAATAGCATACTACGTATTCGTAATATAAGGCACGAAAATTTAAAACGTACCAATTTTTTGATATACCTGTTTTGTGGTCTGCGAGGGGTTGGAATATACTGTAGGTTCGTGATGTTTCTGTCTCCTGTCGCCGGTTCGGTCTTTTGCTAGACCGGTTTGTCGGCCGCTCGCCATCTTCAGTAGCGCCGTGTCAGTCAGTGTCGGCACTTTGGATGTTTTTCGTAATTGTTACTGTCAACAGTACAAGCGACAGTGACACAGTGGGCAGTGAGGATGCCCAAAAAACGTCCAAAGTGCTAACAGTGACTGACACAGCGCTACTGAAGATGGCGCTACTGAAGAAAGACCAAACAGCGGCGAGAGGAGAGAGAAACATCGCGAACCTACGGTGTACCAATTTTTTTTTTATTTCCTCAAGAACTGTTCGAATTACGGGGAGCTGTTGGACGGAGTGCGCGATTCTCCTCGACTAGTGGCCGACTGCCTGGTCGCCGGCGACAGGCTTATACCGGACGAGATGGCCGGCGTCATACAGAGCCTGGTCGCCGGCCTCTTCGCCTCCTGCGTCCTCCCGCAGGACAAGGCCGTCGTACTACAGATCCTCAGCCACCTAATCACGCTCCAGCTCCTCCCGTCTGAGTACCCCAGGAGGTGAGTCAAACCTTGATAGCGTCCACTCCATACAGAATATATATCGGGCGGTTTCGAAGATTTATAATTTTTTTTTCACACCTGAAAATCTAGAAATATAACCGGTGAAAGTAATGTCATTTTTGGGCATGTCAATATCCGTTATTTATCAGCTGATTGTCTATTTACCGAAAAGATTTTATGGTTAATAGTAAAACAAGGGCGATTACATTAATCAAAAAATAAAAACTTGTTAAAGATTTATTTCTTTGAATTTTTATGCGAAAAAACGACATTACTTTCCGATCCCCCTAACCCTTTTTTGGAATAAATTAAAAAGAAAACTTTTTCTAAATTTTAAGCAAAATTGTTGTAATAAAAAAGCAAGCCTGCAAGTGTGTGTGATATTGAACATACAGGGTAGAACTCTTGATCAATGCAATATTACATGTTTATAAATGACAGAATGCTACACTGTAATAGACGGCGTTTAAAGCAACGGTGTTTAGTTCAAGTTAGGCTTACTATTTCTTCGTATATATTGATTATTTGATAGAATCGCATGCTCTGCAAATATCCTTTTTGTTAGGGATTTACGGTTTGAGGCAAATTTATTTATTATTTACAAACAAGTGAAGGTTCATCGTTTTTCACTTTTCTATTGGGTCTGCTGTTTATTAATTAAGTTTTCAAGTTGACCAATATATGATAGTAGTATATAAATTTTAGCAATAAAATTGTGGTAATATGTTTTTTTTTTTTGGACATTGTTTTTATTCATTGTTCAAGCACATTCCACTTATGTTAAAATATCGTCATCAGTTTACTTTGGGAGAATTTAGAATTGCAATTAAAAGTAAAAAAAAATATCTAAAAACTTACTGAAATGAATTTATAATTTGTTAGTATTCATATCATGAAAAATTGGTTGTTTCCTGTTTTTACTCTGCTTCTTTTCAGACCGTATTGTATTATTTGAAACTGTATTATTTGCCTTCCACCTTTTTCTTATCCTCGGTCTAGTTATTAAAATTAATCTAAAATATGAAAAGTCTCATTTCTAAAATCCTCAGTCAACTTAACTGAGTAAGTATACATTTTACACCTCGATAATTTGACCGGCTAGAAAGTTAGTTAATTAGCAGTGACATGACGTTCGGCAGTTAAGAAAGTAACGTGGAGGATCTTTATTGCAGAATCGCATGAACTAAATATTTCAACATTCTTTCTTTGTATGTGAATTTGAAATTATTTTTTTTTCTCCGTACGCCTTCAAACTTGTTAATTAAGTTTGGCTGCCATAAGTCCGTGCAGGAATGTCTTGGGCCGTATAGGATGTCGGCTTCCTCGCGTTAATTTTCCTCCTGAATTTGAAATTTAATGCCGAGAGCATAACGAGGCGTAGTACCTCATTGCGCTATATAAATATCGTAGAAAAAAAAAGTGTAGCATTGTTAAATCACTGTTAACAATTTGAACAGAAACACGTACTGGTTAGGACTATCATTTTAATAACTTTTCTTTGTTATTGATACCAAATTTACAACTATCTATTTCTCCTAATACTTAATTTGAAAATATTTTGTATATTTTTTTGTGAATTTTATTATTTTGAGATATTGAACCCTTCTTAAAAATTGTTCTTTTTAATGTTAATTTCCTCAGTTTTTCGCTGGTGAACGTATACTATTTATTGTGCGAATGTGATCCTTGCGTATTTCTGACGCATCTCTATATTTTCATGCACGTATCATTGTACCGCGCGGTGTTTATACGGCCAATGAGGACGTAACCTTATTACATTTGAATACCTAGTTGAGTTAGGAAGCTCAATTAGCATTTATTTGTTATTCAAAGTCCGTACATTTATATATTAACATCCGTACGTTTAATACGGTCATATTTCTAGGTTACGGTTACCCTCCTGAGGCAATGCAATTAAATTATTTTCAATTATATGAAAACTATCATTTTTTTTTTATGTAATTTAAATTAGAAAAAAATGATGAGAAAAAACACATTTTAGCTATTTTGTTTCTATGATTGCAATGATTGAATGTTTTGCCAGTAGACACGAGAAAAACCATTATGAAAATTCTTTTTATTTTTTCAAACTTAATTGACTAAAAATATTCTTATAGTAAAAGTTTACGAGTTGAAGTACAACAAAACTTTTTTTTGCAAACTTTGTGACGTTTTTGAAATGGCAGTATCCCAATCAGCTGCTGTCACCTTGAATACTTTTCTTATGACTTAACTGGCTGAAATAACTTTGAAGATATTTTTTTTTTTAAATACTTATAATTTCCAACAAAATTTAACATCGTGCTCTATTCTCAGTACTTTTCCTAGTTAATATTTTAGAATTGGAGCATACGTTTATAAAATAATAGTTATTTATTACCGAGGTTTTAATATATATCCTTTAGTAATGACATTTAGTAATATTTGGAATAATAAAATGAATTATTACTTGAATTGCTTTATATAAGCATTATAATTCCAATAAGTAACAGGCACATATTCACTAATATATGACTATATTTTTTTAAAGTTATAAAAGTATCTTCTAATAAATGCAATAAAAATGGTTATTAATATGTTAATTTAATTTCAATGTTTGCTTGTCCAATTATGAGAACAAAACTTTCACTTTTCCCAACCAGATGAGTAAATGAACGAAGAACTGTCTAATTAACATTTTCAGAGGGTTTAATAAAAGATAATTGATTGTTTGTTGGCATAAATTCAACATCACAATTTGAAGAGTTAAAATAATAAATAGTTCGACTCAATAAATATGTCACAAAGTTTCAGTCAATTCATTTTCCAACTTACTGTAAAATTGAATACCTGATAAGGCTATTAATAAAATTAATTTTACATGATCTAGTCAATCCGACCAATAAAGTAATTTTGTAAAGGAAATATTCAGCATTCGTTTAAGCCTTCAAATGTGGCTCCTTTTGGATTATGGTTTCTTATTATACCCAGGCATTCTTGTCCCCAATTTCACTATTCCTGTCTAGTATGCATCTTTTAAAATAACTGTGCAGTGACAGTGCTTGACAGATTTCGATTTGACTGTTTAAATTTAAGACTGAATGATACTCTAAATTCCTAAAATATAAAACTATTAGGGGTACCGAAAAGTAATCAACAATTTTGACTTTGGAATTAATTTTATTTTGCTAAAAAAAGAAACTTTAATTATTAATCTACTGTATATATTCACCAATATTATCGTCAACTCTCTGCCACTTTTCTGGCAAATTTTCGATTCCCCTCTTGAAGAACTCCTCAAGACCAAAATACATCTTATCAAATTGTCGATTACTTTTGGGTACACCTAATACATTCAGATTATTGTCAATACTCCTCTTAATATTTTACTACTTTTTTGGTTATATTAAGACCATAAAAAAAAAATAAAAACTAAATTATACTTATTTATATTCGGTCCAGGCTGATAAGGCAGGGTTCGTGCGCGTTTTCGCGGCTCTACTCTTCGTTCCACGAAGGCCTTTTCTCGGGGAAACTGTTCTTGACAGCAGCGCTTCACACGCCCATTATGCATCTGTTGATGTTGGAGGAAAAACATTTGGACATCGATCCTGACAAAGCGGCCATGAGGTGAGTTCGGTTTTCACAAAAAAAAAAAACAGAACAAAAAAAAACATCGGATTGCGCACAGTCAAAATTTATTTAGGCCTATATTTTTTTTAATTCATCAGTTTACTAGGGTACGGAACATTCTTCGGAGGCAATTTTCTTTAGCAGAATACTTGCCCAGGAAATACACAAGCTTGTCATCAGTTGATTGAAATCGGAGTAGTTATAATTCAAAATCTCTACTCGTAGTTATATTTCAATGTTT
Organism: Lethocerus indicus; assembly: GCA_019843655.1. Lineage (NCBI taxonomy): Eukaryota > Metazoa > Arthropoda > Insecta > Hemiptera > Belostomatidae > Lethocerus > Lethocerus indicus. The sequence continues at coordinate 18,295,396 of JACDQD010000011.1, forward strand.
ATTAACCAATTTTTGAGACAGAAAAAGAAAATGCATAAATAACTTTAATGGGAAACTTGTGCCCAATGTTTTTTTTTAACTGACACTATGTGTTATATTATTGACTTAACAATTATTTATGAAATTACGCATTATGTGAAATCCATTTATATTTTGTATATTTCTGTAGGTTCGTGATGTTTCTGTCTCCTCTCGCTGGTTTGGTCTTTTGCTAGACCGGTTTCGGCCGCTCGCCATCTTCAGTAGCGCTGTGTTAGTCACTGTTAGCACTTTGGATGTTTTTTGGGCATCCTCACTGCCCACTGTGTCACTTTCACATGTACTGTTGTGTCACGAAAACATAATAACAATACACGTTGTATTATATAACAATACACATGTACGACAGTACATGTGAAAGTGACAGTGGGCAGTGAGGGTGCCCAAAAAACATCGAAAATGCTAACAGTGACTAACACAGCGCTACTGAAGATGGCGAGCGGCCGAAACCGGTCTAGCAAAAGACCAAACCAGCGAGAGGAGACAGAAACATCACGAACCTACACTATTCCAACCCCTCGCAGACCACAAAACAGGTATATTAAACTTGTATATTTCTCTTAATAACGGTTGTAAATAATTTTTTTTTTCGTTAATTCAAATTAGACTCTCTCCGAGGGAAAAACTGAAGAGGTTCGGCGTCGAGGGCAGCGAAGAGTACAAACTGGAAATGGAGAAGCACAGGAAGTGGACAATTAGCAATTTGGTGGCGGTGACGAAGAATTTCATCAACAGCCTGCACGAGAACATGCACTGCTTTCCGAGCTCAGTCTGTTGGCTTGTCGGACAAATTTACGCCAGGTTGACCAACGGCAATCAACTTTCGGAAAGAGAGGTGAGAGTTAGAATTAGAACCGGTCCTGGCGTCCAGCTCGGAAACTCGGCGCACAGAATTTTATTATTCTATTAAAGAAGTAGTCGAAACAGCGGACTGACATTAAAAAATGTAAAACATAGGAGAAAGAAAGAGAAAGATGAAGACAACAGATGAGAAGAACAGCAGAAAATCAAAAAGGTTTGCTGAGATAAACAAAATTCTTGATTACCCAGAGTTTTAAACAATATTGTCATTTTTATTTAATAATTATTCATTTCCTTTTTTTATTTAAATAATTCATTAACTTCAGTTCCTAAACAGGTTAATTTAATAGGGAATACAACCCAACATTCATTTTTCTTATTCATTATTTAATAGATACTGAAATATAGTTAAAAAATTACTTAATTCTAAGTAATAAGACAAACCATATATTCCTTATAAAATTTAAAATAACTAAAAGAGATAAAAAGGCTACATGCACCCAGACTAAATAGCCCAACACACTTTAATGAATAAACGAAGTTTTAGCGCTAGAAATGATAAAAATATAAAAAGTAAAACAAAATATATAAGAAAAATCAACCTGACCTCCTTTGCCCGCCTTGCCTCAAAATGATTAGCGATAGAAAAAACTACGATAAAAAAATTAACAATTCAGAAATTGAAACAGCTATGACAAACAACAGACTAGGTTGACGAATCAATACATTAGGAATACTAAACTAACAATGAAAATTTAAACAAAAAAAAGCACTTAACAATCTATTTTAACTGCCAACCTTCAGGAACACCTATCCAACATCCAATCCTGGTGCAGGCGATGGAGAGTGAGGGTGGTTGGGTCCAAGAGCGCCCCCACGTCACCTTCACACTACGTCGTCGGCACTGTCCTGACGTCTATTTCAATGACATACCAATTCCCACCCAACGGCAGATTCACTATCTTGGGCTCCACATCGACAAACGGCTCACGTGGAATCCCCACACCCGACTCAAAAGAACCGACTTAAACAGAAAATTTGGACTCTTAAGGCCATTACTAAAACGGACATTGAAATTGACCTTAAGCGATAAACTGACAATATACAAAGCAATACTGAAACCGACACGGGCGTATGGAATTGAGCTATGGGGTTCCACCGAGACATCCGACATCGCTTGCATCCAGAGATTCCAATCAAAAGTCCTTCGTACCATCCTTAATGCTCCCGGTATGTTTCTAACCAGACAATCCACCATGACCTCAACAGTCGACGAAGTCACAAAATCCAGTTCCCGAAGTTCCACTCCCGCCTTTCTCCTCATCCCAATCCACTCGTTCAGTCCCCCTCCTCTCTTACCCATCCATTATCCCCACCACGACGGCTTAAACGCCGCTGGCCCAGAGATCTTCTTAGCCCGTAGAATTGCTTTACCGAGCCATAAATTTATTTCATGCATTGTGAAAAGTGCCGTCATTGGATGGTTTCTTTTGTCAAACCATTCAAGTGAGAAACGTACACTCAACACTTGTACATATAATTATGTTATAATTGATTGTACAAATAAAGAAAAAAACAATCTATTTGCGCTATATAAGAGAAGAAACATTTCTCCCTAAGGTATACAGTATTGTATTTGTACGCGAACAAAATTCGTTATTGAATTTTTAACCCGTATCAAAATGTCTGCGTTTGTGCTGCAGGTGTTCTGCTTGTGCACCGACATGGTGTTCACGATGTTCGTCTGTCCGGCGATAGTGACGCCCGAACCGTACGGCGTTATGGACGCTCCGATCAGCACCGTCGCCAGATTCAATCTGATCCAGGTGGCGCAGATACTGCAGATGCTCGCCATGTGGAAATACCAGCCGATCGATCCCAAAATCGAGGATCTCTATTCGCAGTTCGACAAGGTAGACGTCGATTTAGCTTGTACGCATACGAATAAATACATTGAAAATACAAATATAAAAATAGAATTGCTCGAAAAAATTAACATGAAAGTATTTAACTTCGTAATTTCAGTGTGAGCCTTGTCTTTGTTTATTTTTCTCGTGTAATTTTATTATGTCAGCTTCAACCGATGCAAGGTATAATCTCAAATCTGGAACTACCTTCGGCTAATTGGCGACTTTTTTTTTAATAAATGGCAACAAAAACTGAAGCACTTCATCAGAGAGTAGCTCAAATCCTTTGTTCATCCTCTATGGGCCCGTGTAAATTTCAGGTCATATTTCAATTTTTCGAGATTTTACCAAATAATTATAGGTTTTTTGTGAGATCTTAATCCTATAATGTTGTCAAGACAACCATTATCAATATCAATTTTTTTTCATTTGAATATATAGGTTTATAATTGCTGATTTTTCATTCCCCCAATTTTTTTGGATTTAAAATAAAAATTCGGCCCACAGAGGGTTAATAAAGTGTAACACTCTTGATTTTATCATAGACAAACACCGCTGGACTGTTTATTAATTAAACATTTCAGTCTTTTCGTTAATTACTATTGAACTTATAAGAGTTTTCCACTGTTTCAGGACTGTGTGTCGTCAATTATTGACGCGATGATTGAAGGTAGCGTCGTGAGCGATAACCCTCAAGTTGGCGACAACATGGACCTTCAAGGTCTGTGCAGGTCGGCCGCCCTCTTTACCGAAGCTGAACTCCATTCACTTGTAAGCAATCCTATATTGTAGTTCAAACAAGCTCAAATATCAAGAGGCTGTGCCTCTTGATTAACAGTTCAGTTAGTACAGTCCTTTCAAACTATTGAAGAAGAATTGTGTACCCTGATTAGGTAAAACGATATAGCGTGATATAAAGGATATTGCAGTAGTCTGTAGACTGCCATTCTGGAATCCAAATTTTTAGACTATTCGTATTGAAAGTGATGTTTCAGTTGTCTCTTTCTTCAAATATATAATAGAGAGCCTTAAGTATGGATGTTAGAATAAGATAGTGTAAACCAGGGTTAATACCCTGCTTAGAACAAAGTAAATGCCAACATGAACATGAAAATAATACATTAAACTATGGTCTCTTTATTATATTGCGATTCTTAATACATATCGTGTAGTAACAAAGGCTTGTTCTTTTTCCAGGTGAGCTTTTTGAGAACGGTAGCAAACGAAGCCAATTCTGAAAATGTAAAACTTCAAAAAGAATTGTCCGATCTCCTGAGGCAGATCCCCGAACAGATCGTCAATGGGCACAGTAAAGCGCCTCCGGCCACGTCTCCGGAAGTTGCACCGAAGAAGCACAACATTCTTTCTAAAGGTTTGTACACCAATTCTCAGATTTATTTCGAATCAATTTCGCTAGTTTAAGTCTGTAAAGTGCAGGCAGGATGCTTACAGGAAGAGAGAAGATTGCGGTATTCAAATTTTGCCCAAATTTTTTTGCTTGCAGCCGGCAAAAACCGCGCCCACAACGGTAATCACGGCAACAACGGATTTGACATTTCGCCCGACGATGACGACGTAATCGGTGAAAAAGTTCTCGTCATACCTTTTAACACGACGACCAAACCGTTTCTGGGCATGGATTCCGAACAGAAGGTCAGTTTCTTTTCACTCACATGCATTTTATTTGGCGTCTCACCAATACCTCCGATGCGCATATCTTGGGATAGTGTGAATATTAATAGAGTGTTGATATTCGCGACAGATATTGGCGATGGAAAAAGAAGGGGAAGTCGACAGAAATTCGAGAAGTGCAGAAGCGGAGAGGCAGGAAAGAGCGGAAGGCCAAGAGAAGCGCACCAGATTCTCTTTGTCGCACGACGACGGATCTATCGGTAGGTATAACTATTTATCGATACTTATTTTTATGTTTGAGCATTTTCAGTTCGAGAGGCAGTTCGAATCCGCCCGTATACCGTGGATGTTAATTGCAAGTTGGGACAGCAATAGGTGACATAAGTCACCACAAACCATAAACTGTATAACCGGCAATAAGCAATGTTGAAAAAAATAAATAAAAATATTGAATTAAGTTAACGTCATTACCATTAAAACATTATAAGTAGGGTTGATTACTTTGTACTAATGCCATATTTTAATTATATCATAAGCATCTGTCCGTGGGCATGAATTCTGGAAATTGTATTTTGGGACTTGAACATCGGATAATTGTCCTAGTTAACTGTATTTTTTTTTATACATGATCGTTCTCTGCCCTATTGAAGGTAACACTAGCGATAACCTCGAAGTAGTTTCTGAAGCGCCGTCCAATCATAGCGTGGCGTCGTCTCTGGAACTTGAAACCGAGGATCAGAACGACAATCTGTCCGACATGGTTTCGGCCAATGTGTCGGGACGCGGTTCTCCAAATATTTCAGGTAAATATTTCATCCATTAGTGTAACTTTCTGGTGTTATAATCGGGGTACTGTCACGAATCCAACCGAACATCTTATATACCGACCTCAAGAACTGTCTATATATTGAAACACTCAAATCTATAATTGCTGTGATATTCTCAAAAATTACAAATTGACGGTCTAAACTTTTAATAGAACTACTTTCAGGAGCCTCAGTGGCTCAGGTTATTCTGTAAATTAGTTGTAACTAGGGACAGTGATAAGCCTTCCACTCATTGTCACAAAGTGCGTAACTTGCCAGAAAGAAAAAAGGCTTATGTACTAACCTAAACTCGAGTATTATTTATATCTCAAAAAACTCTCATGTATAATGCTGCAATATTTTCAAAAATTACAAATCTACGGTCTAAACCGTAGAATAAACCCAATATTATAACAATGTCTTCATGAAATCTACTTTAATTTCTTTTAAAAAATGTGTTTTAAAATCTAGCCAATCAGATCAAGTATGTCAATTATTTTGAACTTACGGAATATGTTATTGACACCTCTGATTACTTATTTGTTTTATTTTTCATATTCGTTTTAGGGCGTGACACTCCATCATCTCAGATCACGGAGGGCGACGAAGTGGGCCCGGGGGGCGGTTCGACCAGACAACAGTTGGACTTCAACCCGCCGCCGCCGCCGAACAAACACTCGCGCTTCGACATCGACGACAAGTTCGGAAAGTTCGAAATCAAAACACTGATTGAGGGTACATCCTTTTTCCATCTGAACTTCGTCTCAAGTACATTGCCACAATATATATATTTTCTCTATATTATATTTTCTTCTCTGTCTCGCCGCTATTTAGAATAGTCTATAATCGTATTCGGAATCGAATACGATTCATCGAATCGAGATTCATATCTCGGAATCCCGAATATTCCAAACATACGATGACTATGTCACCGTAGTTTGCAGGTTTGATTCCTGCTAATGGATTATATTTAAAAATAATACAATCGATTTGCAGTCCACGGCCACTATCAATCGCTCTTTATTGTCCGATAGAAAAATAACATAATTTTATTTGATAGTCATTTTATTTTGAAATCAACGGAAAAAGATTTTACTTTGAAATATTTATACCCCGGTAAGGCCTCGAATCACCTTACGATAGCTCACTTTTAATATATTACCTAGAATAGAAAAATAACATAATTTTATTTTATAGTAATTTTATTCCGTTTCTGCTTCAATATTCATTATTAATCGCATTATATATGTATTTTTGTTGTGTTTGTTATACGATATTTTTATGCGTAATTTCAATTCAAAATGCCATGTTTTTTTATGCGCTTATATACTAGAAAACGTTTATGAAAATTTGAAATCTATTTTCAGAAAAAATTTGAACACTTTTAAGTTGTTGGCGAAAAAATCTGTGAATGGATTCAAAACTGACGCCTTGCAATAACTGTTTTAATTTTCCAAAAGTGCCCAATATCTGTTGTTGGGCGGTATATAAGTGCGGTGCAAAAAAACTTGTTTGTTTTAATGATTAAATGGATAAAATATGATCGATACTAGGTAGTGGCGGATTTGTCTGTAATGGTGTTCGTTTTTTGTTTGAGCGAAGGTGCCGACGAGACGGTGTCGCTGGTAAGCGACACTTGGAGCACTGACGTTTTGGCAAGCGACAGTGAAACTGTCGAACAGCCGATGATACAGACTCAGATTTCCCTGCCGGACCACCAACAGCTGCCGGGACCTCAGGTAGGAACAATGTGAAATCTATGGAAAGAGGTGTATACGTTTTGAAATACCGTAGATTTCGTCTGTTTCTGTCTCCTCTCTCTCTCTCTCTCTCGCTCTGGTTTGGTCTTTCGTGAGAACGTGACGAGTACACGCGATAGACAGACAACCGCCGCAGTACAAGTGACAGTGACAGCGCAGTGAGGATGCCCGAAAAACGTCCAGAGTGACAGACACCGGTCTAGCGAAAGACCAAACCGGCGAGAGGAGACAGAAACGAAACCCCCCTCCAACCCCTCGCAGACCAAAAAACAGGTATGTTAAAATATATTCTGAAATATTTATACCAACTGGTTTGCCTTGAATTAAGCACTTTCAAAGAAGGATACCTCGCTTTCAATACATTACCTAGGATAAATACAATTCCATCACGTCCTCTCAACATTAAACTTTTTAATCTAGCGAGAATTCTTTTTTAAGGTTTCTAGTCCCATCAAATTTCTTGTTGTTATCCTAAAAGCATAATTTCCTTGTTTAATTTGTAGATAATTTATTTCAAATTTGTGCACGCTCGTTCAAATGTCGACCATAGTCTATTTCTGAATCGTGAATTGGTAATGCCCGAGATTAGAAATCTATTTAATATTAACCAAAACCTGTGCCGAACCCTGAACAGGCTCGATGGTTAGTGCATTTCAATATGGTACACACCATCATTGTGTCGCTTTTAAATTTACCTCGGAACTTAAATAGGTAAATGAACCCTGCAAGCAGTGATTTTAAATCAACAGCTTAGCCGTATAACTGGAGTCTTATGTAATTATCATGGGGTAATTATTATACAGAGTTGTTCATAAAATGTGTGTTAACCTTTTATTAAAGCTGATGGACGTGTCTGAAACTGCATCCGAAGCTTGGAGTACGGATGTTGTGGCTTCCGATTCTGAAAGGTTGACAGAAGTCGACACTGATGATACTGCAAGTGTGGCAAGGTAAACTATTTAAATATGTTTTTACATATAATCGGCATATAACGATACTGACTAATGATTGAACTGTTTTATATATATATATATATATAAAATTCTGCAGATATAAAAGGGAAGAAGTATTTTAAACTATTCTCACTCTAGGTAGTGTCAATATATTTTAGATTTCAAGTTGTTTGATCAGAATTTAACATCTCATTCATACACACACAAATAAACATACATGCACAAATAAACAAACACGCGTAATTTAATTGGCTACACTTTGCAGGTCTGACGATACTGGAAGATCAGAAGTTGAAAGCAGGGGCGAACCCGAAGCTGTGGAAGACACTCAGCCTGCACAACCATGTCAGTACCTTGAAAATTATCAAATATTGGAATGAAATTAAAATTTAGGATAAAATGTGAACAATGGAAGTACGCAGAAAGAATGGGAAAATGTAATTTTGTTGACAGGTCGAATCTTATAAAGTGAATTTTTAAAACACACCTTTGTAATAAAGTTAATTAAAAGTAAAACATATCCGTTCGTATGATTAAAAGTGGATTTCCTAAAAAGTAATATCTCAGTAATGTCTTAGCATTGGGTTAATTTTTTTTTCCCACTATAAACGCAGTACTATTCTCAGTTTGAATGTTTATTTGTAATTCATGCAAATCGTAACAGTTTCTATGCACATTTATTAATTTAATTACTAGGTAAATTATTAAAAGAAAGTACTTCAACACATCTTCTCTTAGCCTTGGTAGAATTACTATCACAATTTAACTTTTACACTTTTTTTTTGGGTATGATAAATTATATTTATATTCAATAATCAATAAACGTTAAAGCGGGGATAAAATACTGAGATAAGTCTATAATCAATGTAGGGCACTGCTCGCATAATCATGTGCATTCAAATTCTAATTTTTGTAGTTGACCTTTTTTTTTTGGAGATCTGCAAATAATGTTTCGGCCTACTGTATTTTCGATAGTGCTCAAGCTGAAATCTGGGTTATACTATTCAGGATTTGAAATTATTTTGAACCGACAGCTATATTTGAAACGACAGCGATGTTTTATTTCTGAAACCCCATGAGTAAATGGGTCGCAATTTATGTTGCGCCGAATAGAGAGAAAGAGCGTCTGTAGAGTGGCCGTTTCTAGTCCCATCACATTTCTTGTTGTTATCCTAAAAGCATAATTTCCTTGTTTAATTTGTAGATAATTTATTTCAAATTTGTGCACGCTCGTCCACATGTCGACCATAGTCTATTTCTGAATCGTGAATTGGTAATGCCCGAGATTAGAAATTTATTTAATATTAACCAAAACCTGTGCCGAACCCTGAACAGGCTCGATGGTTAGTGCATTTCAATATTACACGGCGGTCTGTTTACTGTTCGAGCAGCACTTTCGGCCGGTCTGTCTTTCCGATCGATCCGAGAAGAGGTCCGAGGTTCGCCGACTAGAGCTGAAGGTTTCGGCGCCCAGCTGGCCGCAGTCAGCGCTGTCAGGACACCGCCGACGAAGCCCGATTACAGGCGTAAGACGCTGGAGTACGTTGATGGCAATCGAAACGTCTACTCAAAACCGGGTATTGCTGAATTTCATTTAATAAAAAACTTTAAAATCATTGGGAAAAAGAGCATCGGCGGCGGTAGAACACATAGAATTTTGTGTCCATAGGTTAAGGATAATAAATATAGACAGTATTTAACAACAGTACGCTCTTATAATTGATATAAAATATTTTTGTTTATATTGTGGTTTTTTTTTTAAGAGTTGTATATCTCAAACAAGAAGGAAAATAGCGGGTCAAACACTATATATATTTATATTCTGTTATCGGTATTTTTTTTGTTACAACAGTGACCGAAGAACAGTGCCGAATGATGAACGTGGCGGATAAATCGAGCGGGAGCGACGCGATGAAGGGAGCCGGAGCGATGCAGAGCTCCGTCGGGTCATCGCCGACGCACGGAGGTGCCGGGCCGCAGCAGGCGTCACTGTCAGCCGCCGCCGCTGGCGACACGTGCCAGGTGTCGCCCCATCACAGCCAGGCCGCCGCCAGCCTCCTCCCGCTGGCCCCGTCTTCCAACCCGTCCCCGACGCCACTCCCCAGGCTGAAGTTGAGGAACACGTCCCACCAGCTCTCTTCCCAGGAGGTACGCGACAACTCGCACTATTAACGGTGTAATGAACGATTAATATAGTCACTTGACTGGGGTATTGGTTGGCCGGGGATGGATGGATATTGCACCCTGAGTTGATCCAACCTTCAGTTGGACCATAATGATAGAACCAGTAAAACCACAGCAACACCTGAGAGGGCCCTAAAAGGAAAAGGCAAAAACCCTTTCAGATTAAACCCACTCGGGCGGTTACAAAATTTTCAATGCATTTATTAAATTCGACAATTTTTATTATAGAACAAAAGTACAATTCTCTCTGTTTTAGTTGTTAGATAAAGCCCAATAGGAACTAACTAGCTTGTTAAATCGTAAAAGAAATAAATTGACGATAATCGCTTTGTTCATTTTTTCAGATTTCAACTGAAGAGGCCGACAGCGGTGGGACAGCGTGCTTCAGCACTGCGAGCGTCGCCTCTTCTACTTCGAGCGGAAGCAGCCTTGAGACAAGAAGCACCAATCCAGGTAAGTAACGACAGCAAGAAAGAGACACCGGTTAAAAATAGAAGACGAAGCTAAAAAATATTGTACGGCACCGGTTGACAGCGCTGAAGCGCATTTAATGCGCCTGATTAAGGGTTATGTTTCTCTTAAAGTCCTTGAATCTTGATGAGATTCTTCTGTCTGTTTCCTCTGAAATTTTTTTTTTGTTTCAGAACTGACCATGCCCAGTACGCCGTTGGTGATGCAGAACGGATCCGTCGTGGTGGAGGGTAGTTCGCCGCTGGCCAAACCGAGCACCTCGACCGGCGCCATACCGAAGAGCATCAGCTTCGACAAGACTGCGGAACGGGGAGACAAAGTAAGTAGCGCGCTGTCGGCAGTAAGAAGATACAGTAACAACTGAGACTTTAAGAGAAATCTTTTCTCATTGAAACGGGTTTAAAAAAAACGAACTCAATCTTACCGCCTATTGAACTATATAAATTATTGTAAAAAGTAAATAAATATACTAATCAATGAAGTGTGCATGTTTCTAATGTTATGTTAATGGGGACAAATCTAAGTTTTCCTTTATGACGGTTAACTTTGTAGTATCCTAAATATTTCTGTTGTCGGGATAAACATCGATCGATGTTGTCAGGTCTATAAATTACCCGTGATCGTTACATTATAGTCACTATATTTGTAACTTTGTCAAATTTGATCTGATATGTTGATTCAGGAGGCATTGGACGACGACAATAAACACAAGAAAAGCTTCTTCCGTAATTTTAAACTCCCTTTCAAAAACAGAAGAGGAAAGTCTTTGAGGGGAACGGAATGGTTAGATTTTTTGTTCATTTATTTTTTTATATTTTTTCCAATTAGTTCTGTACAATTTAAATTTTTAATTGGCGCGCTAATATCTTTAATTTTTCATTTTCTAGCTATGACGGCAGCATAGGAAGTTCCGGCGGAGATATGGAAGGTTATTCGGGACTGCGCTTAAGACGAGGATTAGGTGAAGATAACAGAGCAACGAGGCTTGGTAATATTAACACTTTAAATTAACGTTTATTCTTTTTATTGTTTAAAAATTTAATTATTTTTGTGCGTAATATCTCCCTTTTTTTTTTTATTTTATTCTGCCTGTTTCAGAAATTAGGTTCAAGTTATTAGAATGTGGTGTTTCGGTCAAACCATGAAATATTAATAATATTCGAACAGTACATTTGAAAATATTAAATAACCAATGCACCCTACTATGTTTTCTACATTCCTTCCTAAACGTACCAGGAAAATAGAAAAATAAATTTTTAAAAATAGCGGGAAAGCTCTATTTATGTTAGTGCCACATACATGTTGCTGATTGTATTGTACAGTTGTGGCAATAAAACTGTTGGAAGGGAACAAAAGTTATTGGATTATGTTTACTTTTACGGCTCAATGCATGATTTCGGTTTCGTTTTATTGTCGGCAGACACATCTGACGATATACTGGCGAAATATCGAAGGAAGCCGAACGCAAACGAAGCCGAAGAGAACAAAGCGAAACAGCAGAGCATCCAGAGCGATATCAGCCGACCGGTCGAAGTGTCCAGGCTGCTCACGACTTATCCTTTCGACGATGCCAAGAAAAAACTCAGGCTCGTCTTGAGCACCGCCGAAATACAACAGATACCCGACACTCTGCCTCTCGTCGTAAGTCTTCCAGTGAAAAACTTCTTATTTTTCCGTTCATTACCTCCATGCGATGATTTATTTTGAACTGCTCGGGTCGCAGTTCCGAATCGGTCCCCGTATGACATGGAAATTAGTCTATAGGTTATTAGAGTATAACGAATTGGGTCATCGATGAAAACACTCTGAAATAGATGACTCGGACCCTGACAATCCATTACCGCTTAACGAAGAGTCATTATACATCATTGCAAAGGGAATATGGCTAAAAAAAAATTTCTTTATCGGACAAGCGATAGAAATACTCAATTTCCGGTATGATCACGTCGTACTGCGGTAGGACATTGGCGGAATAGAATCTTGAAAACCAGACCTCGATGGTTCCGATCGGCCCCGATTCATCCACTGGACACTGAAATTGAATTACTAAATTGTTTGGGCTATTTAAATGGACATTCTTCTTTTCAGAGAAAGGCTTGGATAAGGAAGGAGAACGAACTGGCTGCATTCTTGCAATTGCAACTGGCCGAAGCCATAAATCTCCAGGACCGTAGTCTGATTCCTCACTTGCACGAAACTTTGAGATGCGTCAAAATGTTCAGCGAGAGGGAGTAAGTACAATATTTCAAGAGTATTTTGTATTATTTTATAGTTTGAGTATTTTACAGTTGAGAGAGAGAGATAGTAGCAGGATATCATTTTGTAGAAGAGACAGTGATTCCCCAACGTCCTGTTTATTGTACCAAGTCCTTTGTCACTTATTTCAACTATTTTATTTTTTTTAAATATTTGAACTTTTATTCGAACCAATCTTTACTATTTTTAACTGTATGATCATAAAGTTGTTTACCTATTTGGAATTTCAACTTAATTCGTGTTAACGAACGCATTATTTAGTTTATCAAGATTTTCGTAAGTTAAAATTGAAATTTGTAAAGAATATCGTGTATTTATTTTTCAGGTGTCGCAATTTGTTCGAATCGCTCAAAGAAGATTACAAAAATAGAGCGCCCTACGTGTCGTACCTTGTAAAGTGTCGGCAAGCTCTTCTGTCGACGTCGGCGCATTTGGAAAGGTTTCGAAATATTTACATTTTCACTTCTTTCCGTTTACAAGCTGCATAAATTAACATTACCGCCATTCGAACTAGACTCATTGGAACCGGACTTCTTATTTGTAAATGACGGATTTGTGGTCCGTCAGTGGTCATGAATTGTGTAAGAAACTTTAACAATAAATGTGTTTATACCTCTTTTTTTTTTTACCACTTTTCAGGTTGTTGGAACGGGTGAAATGCGACAGGCGAGTAATTCTGGAATTTTTGAGCGCAGCGTGCGTGCGAATATTCCTGGAGAGGCGCGAAACTCAGCTGGCGAAATTCTGTTCGGAATTTCAGTCGTTGACACTTTCCGACGAGAAGAACGACCTCCTCGACAGCTTCCTACATACGCTGATACTCGATCTTGAAAGGGATCCGATGTGGCACGGTGAGTAAATTACAAATTTCCGTACGCCTAAACTATGGCGTCTAGTCAGTCTAGCCGGTCTTTTATTGCGGTTGTTGTTCTATTGTATTTTTTGTCTATTCTGTCCTCGTTCTTTGTCGACACTATATATGAAATTTTATCCGCGGTATATATATATATTTTTATCAGCCGCCAGCGAAGCTCAAATAAGACAGGCGAGAACTGCTATCGAGAGGGCAGTCTTCAGCAGGGTCTATTTGCACGCCATGTATCCCAACAGTGAAGGTGACATTTGCAGAGACCAGTAAGTAGAAAACTGTCTATTCGATACAAATACAATGCCGTATTAAGCCTTTGGATGGGCCCAATTTATAGAGGTCAAAACGGATATACAATTTTTTTTTTTTATTTGATTTCAACATTTTGCTATTTTAATTTCTACAATATATCATTTAATAAAAGCATTTCGCTAATAAATTTAAATTTTTTTCTCACAATCCTGTCAAAATTGAGGGCCGTAAACAATTTTGGGTAATCTGTCCAAACCTAAATGACTGAATTGAAATTTACTTATTTTGAATTTTCAACTTGATAGAGATATGTGGAACACTGGTAAAGCTGCAAAATTCATTATTTTAATTTTTGAATTACAGAGTTCTTCAGGAGCACATGGCCAAACTTGCAAAAGTGGTAACTCCCAATCACAAAGATTTGCGGATTCCCAAGGTATTTATAAATAATTATCTATTGTCGGTAGTGACATTCATTATTGTCATTTATATACATTTTTTTACGTGTGAATTATCACACATCCTTACCTACACGAATGTATCGTATTTAAGAAACAAATAATTTTAATTAAAATTATTAACCCATTAAGTACCAAATTTTTTTTTCTGAAAATTTTGCATCATTATGATGCATTATTATCAAACAGTACCTCCAAATATGTTTTTAAAAACCGGTTTGTCAAATATTTTTTTTTAAATCGAGGCCCATTAGGGCACTACAGAGTTGAACCAACGGGTGAGAACAATCATCTTTTATTTTGAATAATAAAATACAAGTATTTTAATGCGATATAGTATTTATAATGTGAAATTACTGAGAGTAATAAAAAAAAAATCCTGTAAACAAGTCATGTCAGAAAAAATATTAACTGATCCCCATTTGGGGCCCACAGTACTTAATGGGTTAATATACTATTAGATCTAAGAAAACCAAAGTTTTATACTGTTGAATTTCATTTTTTTGTGTTCCATTCTGTACTATTCCAGTGAGTGAAGACTAAAACTGTATTTGCGTAGATATTGAGGAGGTGTAGAGCATTTTTTAGTCCTAGTTTTATGTAGAAAAATGTCTTATTTGAAATGAATGTTATAACCACAAACGTATACACTACAGATGTTCCATCACGAGTGCCCGTGGTTGTCGGCGCAAGCCGAAGTCGACAAGATGGCCGCTTACAGGACACCGAGGGACAAGCTCCAGTGCGTACTTCGGTGTACGACAACTATTATGAATCTCCTATCACTTGCGTGCGTCCCCGCCGCCGACGACCTCATGCCAGTACTCGTATACGTTGTTATTATGGTCAGTTACCTCCACTGCAGTTATCAAGCACTAGAGAGTATAGTGTGAGAGTTTATTAACCGTTTGCGCTCGAGCAACCATTCGAATCGATGCGTTTATTTATGTTTGACCTAAGGAATATCGCTCGAAAGGTCTATTCGGCCTTTTGTAGATCATATTACGCGCTCTCCAAACAGCTATAAGGGTGTGTTATCTGAAATAAAGGACGTCTTAGCACCGTTTATGCGATAAAATAAAATTATCTCAAAAATACTAGCGACCGCGCGGTCCGAACTCCGGCTTCGACGTCGGTTCGAACTCGACCTTCTTGTCGATCGCAGTATTTTTTTTCAAAGTTACCGAGCCCGATAAGTATGGAATACGACGAAGGAATTACTTCTAGCGAAGACGAGTTCGATTTTTCGGCAGTAACGAACGAAATTACATCGCTACGTAGACGGCTCGCCCGTAAGAATGAAGACGACGATGACGTTAGGGGAGTGAGAAGACAAAAAAATCCGAATAACCGATAGTGAATCCGGAAGCCGAAGCGACTGTACGGAAGAGACTGAACCTTCGGAATGGACAGTGTCCACAGAACCGAAGAAATCCCCGGAAGAATACCGTTTATATCCGGTGGAAGACGAGTAGGACCGCACGTATTTCCACGCATAAAAGAACCGATAGATTTTTTTCAAATTATTTTTCACCGAGGAATTAGTTATTGACATAGTGCGGGAAACTAACAATAACGCTGCAGGGGGAAAGTAGAAGGGAAGACCTTATCATCCCGTTCTATATATGGCGATCGTGGTACGATTTAACAGTGGTTCACCCGACAGAAAAGCGCCTCGAGGGCAAAGGGTTAAATGCGACCGGTGATCAAATACTTATTTAATTTTGTCACCAATCGAACTTTTGTTCGAACAAACTGTCCATTTCTTCGAGCATCCAGTAGGCAGATAATAAAAATACAGACTGAGGACAGAAAAACAGACATCTATTGGTTTAAACTGAATTTTTTAAAAATTGTCTCCTGCCAACGGGTGAATAGTTTCAAAAATACCCAGCGTGTCAACGAATTAAAAAAAATTCTTTTATACCATATTCGATGTGCTCATCTCAACCTATATTTTTATACTGTAGGTTCGCGATGTTTCTGTCTCCTCTCGCTGGTTTGGTCTTTTGCTAGACCGCGGTTTCGGCCGCTCGCCGTCTTCAGTAGCGCTGTGTCAGCAGTCACCGTCAGCACTTTGGATGTTGTTTGTACTGACAGTACATGTGAAAGTGACAGTGGGCAGTGAGGATGCCCGAAAAACATCCAAACACAGCGCTACTGAAGATGGCGAGCGGCGATAAACCGGTCTAGCAAAAGACCAAACAGCGGCGAGAGAGGAGACAGAAACATCACGAACCTACAGTATTCTCCAACCCCTCGCGGACCACAAAACGGGGTATATTAAACTATATTTTTATATTCCATCAATAATAATTCGGATCGCCAAATTATATTTTCTATTCCAGAAGTTACTTACTTTTGAGAACTGAAATGATTTTAGAATGTTGTTGCCCGATTCTAATTTTAAGTAATTTAATTTTGTTTTTTCAGGCCAATCCGCCGGCCCTGTTGAGTACGCTTGAGTACGTTTCTAGTTTCTACGGCAACCGGTTGGAAGGCGAGGAACAGTATTACTGGACTCAATTTTGCTCAGCTATCGAATTTATCAAAACGATGGACTACATTGTATGCGAATAGTACCGTCAACGTTAGGTTTTTATATATATTTATATATATATTAATGACAAGTAATACTAATAATACTTAATAACAACAACAACAACAACATCAGTAAGAATAATAATAATAATAATATCGGCTTTTCTCCATATACCTCAAGACGTACGTAACCAGTTTTGAAAACAAAAAAAAATCATATACTAAGTAAATAACTAATTTGTGACCCGCCTCTTCTTCCTCCTCCTCCTCATCCTCCTCCTCCTCCTCCTCATCCTCATCTTCCTCCTCATCCTCGTGTATAACCTTCCTCTATTATAGTGGCCCGCACTTGCAAAAGCAAAACAGTTATTAATAGCCGATCTGTCGCCGCAAAGTGTATCGACGGAGCGTATCGATATAGTTTATTCGCACCGATTAAACTGTATATAAAGTATCGTATTATTTTACAGTCGGCAGCTATAAATAATATGCAACTGGGGGGAATATTTTGTTGTTCTAATTTTTCGCCCCCCCCCACTGTTTTCACTTGGGCGCGCTGAAGATTGAAACGGAAAATATTTAAAGCTCTGCGTTTCTTTTTTCTATTTCCTCTCGATCCGGAGCGGTTTATATTTTCGCCGTATTCCGTAGATAGTCACACATCGTTGGCTGTGATTTCGTAACAATCTATTAAAAGATAGAGGATGAAAAATTAGAAAGCGGAATATGAGCTCTCTGAACAATGTATTTTTCTCTCTTCTGTTTGCCCTGTCTTTTTGTATTTTTATTTTGTCCCGTGGAGCGAGGTAGGAAATTTGCGATAGTAATGAAGGCCGATATTATTCGAAAAGTATAATAACGCCTCTGAAGACCTTATAAAATCCTAACAACTGATTACATTTTCCCATGTTTTTTAATTAAGTAAGAGTTAAATAAAAGTTCAGTGCTTGTATCAGTTCCAAAATTACAAGTGAGGAGTTTTTTTTTACAATGTACAATTTCTCCTTCGATGAAACATGAACTGTACAATATCAAGATAGCTTCAGACAATAACAACATTGAACCTAATCCATTGGGCCAGTAATTCTTTTCCAAAATTCTGTAATAATAATTAAAGTTTGTCTATTCTGAACTTTCTTTTCAATGAAAACATACAGAAGAGTATATTTTTTTTTGTGTTTGACCTCACATTCCATATTAATTTTTTGTCGGGTGATTATTTAAAAAAAAAAATCAAAATTAGAGCATAAGAATTCATTGCGAGTAATGTTAAAACCCTGTTGCAGTACCGCTGATAATATTAAATTTTGTTTGATTGATAATTTTCATAATTCCTGTATTTGTTTTGGAGTTTGTTCAGAGCAATGTTCAAATTGGTTTTCCAGTCTTTCGGAGCACGGGTACAAAATTTAAAATTGTTTATATCTTCGGAAAAAGGGTTCGTTCCCCGTTTTGTACTCTTTTAGGCTGCACAACCCCCCGTACCTCATGAGGACTGAACATCCATCTGTTTGTCTTCAGCGATATATATATATATATATATATATATATATATATATATATATATATATACTCTTTCTGTCACAACAACTTTTATTAAATATTAAACCTTTTCGCATCAGATTTCAGCCTCAATCCACGAAATGAATCGCACCAGCCTCTTATTTTGTGTCTTCAGTTGTCACGTCCGATAGATTACTCCTTTAAATGTGAAAAACAGAAAGGAATGTGTAAAAAAATCAAAAAAATAAAAAAACTCCGGTCGAGCGAATACTGGAGAGCGTTTGAGATTGAGGAAATCGTGGAAATTGCACGTTCAACTAGTGGTCGAGCCGTCCTACCTCTCAGATAGTTAGATTCATTTCAATTTTTTTTTTTTATTTTAAATTTCAGGTTATTTGGAGAAATACGTGGCGATTATTTGAAAAAAAAAAATTAATCTTGATTTTGTTTACGCAATCAAAAATTTATTTATTTCAATTTCCACCTTAATTTATTTTCATCCCCAGATGATGACTATTCACTGAATTCATTCCAGTTTATTTTTGTTTTTCCTGTTTATTTTTAGTTTGTTACTTTTTTTGTTTTAGTAAATAACTTTTCAAAAGGAAATGATTATTTACTTTCTTTTATCATTGTTTTTCTTTTTTTAAATGAAAATATGTATTTTTGTATAAATTATAATATTGATAATTTATTATTCTATTTTTGTAATTCGGGATATCTATATATATATATATATATATATATATATATATATATATATATATATATATATATATATATATACATACATACAAAAGAGATAAAAATTGTTTCCGAGTTTCCAAGAAAATGTGAATTTATTTTTTTTTAATTATTAATTAGAAATTAGTAATTAAAAAGAAAAAAGGTGTGTTTTTGTGTATATATACATATATTTGGATATATATATATATATATATGTGTATATGTATGTCAAAATATATAAATATCGTGTAACCTTTGGCATAATTGCTAGCAATAAAAGAACAATCAACACTTTTACTTTTAGCATTAGAATTTTAAAAAAATGGTATAGAAATTCTTTATTAAAATTAAAATATTTGATTTGTAATTGAAAAGAATATATAAAAATTGAATTATATCCTGGTGTAAAAATTGATTTATTTTTCATTAGTTTTATGTGATCGTAAAAAATTAATTCTTATTTTTTTCATATGAGAATGAGTATTGGAAATTTGAAAGATTATTCGAAGAAATCAGAGTTACCGGAGCATGTTCTGTACATACATAATTAGGTAGGCTTATTTGAAGGTAAATCTTGAGTAAAATACATTTATTTACTAAACGATGAAAATCATTGATGTTTATTGATGAAAATAGAACACATCATTTTGTACATTTAGATTTTGAAATGTAAGATAAAATAAAAAGAAATCGGAACTGTTTACAGCCTTAATGATGTAGCCGTTAATTAATTGAATGACAAACAGAAAACTGCAAAAAAGTTAACATTTTAACGATGATATATTCTTAAATTTGAATCATTTAAACTTCAATGTAGGAGTTGAATATATATATATATTTTTCAAATGTGCACGTAGTGTTATTATTATTAGTTATGTCTATTGAGCTACACCAATCCAGAACATAAAAACTTATTTCACCATCAACTGGGGGTAATGTGAGATTATTTTTCTAATTTAGTGAATAACACAATAACATTGTAATTATATTAATATATTTATTGTTATGTTGTACATTATTTTCGACAAATTTTTTTTTTCATAAATTTGTCTGTTTATTCTGTATTAACTCTCAAGTATTTATGTAACAAAATAGTTTCTAATTAGTTCATTATTATTAAAGAAACATATATTATTCAATATTATTGAAAACAAAAAAATGGTTTTGTCTTTAATCTAATTTCATTTTCTCTTCGCATGTTCTGTAAATTATTTCAGTGTTTAAAAATGTTGTATTCTTCATTTTCTGTCTTCAGCAGTTTTCCATCCCAGTTCTACTGTGGTTTTTCACAGCAGAAACATTGCAAATATTTTATCAAAATGTAGTTCTATATTGCAGTATTAAATATTAGTATCAGTTATAATTTACGAAATTAGCAGTTATTACCAAATTCAGTTATTTAACTGTATTCTAATGAGGCATCACCTGATAATATGCGTAACTGGGATAAAATAAATGTATCATTTACTTTATTATTTCTTTAAGGTAATTTTTTAGTAAAAAAAAAACTATTCTGCCGTAAATTCGTTTCTGCTACTTCAGGAGGGATTTTTTTTTGCAGAGTATTGATGTGGAAACTTTTTCAAGGTAAGCCCAAATATATTGAATGAAATTCAAGTTGAAAGAGCCAGTTTTTTAGGTTTCAGAGAAAATGACTGTAAAATAGCTAGTATAGGCTAATTGAAACGACCTATTGTATATAAAAACTCGAATTTTAAAATAAAATAAAATAAAATTAAGCAACAGAGTGTCTCTTGGTTTATACTTGATCTCAAGGAGTTACTTGAATAAATTATGTGACAAGATAAATATCATGTAATAGAATGCATAATTGATAGCAATAACTATTGACACTTCTTCATTTAGCATTATAATTGTTGAAAAGATGTAGAAAGTCTTTATTTAAATGAATGCATGTTCTCTGTATATATTAGTAACTTTTTTCAAGTGAATTCTTAATACAAAATAATTGATATTCAGATAAATACAACAGCCTTTTGTATACTTGTATTTTTAACTCAAAGGCAATCATAAACATCAAAACTGTTTACAGGCCTAGAATGTCAAATTCAAATCAAAATATTCAATTTGTAATTGAAAAGAATATCTAGAAATAATGGATGTTAATTTATTTTTCTTTAAGAATTTAATTTTCTTTGAAGAAAACTGAGTTACCGGAGCATGTTCCGTATATATATATATATATATATATATATATATATATATATATATATATATATAATTAGGTAGGCTTATTTGATAGTAAGTCTTAACAATTAAAATCATTGATATTTATTGATGAAAATAGAACACAGCATTTTGTACATTTAGATTTTGAAATGTAAGATAAAAATCAGAACTGTTTACAGTGTTAATGATGTAGCCGTTAATTAATTGGATGACAAACAGAAAACTACTGCAAAAAATTAAACATTTTAACGATGATATATTCTTAAATTTGAATCATTTACACTTCGATTTAGGAGTTGAATATATATATATATATATATTTTAAATGTGCCCGCAGAGTTATTGTTGGTTATGTTAAACAGAAACAAATTATTATTGTATATTTTTTAATTTGTGCCTAAATAATTAGACGATTCTTTGGAGCTATTTTCTACTCAAAATAATATATATATATATATATATATATATATATATATATTCATTCAAAAAATACAACAGCATTTTCTATACATAGATTTTGAAATGAGAGAAAATAAAAAATATGAAAACTGTTTATAGGCTTGACGGGGTAAATACAGAAAAATATTACTAGAAATGTTAATATTTTAACATATTGTTTTATTATTATTAGTTAAATTGTGTTTATTTGGAACTAATTCGTTAGGTATAAAAAATATTTCACAATGAATTATGGTTGGGCCAACAGTGGTTGGCCGACCTGGCTCAGTTCTGCGAGCCCAATTTTAACGTTGTACGTTTTCCGTAGTAATTTGATCCGAATTAAGTTGAATTTGTACCGTTCGCGGCCTATTATTGTTTCGCGTGTGCTTAAACGTTGTGTTTCTGTTCAATTGTAGTACAGAATTTACTTTAACAGTCCTGAATAATACTGAATTGTGTATAGTTTAAGAGAAGTCCGCAGTAGCCGGTCGTTGGGAACGGTTACTTTGGGGGTCAAAGTTTTCGGTTATATTAAGTTGAGCGAATTGAAATTCGCACCGGTACAATTTCTGTAGCTATCTCCGAATTAGCGCATTTAAAATAAGTAAAGGCTCTATATCTTTACGAGTAATTTCTATATTCAAATAACTCTTGGGGACGTTTGCTCTGCTCTCCCAAGATGGCGCTGGCTGCGGTCCTCCGCCGTACAATTTGAAAATTGCATAATTCGTTAGAAAATACAAAAACCATCTTTTATTATGAAAATTTTGCATAAAATTTACACATTACGGCGCACTATTATCGAACAGTACCTCCGAATATGTTTTTAAAAACCGGTCTGTCAAATATTTTTGTTTTTTAAATCGAGTCCCATTCCGGGGTTCGGCGCACTACAGAGTCGAACCGACACATGAGACCTTTTATCTTTTATTTCCAATAATAATCATAATTACGAGTATTTTAACACGATTTAGTATTTATAATGTGAAATTACTGAAAGTAGTACAAAAAAAAGACTTCCTATAAACAAATATCTCGTATCAGAAAAAATTAAAAATTAACCGATCCCCAATTTGGGGCCTACGGTACTTAATGGGTTAATAATTTTAAAGTGTAATCTGTGTTAAAGTTTGTGAAAGTGAAACAATGGAGTGGTTAATCTGATGTGGAAACATTTCCGGCAACATCTCTTCGTGGTATGCTTTAAGTTAAAAGTTGAATATAATCTTAATTTGAAAGTACCAGATTTTTTTTTCAGTTTCAGGGATAATCACATTATGCCAATTTAATCAAGTAAAAGTCGCCTATTATTTATAAAAACTATCAGCAATCTAAACATTTACGGAAATCCATAAGACTTTTACAATAAAAAATTGAAATGTGCCAACAGGTTATGCGTTCAAACCAGAATAATCATATTTCAATATAATAAAATTTCAGCTTTCTTTGTGCCTGCAGTTGGTGTACCTCTTCAACTATTTACCGTTAATAATAACAAAATTATTAGATATTTAAAAAATAAATGACACGAATTCTTTCAGCATATACACCATTATTTACATCTTAGTTATAAGTTTATATATATATATATATATATATATGTTAGTTGACTAATATTTTATTTTAATTTGTTTCAGGCCTAACTGCTTCATCCCCGACCAGTCGACATAGCATCTTGCAGCGACACAAGGTAAGCTAATACTTTACTTACGTTTAATTCATTTAATAGGATTTAAATTGATTTCAACTATTATTTTAATTTAAAATTATCTTCTACCGGCACTTTTGCATACACCGTTATACTAACAATTCAAACTATGGGAATTGAGCGTCCAAATACATCTTCAATTCTATATTTTAATTATCACTCAATATTGAACCAAGTAGATAATACCTTTGTCTAAATACTATCAATAATTTGTGTAGAAAATATATAAAACATTAAATATATACAACAGAAAATAGACCTACAGTTTTATAGAATGTTATTGGGGTATTTGAATAACTAATTATCCATTAATGAATTAAGCGATATTTATTAATGCATAATGGTAATATATATCACTTTCATTTACTGAAAGAGAACATTAAATTTGGTATATTAAAAGAAAAAAGGGATTAGAGTTTTAGTTTCAAATAATTAGTTAAAGCATTTTTCTCTTGAGTTCATCACTACACTATTATAATAGATTATTAATAGTATTTCCACAAAAGTATTATCTACTTAGTTCAATGTTGAAAAAAAATTAAAATATAAAATTTAATGAGTACTTGGACACTCAATGTCCATGGTTGGAATTGTTAGTATCATGGTGTTGTAAAAATACTGGTAGAGGAAAATAATAAATGAAAATAATTGTTAAAATCGACAATATTAGCAGTTATTACTAAAGAAAGTTACTTGAAAAAGAAAATGGAATCCTAATGAGCTTAACTAAAGTTTACTTCAGAACAAAAAGTATATAATTTATTCTAAAATATGAATTATAACTCATATGATTAATACTCATTTTGAAAAATATTGTTACAATATATAGAATTTTTAAAATGATGGAGGCGCCCTGTCACAGCGCTATTGCACACTGTAAAAAATTGATTTTAATGAATTTGATTTATTATTAGTGATAATCAAAATTATAATAATGTAATCTATAATTATTTTCCATCAAAATAATGGATGTTATATAATTACTCCTTCTTTGCCTAACAGTTAATTTATAAATTTACCCTTCTTTAGTTTCATCACTTGAGTATAATGTTATTTCATTCAAATAGAAAAAACAACAGAGTAATATAAAATACTCTATTTGACAAAAAGAAATTTTCTTTTTTTGGTTTATATACATGTTCTTAATATTGTTACCATGTCAATTGTTCATTATACGACTGCGTTATAAAATGTTTTAACTTGTGTTTAATTATATTTTAAATTTGGTGATTAGATTTGTGAACAAATCAAACTAATGACAATTATGACGTGTACCATGATCCTGTTATATTTTCATTATGAAAATATTTTCTCCATTATAAAATAATGGGAGCATTTTTTAAATTCTAAATGTTTCAACATATGAAAATCTAAAGGAAAAGATCAAAACTCTTCATAATTCTTATTTTAAAATAAATTATATACTTTATATTCTGAAGTAAGCTTTAGTTAGGCTCATTAGAGTTTTCCTTATCAAATAACTGAGTTTAGCAATAACTGCTCATATTGTTGATTTTAATTATTATTTCCATTTAATATTTTCCTCTACAAGTATTTTTTATAATGTTTATAATGTTCTCTTTCAGTAAATGAAAGGGATATATGTTACCATTATGCATTAATGCTGATAAATATTGCTCAATTCATTAATGGATAATTAGTTACTCAAATACCAACTTATATGTCATATTCTTCCAAATCAATAACATTCTATAAAACCGTTTATTTATTCATTATTAAAACTGCAAATACTTTCTAAAGTAGTATTTTTAAGGGAGTATTTTTTAAGGTAATTTTTTTTAAATAATTGTTTTGAGGGAGTATTTATTAAAATTCTAAATGTTTATAGATATCAGGATTTAAAGGAAAATATTAAAACTCTTCATAATTCATATTTTAGAATAAATTATATACTTTCTGTTCTGAAGTAAGCTTTAGTTAAGGTCATTAAGATTCAGTTTTCATTTTGAAGTAACTATGTTTAGTAGTTTAGTAATAACTGCTAATATTGTTGATTTTAACTATTATTTTCATTTAATATTTTCCTCTACCAATATTTTTGCAACACCATGATACTAACAATTCCAACTATGGACAATGAGTGTAGTAACTAAGTAGATAATACTTTTGTCCAAATACTATTAATAATCTATTATAATAGTGTAGTGATGAACTCAAGAGAAAAATGCTTTAACTAATTATTTGAAACTAAAACTCTAATCCCTTTTTTTCTTTTAATATACCATATTTAATGTTCTCTTTCAGTAAATGAAAGGGATATATATTACGATTATGCATTAATGCTGATAAATATCGCTTAATTCATTAATGGATAATTAGTTATTCAAATACCCCAATAACATTCTATAAAACTGTAGGTCTATTTTCTGTTGTATATATTTAATGTTTTTCTACATAAATGATATTGAATATTTTTTATTGGGATTATACGATTCACAGACGTGGAAATCTGTATCGATTATTAATTTAAGTAAAGGTAAGATTTATAAATGATGAAAAGCTATAGGATGTTATTATTAAAATTGCAATCTATAGGGTCTATAGGTAATAAATGGAATCATATAAGTGACAGTCTAAATGATAATTCGTATGCATCTCTGTATTACATATTCAAGTGAGGGGCAGAATTAACTAAATGTTTAAGAATTAAGTTGTTGTCAACTTCTCCACACGAGTGTAATGGGAACACATGTCCAGACCACGAAAGTTTCCAGTCTATAAACCAGAGTTTCCTTTTCCTCCCGGCCTTCTAATTATTATCAGCCTATACTAAATTGCTAATAAATGGAGGCAGTATACAGGGTCCAGTTTTAGATAGGCCAAATACAGAATTGTAGTTATTCCTGATGGCCCTCTTGCAATATTTAATGTTATTTAAATTTTTTCAAATTTATAAAAGTTTCAGCGCGATCAGAACTTGAATTGGCTCGTGCGATGAACCCCCGCTGTTCTCGGATTTTTCCATTTTTTTTTAAATTGGTTCCCCTTTTTCAGTTGTTTACATCTTGTCGTTGAAATACCGATATATGAAAATACAGGAGAAACAATAAAAAAGAAATAATAGCCATCCGTGTCGTTGATATTGATAATTCTCATTCTCGTTGCTATAGTCATCAAACAGACTTACCAATTCAATAACACAACGGATATTGGTGTTTTTCGTTCGATAACGAACGACCGACCGACCGTAGGGGTAAAATTTTTGACGTATTTCGGAAAATGCGACGTAAAATTAATTGATCAAGCGTAACGCTCCGGCGTTGCATCCGGGTGTCCGCAGTTATTTTTCGCAAAAATGTAGATAATCCACATTTTCTATTTGTTTCTATTGCCACAATTGTAAAATGAAATTTTAGCGACATTGATGCTAAAGCAGCACTTAGGGTAACAAAGAGAGCGTAATTGAGGAGAAGCCCCCCCCCACTGACTTTACCTGTTTTTAAATTGTATTTATTTAATTTTTATTTTTTTCTAGCAAGTTTAAATCTCGTGGCCACTTACTTTTCAGTTAGTTTTTGGAACCCTCTTTCAGTAGGGATTAGGACGGTGTCTTGAGTGGATGGTGATTTACTGTTTTTTTTTACAAGATACAAAATACAAATAATTTTTATTTTGTTTAAATACAAATATTACATCGATAAAACGATATACAAATGGTGATTCGTACATGCATTCCGGCCTATTGGCCATGTCTACGTATATATACTTAAATATTATAGTACATTAATCTTGACTTTTTTACATTATTGGAGTAATGATCGGGAAAATTTACAATAAAAACCCGAGAACTTCAGCTACACTCACTTCATTATGATTTACTGTATTCACTGTATGTACATAGACATAGTGGGGGTTCGTTGGTTGTTTGTAGTAAGGTTCGAATTTTATTAATATTTCGAACCCCGCAGTTCAAATCCGTATACCCGGGGATCGGAATATTTTATTAATAATTTCTGTAAATAAATAATTATTAAACGTAGATTTTGATTATAATTTTACCCGTTTTTGGCAAACAAATATCACATATTTACATTCGGATATATTCGTATAATCAATTATCTAAATATAAAATTTTTTTTTTCAATTCGCGCTTAGGGGGTTACTTCCAGTCATTTTCGGGCACCACTCGGATCGATGAGCGGAAAATGGTGCGATAAAGCGATGTTTATTTAGGTTTGGAACTAACGAATATCGTTTTTTTTTAAACTTTATTTATCAACTATATGCCAGTTATAGGTACAATTGCGGTTTGTTTGATTAGTTTCACTCGATAAAGACGCCATCCAATGTTGGTACTTTTGACCTGTATCCGGCCTACAGAAAGTCTCTAGGCCGGTGGCGTTTAAGATAATGGACGGGTGAAAGAGGAAAGGGACTGAACAGGAGTGGATTTGGATGTGGAGAGAGCCGGGAACGGAATTTAAGGAAGCGTGATTTTGCGACTTCGTCTGTATGTTGAGGTCATTATGGATTGTTCGGTTAGAAACATACCCGGGGGGGGGAGCATTAAGGACGGTAAGAAGGACTTTTGACTGGAATGTTTGGATGCGAGCGATGTCGGATTTCTTGGCGGAAACCAGCATATTTCTATTCCGTATGTCCGTGTCGGTTTTAGTATAGCTTTATATATTGTCAGTTTGTTGACTATCGTCAGTTTTGATGTCCTTTTCAAAAGAGGTCTGAACAGTACAAATTTACGATTTAGATCTGTTCTTTTCATTCGGGTACGGGGATTAGGTCAACGGTGTAAGAAGCGAAAAGTGACTCGAGAGCAAAGGGTTGATAATCGAATATTCGCCTGTAGATAAAGTAATTATGAAGTGGGGGGGGGGAGGAAAAAACGGGGGTGCGGATAGTACCTGCCCGGATAGGGGTTGGAAAAACAAGTGTGACTGGGCGTTTTGGCGGCGGCCGGGGTTCACAACCCCCGGCGGTATCTAGGCCGGCGGTGGGTCATCGACCCCGGCCCAAGTAGTGCCGACGCCGCCGCCGCCGCCGCCGTCCAGGAAGTGAACCGGGGAGCATGCGCCAGAACAGGGGAGGGCCACAAGGGGGCTCGTCTCAC
Source organism: Lethocerus indicus (assembly GCA_019843655.1). Classification (NCBI taxonomy): domain Eukaryota; kingdom Metazoa; phylum Arthropoda; class Insecta; order Hemiptera; family Belostomatidae; genus Lethocerus; species Lethocerus indicus. Next base: position 18,323,978 of record JACDQD010000011.1, read on the forward strand.
CCGGCCCCGGCATCAACCACTCAATGGGCTGGGGGTCACCGCTCCCAGTTCATCCCCGGTGAACAGCCTTTAAATATTCACCATCAATATACAATAATATTTAAGTATATATATATATATATGTAGTAAGGCCAATAGGCCGGTAGGCATGTAGGAATCACCGTTTGTATATAGTTTTATCGACACATCGTTTGTATTTAAAGAAATAAAAATTATTTGTATTTCGGTGAACAGCCGAAACGACCGACCGATCGATCAGTAGTCGCCAAATAGCCGGGGTTCGAGCCCCGGATCCGCCGGCTCCATATACCACGATTTACGCATGAATTATAATTAAAAGATACAAACAAGTTTTATTTATTTAAATACAAATGATATATCGATAAAACCATATACAAATAGTGATTCCTACATGCATACCGGCCAATTGGTCTTACTACATATAAATATACTTAAATATTATAGTACATTGATCACGAATTTTTAACAATATTAATGCGATAATTGGGAGAATATACAATGAAAAACCCGATAACTTAAGCTACACTCACTACATTCACTGGCACAGACACATATATTCATTCACGCACTTTGCACTTGCCACTTGGGTTCACTGCTCTGCTCGCGAAACTCGGTGTATACCGGTGGTATACCGTCGTTAGCACTGTACACTATAGGCACATCAACTGGTACATTCACAGCTTTCACTACACTGTTTTCACTTTCTCTTTGGACGGGGGATCTTCTAGCTGGGCGTGGGGGCCCTCCTCCTTGCGGTACTATGGATTATGATTATAATGGATGGACTAGAATATACTAACTAGTTTGTAGCAAAATCTTGTCACCACCTTCGCTACTCGAAACCGCCTCGTTATTACTGACCGAATTCTATTACGATATTACAAATACTTTATTTCGGCTAGCCAGACCGATCGATTAGAATTCGACCCCCGGCCTGGTATACAACGATTTACGGATGAATTGTAACGAATATACTGGATTTTGTGAAGCCGCTCTCTTTTACTCGGTTAGAAACCGCTCTTAGTTACTCGAAACTGCCGAAGGAATGCTATTACCGTATTATAAATACTCGAATTTTCCTTAAATATACACAGTCATGTACAAACACATCGGAACTTACTTTTTACTTGATATATTTACTAGTTTAACATACCTGTTTTCTGATCTGTGAAGGGTTGGAATACCGTAGGTTTGTTGTGTTTCTGTCTCCTGTCGCCGGTTCGGTCTTTTGCTAGACCGGTTTCGGCAGCTCGCCATCTTCAGTAGCGGTGTTAGTCAGTGTCGGCACTTTGGATGTTTTTCGGGATTGTTACTGTCAACAGTACAAGTGACAGTGACAGTGGGCAGTGAGGATGCACGAAAAACATCCAAAGTAACGACAGTGACTAACACCGCTACTGAAGATGGCGAGCGGCCGAAACCGGTCTGGCAAAAGAGGAAACCAGCGAGAGGGGACAGAAACACCACAAACCTATGATATCCGACCCGAGTGAAGGGTCGGACACGACAGAAAATTAAGCCCCCTAAAGACAACTTGATATGAAGCTAAATGAGAAATCTATCTGCTGCGTGATAATAATTATATCTATTATTTCAAATAATTTCCAGATTTGAAAATTAAAATTTGATTACCGTTAATATACCCCGAAGGCATTCATCCGAACGCGCATAATTTCCTCATCAACGTTGGCTCTTAATTGCCTTTGGATTTTCAAAAGGAAAAATCCTGTGAAAATCCCGACTTCAGTAGGCGGGAGCAACTTTATTAGTAACTTAGTACACTTGGGCCGGGTGCAGTATCCGAAAGTGCGTTTAAGTTTCGAAGCGTAAAATGAGACATTCCCACAAAAAACAACCAAACAATTGAACTAATCACAGTTATTTCCAATTATACGACATTTGAACACGGTAGAGATCTGGGCCCGATATAACCACCGACAGCTTTTCCACTCACCGCCGCAACGGGAGATCCGTATCTATTGTTAAAGACGGGTGGTCTATCTATTCAATTAAATCTTTTTACAGCTTCAGATATCTCAAGCGGGGGTCTGGTCTATTTACTTAATTGAGTAATATACGATAACTCGACCCGGCCCCAAGTGCACTGACCAAAATATTAGTTTTTAACGTTGAAGCTCTCCGTTTAAAAAAAAAAGATACATAATTTCGTTCCGGTAGGAAAGCGCGTTTTGTAATTCCAATTCCAAGTTGTGTAATCTGTAACAGCGAACGGAAATCGAGTCTCGATTGTGTTATCTGAACGTCTGGCCCGTTATCGACAAGTGTTCGAACGGAACAGATCGACGACACTTTCTCCTTTCTACGCGTCTGAGTTACGTCCCGGACAGTGGCCGCCTGGACGCCCGTTATACACTTTAAATTCTACAAACACTGTTTTTACACACCCGTTTTTTACAGTAATTGAAATGAAAAACTGTTGCGATATTCCCGGTCAACTGTTGCCGATAGACCTCCTTATAGAGTACAACAACAGTGTCTTCCACTCTACAATTGAGTAGTACTAATTGACTATTTGATGAAAGTTTGCGAAATTCTGACAAATTAGTTCATTTAGTCATTCACTTTTTTGGGGCCGAATGGTATTCAGCCCAAAATTTTAGAATACAGATTATATATCGTATTATCTTTGAATCACTCTCTCTCTCTCTCTCTCTCTCTCTCTCTCTCTCTCTCTCTCCCTCTCTCTCTCTTTTTCTATGGCGTAGGAATTATTTATGGAATTTACTTATTTATGGATTTATGGAATTTTCGATACAATGAAAATTCTGGTTGCCACCCAAATTCTAACCCCAGTCCGGTGGTTATTACACCAATTATCGTCCAATTGCTCTTTTACCGGAACTTACCCTCTTCGGGTACTCAGAGCAGAGTACCTGAGTACCAAACTGAATTCTGATGAGTAGTTAAAAATCTGCGATTCGAGGAAAATTAATGCCCGAACTTCTGAAAAATATTCTTCATTCCAAGAACTCTTTAAAAAAAAAATTATTCGGATTCCATTAGCACATTTAGACGATAGTTGTAGTACAGTGTGATAGTGCTGATAAGCCTGTATCATGAGCTATCCGCTAAGCTGCTATGCTACAGACATTTGAGCTACAAAATTCACTAAAACAGTACACAGGAGTCAATGACTATTCATACAGTTCAACTAACTATAATTGTTCGAAGAAAAGGAGGATCAAATAGTCGCCGGTCTAATAGTAAAATTAGTCGCATTGGTAATGTTTTTGTTCCAAAATATTTCCCACCTTTGCAATTATTTCATTGGACGGCAAATGGAATAGAATTTTGTGGAATTTCAGAAATTCGATCTTGAGATATTATACTTATGATAAGTTTTTGTAGTCTCTCAGTTTCAATAATGCACTTAAGGGAAATCCGTCCCTCTATATATTCAAAACCTTAGTTTATGCTAGCCATAATATATCTATTAGATTTTCTTGAAGTTTTAATTATATGGAATTAAACATTAATTGCTCGTATATTCTGATTACTGGTGATCTGTTTAGCGAGATTTTATTTTTTCCTTTCGCCGGCTCATTATCGATACGGAATATGCAAGTAGGCGTACGACCGTTCTGAAATCGCAAACGGCAATTTCGAAAAAACACTGCTCGAGCGAGAACTTGTCTACCCGTCGTTAGAAATAACGAGAGGTGCGGGAGGGGCAGGCGGGGGTGGCAGGGCGGGGAGATGAGTCAGTGAACTTAGCCAAGATATTTGATACAATAAACAGTGCGAGGGAGGAGGTGGAGGAGGAGGAGGATGAGGTGGAGGAGGAGGAGGAGGATGAGGACGAGGTGGAGGTGGGGGCGCGCCTGCGCGTGCGCGCCACAGGGCCGTGTGAGCCCCAGGTGACGTCACAGTAGGCTACCCACCCGGGGCCGTGACGTCACGGGGCCGGCAGAGCGAGAGGGGAGAGAGGGGGTGGGAGTGAGACAGAGCGAGAGAGAGAGAGACCGGGTCATTGACTCCTCTCACCGAATCCCAACACGGCTTATGTACTGGCCGACCCGCAGCCGAGCCGCGCACACACACAGACAACACACAGTTTTATATAATACATAACGTACATAGCGTACATTCTTAATACCGGCAAGGCCCTCCAACCCCACCCACCCACCCACCACCCCCACCGTACATCATTCGGCTCGAAGTTAAATTCCAGTGATATTCGGTAGTGCGACCCGTCTCGAAAAAGCGAAGAAGGCCCCGGGCCCAGCCTCGCCGGCCGAATGTGAACACGACTCTGTGCAAAAAAATTTCATTTTCATGTTTCGGTTTCAATAAAGTGCGAAAGTGTCGGCCCGCGGAGGGAGGAAAAGGAGGAGGAAGAAGAAGAATTGTGTGCGAAATACCTTGTGTGTTTTACCTGTGATTATTCTGTTCAATTTAAACCGAGTGCTAAATTCTGGAAGTTATGGGATAAACAGCGACGAGTAGAGTCGGCGTGGTGGACAGTGGAGAGCGGAAGGAGGATTATCTTCAAAAATGTAAGCCAGGTCTCCTCCCAGAATACTTTTTATTATTTATCTATTTCGCCGACCTATTGGCAAATTTAAAAAAAATCGCGACGGACCGCAGTTGTAATCTTTCGAACCGTTTCAACCCGGTAATAGTTGGACAAGTGTGTATGTCGATAAGGTGGCCGGTTTGAGGGGCGTTTTGAAATTCTCAAAATATCAAAAATATGTCCGTTTATTACGTGCGGGGGTACACAGAATGTATTTGGCGTACGGAGAGGAAGGCGGAGGAGGAGGAGGAGGAGGAGGAGGAGGTTACACTCGGGTTTCGTTTGACGGCGCGCGAAGTCATCGAACTTGCAGATTGGACCCGGAAAAGTTCGAGTCGAATGGAATTTTCGCCCGCGTTTTCATCGGGAAAAGAAACCGATCCCTAAAATATTTTTTTCGTTAACACCTTTCCTCGCGTACGCGTGTACAGAAATCTGCGGGGCCGTCTCTACTATCCCCGTATTGATTTTCGCGAAAAGATTTTTCTTCGGGTCCGTCGCGAAATATCCGGTTTTTTTTGGTCGATACGTGCGAAAAATAAAAATCGAGTCGGTCTTTTCCGCCCGTCACCCTTTGCCAAATTTTCGGGGGTCATCGACCGATTTAGGAATATTTCAATCTCCCATCGATTGGTCTCATTAAGGCCCAGCCGAGGATAGACAGGTTAGGGAATCGAGGTACGGGATTCTCAACGACCAGGAAAACGGTGACCGAAATTCGCGATTATGGTAACTAAGATTGTGGTATAAAATATATTCCCCCGGATAATTTATAATAAATTCCGCCTTCTGTGGCTGACGTTTTAAACCGGTGAAAAAGAAATCGGTTAAGTTTCGCACTGACGACTGACCGTAGATCGATAGGGTTGGGCTTACTGTGACTGCGCCTCTTCCTTTTTTTCCGCGTTCGGCACGTTCCGGACCTACTGGGCTTTTTCTCACTCCCTATCTTCTTCTTCTTCTTCTTCTTGTACGCGAAAATCGGAATCGGCGCGGGGTAGAAAATCCGGGGACGAATTCCTCGTGGATATTGCGAAATATAAATCACAGTTCGGGTCTCGGTCCCGTGTCCAACGAAGAAGGTAACACGGACTGTTAACGCGTCTGGGTGGCCATATTTGATAGCGGCGAACAGCTGAAAAGGGAAAAATCAAATTCGTTACGCCGTTAAAATTTTTAATTTCCAACCAACCGAGGCAATTATCGCAACAATGTTGAGTGGCTTGAATTAAAGATTTTTTTTGTTCCGCGGACATTCGGCGCTATTCGGACGGAAAATTCGGTCCACCTACCACATTGGATTCCACGTGCCACCTTCAGCCATTGAATCACCGACAATTACAAATTTGAACCGATCAAAACGTGATGGGCTCATAAAATCATGTCTATAAACCGGAATAATGTAGATTCCGCAACGGTGAATGTGCCGTTTTTATAACTTGTGGCGGAATGACTGTAAACTGCCGGGATTCGAACCCGTGTCCTCTGTTACCGTTCAAATGTCCCCCTGCGAGCGGTCCGACATTATCATTCGGCGAATTGAAACGTAGCCCCATTCGACAAATTGCAATCTCTCGCAAATTACACCCATTTTTATAATTCCTGTATACATCTTCCGTCTTTTCGGTTAACGCGGTTGTGTACGCATTTTTTTTCGCTCGCTGTTTACAGAATAGATAAAACGGGAAGGGAAAATGAAAAAAGGAGATTAGAAGGGATGCGCGAAGATATGGCGAGAGAGAGAGAGAGAGAGAGAGAAACTGAGAAAAAGGCAAACGCGAAATCTCGCATCCTTGGACTTGACGAAAAATGTCATTGACCTCCGCCGGTGCCCCCTATATTTTTAACTCGGCCTCTGGTCCGAATGGAATTATCCGAATTCACGAAATAAATGGCCGGATTCGTACGGAAAAATAAATTCCGACCAATGTATTTTCACCAAAATTAGCCGACGGTTCGGCACAACTGAAGGCGGACAAAATTATGATGGCATCTTTGAAAAATGTCGACGACCTCTAGCTCTCTCTCTCTCTCTCTCTCTCTCTCTCTCTCTCTCTCTCTCTCTCTCTCGCTCGGTGCCTATTTTAGATCGATACCGTTCACAACGCACACGTGATACCCCGTCTTAAATTAGCACATTTTTTATTTTTTTTTAATAGACGGGTATCAGCTCCGAGAATTTGATGTTATCCTTCGACAATTTTCGATGAGAAAATTTTTCTCGCCTCAACACCGTATTGGAGTAGACGGAAAGGCATTTTATGTTTTAGGGACGTGCATAAAAAATTGCCCGGTCCGGGGTTCGAACCCCGGTGGCAAATTTGAGTTCATATTGCGGCTCGTAGAATAATACAATTCTAGAGGCTTTTCGGCTTTTTGCTAGACCCCGTGCGTCGCGGCTGTTCGCCATCTTCAGTAGCAGCTTCCACTTCCGGGTTTGTGGACCCGACTCGAGGAAAGTTAGTGAAGATTCGAAACCGGTCTAGCGAAAGACCGAATATAATAATGCGGGTATTTAAAATCGTATAGAATAAATTTTATGATCATAAACCATAAACCGTCAACAAAAATGTTATCGAATGTAATAAATTCCTAAGGCGGATAACTTAAGTATTAACCCATAGCCACATTACGATTTGTTTAATTAATTATGAGAATTAATGTTTGAATTTGTCGAAATTTGCTCTTTTGACCATTTCACTGAAACTTTGTACAGTTACCTATCTAATAACAGCTCTTAGGACATTTCAGTCCTACAGAATGTAAATCTTTTAGAATGACTTGAGATAACGTCTGTTGCACACCTCTGCACAATTATGTGATTCGGGGTATTCTCACCATCTTCAGTAGCGTATTTATTAGCAAGGATTTAGAGTATTTTGTAGTATACGCGGAAATATATTATGGGCGACTGAAAAATGTATGTTCTGGCAATTTAATTGTCTCTGTTATTTTGATAACCATCCAATGGTGGAATGGTTCCGAATCTTAATATTTGAACCAATAATCCGGTCATCTAGTCATTCGATTACCGAAATTTCCCAGATGTGCACGGTAGCAAACCAGTCTGGTACCATTTGGTGAACCGTACAATACGTGTCTTGTAATAATAAATGTATATAATTAGGCCAGATTATTATCGTGTTACCGATGATTATAGACGTCATAATTTTATTATGCGATTAGCGGACTAGATTTAAACATTCTCGCACCTGCGCTAGTGATTTTTCTGAAGGAATTCAGGCGTTTAATATTACTAATTTACTAAAATGAAGAATTTTTCAAGGCTGCGATCTTGTCACACTCGCCAAATTGAGACATTGAACCTGGCAGAATACTTTTCTGTTGAGTCATGCCTGGAACTGTTCCGGCAGCTGGGCTAAAAATATTTCATCTTTTAACGCGTATTGCGCATAAAACCAGAACTAGAAATAGAAACAAATAGGCGGGTCCGACGGACCCGGTTTGAGGTCGACGACATTTTTATTTCTCATACAAACTCCTATTGTTCTTTTTTATTTTTCAATCTTATCCCAATTTGACAGTAATTTATATCGGTTATTGCCTGACGGATAGTGTCCTTTTCTTCTCTCAACCGAGTCTATAAACGTTAACGTATCATTATAAGCAGTTGTATTGCAATAAAATAATTATTGGTTCACATTTTATAAAAAAATTGTAACGAGACGTTCCATTGTCCAAATGTATTCTTGATATTTTTCGAAATCTTTTGGAGGAAGAAAAATCTTATTTAGTTAGCGCGCGTCACGGGTTCGAATCCCGACTAAAATTAATCCTGAAGTGCTTACTGGATGCTTCAACAGCGTAAGTGCCCCCCAACTATTCCTGTATTGCCGGAATGCTGTAGCGGCCAAATAGCGGGAGGACGAAACTCGAGTTTCTACCTCGAGACCGAATCATAGATATATCTAAATAATAGATTATACTATTAATTGTTTACACGTTGAAATAATCTTCAAACGCTTCAGTCTTCAGGGGCTGGTTTCGGGGGCTGGCCAGCTTTTAGCGTCTGCAGGTATTTTTGAAGCCTGCGATTTTACCAAAAGTGAAAGATTTAGCGCAGTACTGAAAGTGGGGGGAATCGGGAAAAGACCAAGGCGGCGAAAATTTCTTTTACACCGATTCCAGACCGCCCGGAATATATTTTTTTATCTCACAATTTTCCCAGCGATTAACGAGTTTCAATTTTTCGTTAGCATATAGTTAACTGTACGTTCAATGGCGAACAATTTATTGTTTCATCAAATTGGGAACCTGGGATATTTTACGGAGTCAAAAAAAAAATTCTTGATTTCAAAATATATACTGTATGCAATAATTATATTTCGGTAGGTCACAATTATTACTTTGGGATATTTCGTTGTAGACGGAAAATCGACGAAATTGTCCCAAAAACCCTCTTTGCTCGAGATAAATATTCTGCAGCGGCTTATAATTTTTTTTTTCGATTCTATTTCGCCTCATAAGAAATATTCGCGTTATTCGCAAATGGGAAATCGCCGAGTGGCGAAAATATGCCGTGTCGTGACTGCGGGGTCGCTGTGGTCAGAGGTCAATAACATTTTTTGTCAACTTGATGCCGGCGAATCTATTTCCGAATTTAATTCATTCTCCGTTTATTTAATACTCCGGGTTGAAATGTGCGACGAATTAACATTTTTTTCTTAGGGGGGGGTTTCGTACGAAAAAAAAAAAATTGTATCGATTGGGCTTAAAACATCTTGGGCCGGCGGGAGCTTCACTCTCTCCGCTTGCTGGGGGTCAATGACACAATTGGGCGGCTTTTCAGACACGACTGTCCCGACAAAAAAAACCTTTAATTTTACCTTTTATTTTACATCTATTTATTTCTTCCGCCGACCCAAAGTTTCACTGCGGAATTTTGGCAGGAAAAAGATTTATTTTTGCCGAAATAAAATTTCCGACTGAATAATCTGCCGACTGATCGAAATTGCCAGAGAATAAATAATAAAGTAATTTCGTAGAAAATTATTTTTTAATATATTTTAATAATAGGAATCTAATAATATGGCCAAATTACCCCGCGGTTAAGCCTAATCTCGAATTTAGATTAGTTTTCTACAGCGTAATTTTAGCGATATTGTTTTTATACCGGTGAAAAACCAGTCTTATATTTGGGATTTGTTGAAATGGATATTTATAAGAAATACGATTGCCAATGGAGCACAAATAATGAAGCGATAGAGAACAGAGTAAAAAATTTAAAAATCTCAAGTACCCAATAATAAAAAATTACAATTCGGATCATATTTCCGCGTCTTATGAGTCAGTGCTGTCAGGCTGCTTCCATTAGTTCCCGGACACGGTTAAGTGCTGCGTAAGTTATTGATTTGGTGACCGGGCCGTATCCCGAGACTGGTAGAAAGAAAAATGTGGCCGTTAGATATTCCCATTCCTCGTCTATACGATATTGTATTGTACTGTGATATTGTATTTCGAAAAATAAACAATTATCCCTAAATAATTACAGCGAATGTTAAATCAGTCATCTCGATTTATCTGCGTCAATTTTAAATCCGGTTAAAAACGATTGAGCGTTCCTGGCCAATTTGCACATTCAGTGTATGGATTATTCGCGATTTTTGTTCTTCATTTCCAAAATGTTGGTATTAAGCTAGTGTCTTTAGTGTTAATTTTTTAATGATAATTTATATTTAATTATTCCTAAAATTTCTTGACCCATTTAAGGAACACTTAAACTGAACCTTTCCAATGTAAATTCCGAAATAAAATGTTGATCGTGTTCAATTTTTGACGCTTATATAATAAATAGTATTATTTTAATTGAAAATTCATTTTCTGAAGTCGGTAGCCAATTTCAGGAACATTTTGAATGAAACATTTTCAATCTGTTCTGTTTTTAACTGTCTCGTCGCGATACGTTAATATTATTATTACAATTAATGTTCCGAAATAAAAAGTTATTTTTTGTTGTTTACATAGATATAATTATTTTTCTAGTATTACAAAATGTTTAATCGAATAAACTTATTATTTTCATAAATACAATCAGTTTTTATAATTAACCGTGTAATTTGAGTCTGTGGAAATGTTTCGGGATAGTTCAATTTCGATCTTTCAGCATTCGGTGACGTCATTAAACTTATTGACTTATCGACTGACTGGTCAGCTGTCCGGTCCCTGGCGCCGCTACAATTCAGTTCCGGCTGATCGAATTAAAAGCCTCGAAATAGTGCTTAGCGAAAGTTTGCAAACTTCGCGAGGTTTTTGTCCCCAACGGACAAATCGGGGTGGGGTTTGAAAATGACATAACATTTGACATACCTGTTTTGTGGTCTGCGAGGGATTGCCGTAGATTTCATGTGTTTCTGTCCGATCTCGCCGGTTCGGTCTTTTCCTAGACCGGTTTCGACTGCAACCGACAAGTTCCTCTCGCTTGCACTGTTACTTGCACTGGCAGTACAAGTGACGGTGACAGTGCAGTGGGGATGCCCGAAAGACATCCGAAGTGCCGATAGTGACTGACTCCGCTACTGAAGATGGCGAGCAGCAGCAGAAACCGGTCTGGCGAAAGACCGAACCGGCGAGAGGAGACAGAAACACACGATATCTGCCGTATTCCAACCCCTCGCAGACCACAAAACAGATATTCTAAAATAGTAGGGTTTGTTACCGTTGGATTCGGATATTGGGTGATTCGGGTGTGAAATTTTTTTTGTGAAAACGGAACTCTAAGATCTGTACGCAGGTGATATTAGCTTATTTTCCTTAATATTTTCAGTTTGAATTTTGGTGTGGAATCCCACACAGTTCGAGTCCGCACTGGTCCAGATCGGTTTAAGTATAGAGTTATATTAGGGTGTCCCGTGAGTTTTTCCCTTTTCTGGAGCGCAACGAATACACAATATTATCGATTCGCATATCCCATCTCGATTAAATGCTTATGTACCGTTGTCCCGGGAATGGGGAGGGCATCAACTATCTCGCGCACTATCGCGGATTTTCAGCTAGTATAGTCTCGATTAGGTCCGTATCTTCATCTTCTAAATTTTTATTAAACCGACTGCCGACGGTCCTAATAGTCGTAGTACCACACCGATAAACGGTGCAAATCTCGTCTCCAGTGTCCTTTGCACTATTGCCTTTTTTAGAACAATGAGGCGTAACATGCGGCAAATGCTTCTTTCGGCTCTCCAGATTGAACGGTGCAGGAAAACTTTTGAAAGACACTTTGTCACCGACGTGACGGACTTTGAAAGAGCTCTGGGACAACTGAAACCTACGCCATGAACGGATAGGAGATCGGATTGAATGTAACTGGTGTAGTCTCGATTAGGTCCGTATCTTCATCTTCTAAATTTCTTAAACCGATTGCCGACGGTCCTAATAGTAGTAGTAGTGGTAGCACTCCCATGAGCGCACGAAATCTACGAAATGACATTTTTTTCGGGCGTTCGGAAGTCGGAGGAGTCGGAAGGAGGAAGTAAGAGGAAGACTTGTGGAAAGTGTCGTGGGGTTGTGCGGGTGGACGCATGTGTGTGCGCTTTGTGCCTGCCTGTTTGAAATAAACAGGAGGGGTTGCCGGCATGTTGGCCGGGTTGAACGACCTCCGGTGACCCAGTTGCTGGCGCGGCCTCGTGCTTCTGGTCCTACTCCCCCTGCTTCCCCCCCGCTCTACGGTACAACACCCGCAACCTTGTAGGCAATTTACTGATCTACCCAGTAGAATAAATCAAAAAGAGACACGATACAAACTACTACTTGGATTACTGGACGACGGATCAAAATTAACCAGGGTCTTCTGGAGAAAACATCCACCATAGCCCAAGATGTTTTTCGCGATTATATGAAATCAATTGGAATAGTTTTTATGTGCCTGTATTTATAACAGTCTAAAAAAGTAAAATAAGTATTCTTTTAAACTGACACAAATATGTGACGCCGGGCTATAGATAAAAACTAAACGCTGCAGCCCACGTGTCACATATATGTGTCGCATTAAATTAGAAGAAATTGATTATAAGACAAAAAAAATATAAATACAATTTATCGATACCAAATTCAATTTTATTTTACGAAAATTAGTCATTTTGTCGAGAGATATGTTTCTGTTAAAAAATATTAAATGTAATAATAATTTTTATAGCTCGCTTATATCTAGCTACTTACGTAACAATTTTAATAATTTTGCCTCGCAAAATCTTTTCCTTTTTAAATTTAACTTATTGCCCGTTAATTTCACTAACCCTGCTAAAACGACCTATTCGACTGTTATAAAGACTCTAAATAATCTAATGCGAGAGCGGGCCGAGTACACACTTCGTACATTTTACACTTTTAGAACTTAGCAATTTTGTTCAATACTCGACATGTTCAAAATATCTGTCACATATGTGTGACGTTGGGCTGTGGTAAAAAAAAAACAGTGTCACATATATGTGACGGTTGGTAGCGAACGAGTTAAGTTTAAGCAATAAATTATTAATATTAGGGTGTACCATAAGTTTCTTCTCCCCCCTCGCTTGAATGACTCTAACCGGCTTTGTTTATAGTTACATTCAATCTGATCTCCTATCCGTTTATGGCATAGGTTTCAGTTGTCCCAGAGCTCTTTCAAAGTGCGGATTCCACACAAAACCGACAAATATCGCCAAATTCCAAACTGAAAATATTAACGAAAATAAGCTAATATCCCCTGCGTACAGATCTTAGAGTTGCGTTTTCACAAGAGAAAAAATTTCACACCCGAATCACCCGACATCCGAATCCAATGGTAACAAACCCTACTGTTTTAGAATAACCACTTTGTGGTCTGCGAGGGGTTGGAATAGAGTAGATTTCGTGTGTTTCTGTCTCCTCTCGCCGGTTTGGTCTTTTGCCAGGCCGGTTTCGGCTGCTCGCCATCTTCAGTAGCGGTGACAGTCACTTTTGATAGTTTTTGGGCATCCTCACTGCACTGTCACTGTCACTAGTACTGAAAGCCAGTGGGTTTCTCCTCCGTTAAGGTCTACTCGTAATTAGTGCTGTTCTAACATCGATGTGACAACAAAACAGCGAAAAAATATTTTATATAATAATTAGCCGGTATATAATAAAATAAATTATGGGATCTGATTTTAATTTTTTGTTAGTTTACAGCTACAAATTATTTGCGATTTGCAAACATTAAAAAGGGGGAAAGCAAAAGAAAATGTTCATAACATTAACGTGCACTATTCACACCACGACTTCAACATACTAACAGTCGACCGAGTCATAAAATTTCTTTCCATAATTTCTTTTCATAAAAAATATTTTCTCCGTTACCCGTCCAGAATCCCTTAAACGCCGCTGGCCCGGATATCTTCTATTTCCCGAATAACAATGATTTCTTCATCATGTGTGTCATGTCAGGCGAGTACACAAATCCATTGCATCAAATCTGGGGGATGATCCGTCGCTGTTGTTAAATTAGGAATAGATGACGTTCATTATCGTGTACGTGTGAATAGATTGTTATTTATTTAATAACAATTATTTAATTCAATTCTGATTGGCATGTCTTTCGCCTATTTCCGCCATATGAAGTAGATAAAATCTCCGTTAGGAAACTTTATATTATTTTTGTTAAGGGGGGGGGGTTGGGTAGTGTTAGGCATATCTCAGATGCGTAGTTGTGACCGTTCGCAGCGAGCGCATTCCAGCCTCTTTCGGGACGGGAAAAGGGACATTATTCCGGCAGCGGTTCTACGAATTCACGTACGCCACAGTAATGTAAATGGAGCGGAACGCTACTGACGACGGCGAGAAGCCAACAACAAAGCGCAAACAACTCACTGTACCGACGACGGGATTCTTCTACTGACTGTGGCGGAATGCCCAAACCCTCCCCACGTCTGGGTTGAAACCCCCCGAACGGCCAAGTGGATAACAGTGAATAATTTAATAATATTGTAACTATCAATATCTTATAATACGTATAGGGGACTCTGCATTTCAGTTGTAGTGTACAGGCGACAGAAGATCTGAGAAAACTACTGAAAAAACTGGCAAAAATATATAGTTCGCTGCTTATAAAAGGCTTCTTGGCCGAAAATTTATTGTCGCCATATATATATATATATATATATATATATATATATATATATATACACGCATATAGCGGTCCCCCCGCTAAGAGGGGATTCCTTTCACGTCTGAACGAAAGTAACACCGATAGCGGGCCTCCTGCCTGTGTGTCCTACTCTCACGGTCCTGCTCTCCCTTTCGTTGGGTCACTTTCACCTTCTTAAATTCCTTCCAGGAGAAAGTACCTGACGCGTACTCCCCCCCCCCACCCCGCCCCGGAGGAGTATAAGCGCCTACTTTTGCAGAACGGGACGTGTGCGGTACACTGTAAATTCTGAGCGTCTCCGTTGAACAACGTAATAATTGCAGTGTTTCCTCGATTATAAGAGGCGCGTTTTATTCCTATACGGGATTCTGAATTCTGGCTGCCTCTCATAACCGATGGCCTCTGACGATAGGCGTAAAATTACGCGGTCGTTGAATCGTCACTCGGGGGAGATTCGTGTGAAAGATACGAAATATCTGTTTCTTCATTTTTCGAGAGCTTTTCGAAGTCTTCGTATCCACGAATTCATTGCTCGATAGTGGACAGATAGTGTGACCGAATTCAAATAATTTTTATGGGTTATAGGTTTATAGGTTCCGTCTTATTATTTGCTGCTCTTCAGTATCAGTAAATAACTCGGCATACTTGTTCCTCTTTTACTTTGTCCTCATGCAATTTCTATATTCGGCTTAATCAAGTGTATATTTAACAGTAAAAAACCAACATAAAACAATATATATATACTCTGCGTTATTCAATGTTCTGACTGTAACAATCGATACATCGTAATGCATTTAAAAAATTTCTTTCAATTCCCTTTGGGTCAACCTGCTAATTTAAAATACAGCACTATTAAAGGCGTTGTAACTATATATTGTGACATAGTATTGACATAATTATATTTTTATAATATTGAAATATTTATAATAAATAGATACTAATTCCATTGAAAAACGGAAAGTTAATTTAATTATTATTTTGAATTTAATTCAGATGTGTCTATTATCGGGTTTCTGTTGACAGCCCGATTTTGATAGCGTAAAGTGGCTGAGCAACAAAGTGAAAGTTTAATTTTTTTGTCTACAATAATTCTATATTCCGCGCCGCTTTTGATAGAGGTCACTAGATATGTCAGTCTGGCTAGTAAATACACTCGAGAATTTAAATCGAGATATCTCATTTGCGCAAACAAACATGTTATTCGCCAATCGCCAAAACGACTCGCCCGCTTTGAAACTTCAGGAACGGACGCAAATAGGAACTTGAAATTCGAACGAATTCTTGAAAAAAGTTTAAACGAACGTTATCTTTCCAGGTACTGTCGGGCCCGAAAAGGGGAGTGGGGAATCGATCGATCAAAATATTTATTTTTAAATTTTCAGCGTTTTAATTAAACAACGATCGTGTTGTTTGCATTCGCGGGCGACTCGCTCAAGTGAAATTTCGCACTTTGAAACGTACGCATCTGTTGGTCGACGAGGGCTTGGAATGTTGTCGATTTTTCACATTTTCACGGAGGGTGTATTCAACCCCCCCCCTCAGCTGTGTACTGCAGTAAAAGTGTAGTAACAGTGCAGTAATAGTGCAGTTGTAGTGACCGTGTGGAGGGAGAAAATACAGAAGGAATGCTAGATCCATGTCAGGTTTTTGGGCTATCAGAAAGATATAGTCTTTATGGCCATTGGCGGTAATTTCCGCCTCCGGTAGGCTGTGTATGTTCATAAAATCATGCCAATAAAACTTTACGACTGAAGTTTGTGTACAGTAATTCGATTTGAACTTGCGATATTATAAAATGTCAAAATTAGAGATAAACTGATGGCGAGACGATATTTTTAAATTACTACGAAGGCGTGACCTGTAAAATGAGGCCATTTTGTATTTAATTAATTATAGTTAATATTCCTTTTTAATTGTGTGAAATTGACGACCGTAAAAAGAACCCACGAATTATTCAGATCTGGACGTAATTTTCTCTTAATGTAATTAAACTCTATTAAAATTCGAGCGATTTTCTGTCCCCACCAACTTATTTATGACCGGGTAAACACCGGACTGGACAATACGCGAATTGGCCTATCATTAGACCTGTTTTGCACTAAAAAAAGTAACAAAACGGTAAAAAAGTAACAAAGATCTTTTGTTTAAATCATTGATTTCGTGTTCAAGACACTTTTATAGTCTACAAGAAGTCTCTCGTTAAATTGAAAACCCGAAATAGTACTTATTTCACGGATATGATATTCCAAACCCTCGATCGACAATAACCTGGGAAATGCAAATTAACGAAGCTATTTTATTTATATATCGACGAACGATTTTAATTTATTTATTCACGCTTTGTCTTAAGGATAGGATCTTTTAATATATAAAAATCTTGTAGCAACTAAATTACTGGTGTACCATGGGAGTGTAGGAAATTTATTTAAGTAGAAATATATGATTTATCCCTGTTTTTTTTTGTGTAACCGACTTGAGTCTTCGCCGCGTTCCACGTCGGGCGTTACGTATAGGACGGGTCCGTACGATAAGAGATAATGGGGAATCTGCCCATCGTGTATACGTATATATACGTCACAGTTAGGGCCAGGTATAGAGAGAGAGAGAGAGAGAGAGAGAGAGAGAGAGAGAGAGAGAGAGAGAGAGAGAGAGAGAGAGAGAGAGAGAGAGAGAGAGAGAGAGAGAGAGAGGGGGTTGCAGCCGGCCAGGTATGGGCAGAGCACTCTGGCGGCGGTACACGCGGCGTCACTCCTCGTTCAGGTTAGCCAGGATATAAAATATCGGATATTATTTTGTTTTATTAATTTTTTTTTCTTTTTTCGAACATCTTTTCAAACGACGAAACGGGGTCGTTCGATTTGACCGGAAACGGACGGCCGATATTAAATAGTCGTTGGGCTTGTGGGGGCGGATATGCGCACCGCCTCCGTCGGTCCAGCTTCCGATAATTGGCAGTAATATTCGCAGTAACTCTGTCTTAAATTACACATAAACTATTTACGCGAGACGCTTAGTTACAATGTACACCATTTCAGCGGGCCGAAATAGTATTTCGCCCCGTTATATAGCGAATATTTAAAACGCAATATTTTATATTTTTGCCCCCCTTAAAGGCTCAGTCTCGACCGAAGAACTCGAACTTCGAGGAAATTATTTATTTTTTTTGTGTATTCGAACAATTTTCTAGGTAACATTCACCGTTAAAACGACGGTGTTAGAAATATCCGAACCGCGTATAATTTTCGCTGAATATTAATAATATTTTATGGACAAAAAAATTGATTTTATCCCGCCCAGCTTATAGAGTAGGTGCACTAGCCTATCGGAGGTAAGATTTTTATACACTAAATAAGTTTCCTGTTCGGCTTTTTCTCTCGACTTGTAAATAAACAGCCGGTAAACTGTACTAGGGAACGGGCCTCCGGCTATTCGAGGCTCAGAAGTCAATTACAGGACTCGGGCGATAATTAATGATTTAACCGTGAGTTGTCTGAAAAATGGCCGACACCTGTCGCCCCGTCCCAACGGGCCGGTTGTTTTCATCGCCCAGCGGCCGGGTTCGCCACCGATTGATTTTCTCGTCCGTTTTCTGAATATTTATTCTGAATTTTACGCCAACTGCGTACAATAAATCAGAATCTGAACAACAATAAGAGGGACGGGGCCAATGCCAGTGGTGGGCCGGCCTGTGCAGATAAAACGCGGCGTGCTTGACCTACATTAACGATTCAAGATGTCGGACACGCTCTCGTTTTCCCCGTTCCGGTTCCTTTGGTCATTTTCGACGGCGTTTACGCTCTGCCCCTCTGGGCTGTGGTCCTAATTTTCCACCCCCTAAAATGTCGGTAGCTGTGATAAGAGAAACGTTGCAATTTTATGACGTTTTCTTGAGTATGGAATAACGGTTAGGTTATCTAATTTTTAGTGTTTCATATATACCAGGTGCATACTATTTCCTTTTTAGCCGTACCCATAGATTATAACATTTTTAGTATCATTCGCATTATTCACGCGTATATATATATATATATATATATATATATATATATATATATATATATACTGTGCTATCCGGCTGTGAACGGTTAAGTTGAACTACAAGTCTGGGCAGAGCGACTTAAGTATTGTCTGCTTCGGTACGGATAGGGAACTTAAATGAACAAGGAAGTCAACACAATTTTCATCCGCCTCACGATAAAGATATGAAATGCAATGAACAGAATTACAATTCTCGAATAGTATTACAGATCTATTTTGGGTCGAAAAACAGGGAGGTGTAATCAAACTGCATTATTGGTTCAATTCGAAACAGGATTTTAGGACCCGGTACAACATAGTAATGAAAATAATTGAACACCGGTACTTGTAAGATTTTCTCTTATAGAAAAGTATAAAAAATATAATAAAAGTCGAATAAATTACTAGGTTAGGCGTCCATACTAAATTAGATTTTAATTATAGTTGCAGAATTACAAACATATGTTGTTACAATATCCCGGAACATTGTTAAATAAATTACTTTAAATAATATATTCTATATTGTATAATATCGGCGTTTCAAAAATATTATTTGTTGTTAATTTTGATGTTTCATCGAATTTAAAAAAATTTTATTACATCCTTGTTGCTTAAAAGGGATTCCGTTGAAAATGAACCCGAATTTTTGTCCGGAATTCGATCGTTTTAAACAATTTATAGGTGTAATAAGCTTGATAATTACACGTATACCTGTGTAATTCTGCAATTACCACCATTTTCGGGCTCAGTGTAGGCAAAAAGTTCGTGGAAGTATTTATTTCGACTGGACCGTTTTGAATGAACAAATTTGGCCGTGTCAGCCTAAATTGGGTTAAATTGCGATTTGTGAAACATCCGCGATATCGGTAATGTGGGCTGACCTCACAAATATATTCATGAAAAAACGTATTGCCCAAAATACTACTCGCGCCCAAAACGTGTTGTATTAATTTGTAACAATGAATAGGGTTGTAGACATCCGCATTTTACATGGCCGTAGTTTGTAAAACCTTAGTAGTATTTCAAGAGCAACGATTGATAGTTAAAATATTTTTAAAATTGTAATAATTACAAAACATAATTTTGAAAATGAATTAATGGAATATATAGGTTATTCATTTATAAATGTATAGGTTATATGGGGTATTGTAGATAACCCCAGTCAGTAAGTCAGCAAAATTGAGTTAATTTATTTCTAATTATTTATTAAACGATTTTACTGATGAAATTATGAAGATTAAAAAAAGTATTGAATATACTATAAGGCTATTTCAGTCGCCTATTTGATCTTGATCTACAACTCTTAAAAACAATGTCCGCCAACAAGGTGGCGTTTCTTATCTGTAGTTTTTACATAATCGTACGAAAAATTCACTTAATCTAGCCGATTAAAAACGAAATCAACATTAGTAGATGTGAGAACGCGCATCGAGCTAAATGAGAAGAATTAACACACGGACAAATAAACGAATGTATTTTGGTCCCGAGTGAGTTCGGTTTTGAGCTTCTTCGTCTAAACGGATATGCGGATAACGACATGACACTACTGGCTATGACGGACAGTCGAAACGGTGTCGTAGGGAGGCAGAAAATCAAGGTGTTCAGCAAACTGGAAATTGACAATTGAGGCGATTTTCCCGGACTCGGTCCCTCTTCCTTCCCGGGAATCGACACTGTATTGCCGTATCCGACGCGGGCGTTACTCTCCTTCGACGGGACGGAGGACTTTCCCGTATACCGTCGTTTATCCGAACGAACCCCCTTGCCACTCCCTACCCCTCCCTACACTCATAGCGGCAAGAGCGTCGCCAATTGATAAATTGATAAGGCACCACACTATCCCCCCTTATCTGATATTTGCAGAACGCGGAAAAAAAAAACTGCCCGCCATGTTGTTATGTCCTGTCTGTAAAGCGTGGTAGGGAGGGAGGGGAGAATGTGATTTTAATTTACGCATTTTGTGTGTGTGTGTGTGTGGGGGGTATATTAGAATTCTCCTCGTGTCTATTAAGCTAGACCGGTTTCGGCTTCTCTCCGTCCCCGTGACATAAACGTGAGTAACGCTCTTACTCGGTTGTTCTTGGACAGCAAGCATCGTTGTCAACACTGTCAATAACAGTGTAGTGTTACGTAAATTTTTTTTTTTTTTAGTTCACACTCTCTTCTTCGTGGAATGTGAAAGTTGTTTAATTTTTATTTCTCCAATAATTCATTCGCCAATGGCTCATCCCTACCGCTGTTTTTGTCATCTTCGTTAGGTATACTTATAATTTTTTCTGAGCAAAACACAGTACCGTCGCTCGCGTTGTCTTCCGAGAGTAGGAACAAACATCGCAGGGAGAGAATCTTCAATTAACTCGTCGAATTTTCCTTCGCTTAAAAATTTCAGATTACTTAAACTATACCATAAATACGAGAACAGAAATTAATAATCGGTAGAAGATGTTATTGACGACGTAGTCCGGGTGCCCCAGGCGTTCTCCTCAGTCGTATTATTTTGCAAAGAAAAAGTGATAAATCTAAATTTTTCCTACAAACTGACGGGCATAAAATTAACCGAAGAAAGACTTCTCATTGTATTCAAATTAGGGACAGATGACGTACTCAACCTCTGAAGTCCGCTTGGTTTTATTAATTTATACGAAATATTAAAACCGAAGTTTAATGACCTAGGTTCAACCCGACGTTATTATCCGCCTGTAAGTACACATTGATATGAGGCAGTGTACTATCCCGGGTAGGAAGTAATATTCATCAATTCGATTGAAATTGATAGATTGCACAACGCGACCAAAATCTTGTCGCTATTATTTCACATTCAATTATACCTTGGTTGTAGTATAATGGGATTGATACTGTTTATGGTTAGACCCAGAGTTATATCGCTTACTAGCACTCGCAATTGTTCAGAATTACGATTAGTTGCGGTATTATCACTAGAATTATGACTAGATGTTGTATTATAACTGATTGATGCTCTTTAACTATTCTGAATTATGACTAGTTGCGATATTATTACTGCTCATCATTAATTTTTATACAACAATAGATCGGTGATAGTGATTGTTCGCCTTTAATATTAGAAGCTGTATCATCGACTGATGCCTCTTTTACTTTTACGAATTGAAAATAGAAAATTCGACACATTTCTTGTAATAATCGAAGAAGGAATAAAACGAATCCATGAAGAATCGTCATTGTATTCAAATTGGTAATAGATGACGTATATACAACGACAGCGGGGAGATGTGCCCAAGAAATATATCCGTTTGGAATTTCAATCGGTCGTTATGAATATTGACAAAATGTTAATAAAGGTTTGGGCATCACTAAATAATATGCTGCTGGGGTATGCTACGCCTTAGGCCTAGCTCAACACGACATAAGTGATAGGATTCACCGACGTTAATTTGTTAGTACACAATTCCTGTAGAATTTTATGATATCGGAATGATTTTCTTACATTGTCTTGTATAGTTTCGTTTTTCTATCTAGCTTTTCACGGTCTTCTACTGCCTCTTGCTCTCTCTCTGTGGTTTGGTCTTTCGCTAGACCGGTTTCGGCTCCTCGCCGTTTTCAGTAGCAGTGTAATGTATTGTAAAATGCATTCTACAATTGAATTGTACGTATTTCGGTCCGTGGGTTTCAACGTATGGGCGTCGTCGATTGACCCAGACTTATATTAAGACCGGTGAACACAGTGTGACGTCGGTGTGGTAAAGCACAAACTATAAGGGTGTAGACAGGTTTGATTGGGGCCAGTGAACTTGAAGGGGGGGCGGGGGGCGGACGTCCCCCTCCTCAGGTGTAGAAGCCCTCCCCCTCACACCAGGGGCTGTCTAAAATAAAGCCAGCAGTTCTAAAAATATTGTCGCCGTTACGTCTAGAAATTCGTCCTATTGGCTAACCGGCCGAGTACGATGACTCGTCCAATATGAGTAGCGAGTAAATATAAAATATATATAACGATACTTAATTAAGTGATTGTAACGATACTCCCCCATATTCACTACGGATCGTAAGGAAAATTGCCTTCAAGTGTGAACATTATACTCTCAATAGTGCCTGGCGATTGGTTCTTTAACTTTTACTTCTGAACTGATCTATTTCTCTTCGTCTTTTGCGCTCAGTCTCGTTCGTTGTCCACCGACGGTGGGGGAAACCTCGCCGGGGGGAAAGCGTTAATCCGTTCTAGTGATAAAAGCCTTCTTCTCAGAGAGCTCTTCCTGCTTCGCGGAAAATCGGAATGGGCGAAGATGTTCCAAAACCCGAAACGGGTGACGGACCCGAAAGTATATCGTAAGTTAGGCAACTATAGTAACTCTGCTACAGTATGCAAGGCTGGCGTAAAGGCAGAACGCGGGGACGTTGACTTCAGTGTCCGTGGTCCGAAGTCCGAGGCGTATTACATGAGACGCGTGGTACTTATTTAAAGACGCTCCGCGTACCGCCGATCCCGCAGTTTATATTTTTCGATGGCGTTACGCGGCGGGGGGGAACATTGCCAGAACTACAATGACTCCGACAAACATCCGAGAAAAACATTGACTCGGGGGTCACCCAACTTTTGTCAAGACCGCCTAGAAATGGGGGATATTTTTTTCATTTCTATGTTAGTTGAAAATTCATTAATAAAGCATCTTATTTTTTAATTTAAAAAAACACGAATAAAGTATTTTCTTGTTTAAATCAAGTAAATTTATCAAAAATCTTTCATTCTATCGTCGGTAGATCGCATATTTTTCCATATTTTGGTTGGGGAGTGTGCCAACCCCTGGCCTAGATTGTATTTTTGTTGTAGGCTTGTGTTTAACAGCCACACTCTGAACCGATAGAATTCTGTTCGTAAAGTTATCGCGGTGAAAATCGAGAATTTTTTTAAAAATAGAACTTTTACTCTTGCCGCCCAAATGAGAGAATAAATTTGATCGGAAACTTGGAACAGCCCTAGATGAAAAAGTACATTAGTTCAATCATTCACTCTTTAGAATAACATCCAAAATTTGCGGAATTATTGATATTAATTTACCGAGTTTCATATTATCGCTTCCTACCCGACCATTTCACTGAAATGTATATGGGTTTTCAGCCACTGTCCAATTTCCAAGCGGCGTTTATATCAACCATAAATTGGACTGTCCTGCAGTTGCAAAATCTGGTAGGGCAGTAATAAATTATTTGGGAAACGAAAAGGCAGATAAACTAGCAAAAAATAAAAACTCGATAGACGGAACTGATGAAGAGAAACCGAAGTTGCAAAACGGATTGCAGTAAAATATATATTAGGGTGCAAAAAGTGTAACAAATAGAACAGAATTAATCAACAAAACTATGATAAAAAATACTAAAAAACCATAGATGAACTGCTTGACTTTATAAAAAACACAAAACTAACAGTGGTAATTTAAAAAAATGATAAATGATTAAATCATTTGCCAAGGCGGAAAGGTGTAAGGACGTTAACAAGGGGCATGCGGCCTTAAAACGGTACTCGGTCAACAACACCGTAATTCCAACAAAAAACCGCTTGTTTCCTGTTCCGGCCTTTTGATTTCCTTCTCGTTGGGCTAAACGGTACGACTCTTGCGGTACATCAGAATAATTACGTTCGAAAGAAACTCACACAGTGAAATTTCATTTATATCGGCGATTTTATCGAATTATTGCATTACTAACGCTTGGCAGGAGGAATGAAATGAAACATTGAAGGTGTAGTAATAATTTTTTGCACGCGGTGATCGAAACCGGTCTAGTGATGTCATTCCAAACCTTCGAAACTTAGTAAAGTTTCTACAGGCTAAAATAGGATGCTCTTGCACTTGTTCGTCGGCAAGTGTTGGACGCGGAGCCCACTTTACGAGAACGTGCGGGCAATTAGAAGTGAGACTGTAGGCGTGGTCCGAATATTCCCCCTTCTGAAAATCTCTCCAATTAAAACGTGCGTGCGGGTGATGTCTGGAACCGGAGAAGTTTATGAGCTCGGTTCGTTTTTTTCCGCCTTACATTTTTTCCAATTACAGTAAATTGAGGTCGCATTAACTATCCCCGATCGGTTGAAGAACAAAAAAATTCGGCCGGTTCGCGTGACCGCCGGCCGAACACTGGAGAGTTTCCCTCATTAAGCACTTTTTTCCGGGTTTCCATAGTTCGACTGATAAAGAATAAAAGTGTATTCTGTACACTGTACTGGAGTAATAATAATAAATTCAAGTTTAACAAGTACATTTGGGGATCCACCAAGACATCCAACGCTGTTTTCGCCCTGAGGTTCCGATCGAAAGTCCGTCGAAACGTCCTCAAACTCCCCCCCGGAGTATGTTTCCTCTCGTAGAATCTCTTCATAATAATCTCTTATTACGAATATCTTATTAATAACAAGCCAGAAAGGTGATTTCCACATCGTGTCGGGACAATACACACAAGTCCGTTGCACCTATAACGTGTACTGATTGTTCATAATCCTAAGTTGAGTCGTAAATTGATAGTGCTAGGATGACTGTCTGGTCATATGTGGGATGAAATGGGGGGACCGGTGTTTAAGCCCCGTGCTGTTTACACGTTGGAATAAGATGCCGAGAACACGCCGGCCCGAAACATTAACGAAAAATACAATCACCGATTTATAAAGACATGTTTAGACAGATTATGCTAAGTTTATTCTCTAGTAATTAAAAAAGACAATAATTGGAATGATAGCAATCGTTTCTTAGACCGAAGGGGAAGTATACAACACTAGGGAGAACATTAAACACGCGTTGGGAATAGACCGGAAAGCGGTTCTGGCGTAAACTGAATTAAGGAAGGAACAATCCGTCGGCTTGCTACAAAGGGTTCAGTTTAAATCAGGTCTAATGGTGTTTATTTAGGAATGTTGACACTCAAGCCCCGCTTGGGTCATCCCAATTGAAAATGCGGATCTGGCTTTATGTCCGAATCAATTAACGACTATGATTTCATATGTTATCGCCCGATATATATATATATATATATATATATATATATATATATATATATATATAGAGAGAGAGCGAGGGGGGGACCAAAAGTGTTTGCACACTTCAATAGGGGTTATCTGGCTCTTTCTTAAAATCCGAAAATAGATTTCACGCAAACGTTATTCGTGTTTAGGCGCTCATAAATTTCTGGAACCCCTCTTATTATACTTGATTGGACGTGGAAGATAAAATTATGTTCTACTCTTATGCTAATTTACGCTCTGTAGTTGTTCTGAATACAGATCAGTTGTAAATATGTTGTTATGCGTGTAAAGCAGCTTGGTGAAATTAAATACAACGAATGCAAATAGGCACCGTCTGACGTCATACACTTGAATTTCAAAACCCTTTAAAAGTGTTTCAAAAGTTGGGAAGTGGCTCGATATCCAAACCGTAAATAGGAATTGATCGGGGATGAAAAAAAGCAGGCACATACTCTCCCACTCGGTGTACGATCCTCTTGTCGTATAAATACCAAAATTATGCGAATTTCAACGCCAAAGTCTAGCGATTTTCTTACTGCGCGCAGGAAAAAACCCCCGCACCCAAAAAAATCCTCCCTCCTAAGGCTTTCATACAACTGACTACTTCTTGCGAATGGGACTAATTACTAACGACAGGAGTCGGTTTTAGTGTGTGTGATTAATGGCGTAGTTAAGGGTTGTTATCGGGCCTAAAGGGTTAATAATATTATATTGGAGCAGTGAGCGCAGTTGCGGTTCGGTTTGTTTGAAGTGGGCGAAAAACCCACTGAGGTCGTTTACCCGCCGGCCGTTCCAAAACATCTCCTCGCTGGAACGGTGGACAGCAACAACGCCACAACAACAGAAACAACAACCGTCAATTACGAACAATTGTTCAATTAAACACCGTCTCTGATAGGTTTGACTGGTGACCGCCTCTTGCACTTGGGGGCTCTGTCTCGTCCGCTAATTTTCATTTTTAATGGACTTATATTTGACTCTTAGAGACCCTGAACTTTTTTTTATGACTGACATTCTTCGCATTCTGGATTAAGTTTATTTGCAGTCCAGGATTTATAACCGGAGATTGTGATAAAGCTTTTAGTTGTGCCGAACTCATTGATTGTCCAACGCTCCTTGTCTTTCTTTTTCTTTAAATATACACAGGATATCGTAGACGATATGCAAATGGTAAATGCATACCGGTTATTCTGTATTTATATACGCTAATATTATGTCTAAATATACTTTTATTGTACACAATTTGGTATGGTAATCTGGTAATGTTCCTTGTCCAGGGCGCAACCCAATTAAATGTGGGAATTTCCTCGAAGGAGAACGAACAATCGGTTGAAAGCCTAAGAGATCAAAATATCTGATTGAAAAATCGTGCGCATAAATTTATTGAAATAAATTTTGACTGGCCAAAAAATAATTCACCCTATACACCCGATTATAATTAACTTTGAACTGGAATACGACATCGTTGTCTCGGAACCTTTTTTTAAATAAAATAAATTCCTCGTTGAGCTATAAATATACTGAGCTGTTATATGACACGGTTTTATAGATTATAGACTGTGGTGATTGAAAGTGTTTACAAAGTCCATATTATATATGTTACGGATGGGTACATCGACGATGGTCGGGTGAAATTGGATAGGTTTCGATAAAACAGAGGTGAATTGTCGTACACCCAATTTTGGGTCATTTGGTTATCATCCAAAGCGTGTGGTTTGAACTATTCTGGTGATACATTATCGGGTGTTTAAGTTAAAAGGCAACATTTATGAATAAACCCTGGGAGTACAACAGAATGTTCGGTCGCTTACGAAACCACTTAGGAGCAATTAAAAAGACCTTTTTCCGGCCCGAAGTTAATTGTTTTGTAACCGACTAATTGCTCGTTATCTTGGTGTAAGAATGAAGTTTTAAACTGTTTGAATTCAGCGTATTAAAGAAGTATTACTTAATCTCGAGCGTAGTATTTTTTGCGAAACTCCGCAATTGGTTGGAAATAATGCGAATGACGATATTCCTAACCCTCGCGGTGGGTCAAAAAAAATTACTTCAAATACATTAGATTTCGCGTTCTTCTGTCTCCTCTCGCTGGTGTGGTCTTTTGTTAGACCGGTTTCTGCTGCTATTCCGGTTTCTACTGTATTTTTAATAATCAAAGGTATTTTATTATTTGATTTAGGAGTTAAACAACGAACGAGCCTTCTGTTTGTACTGATTCATTCTAGGTCATATTACCTGCGTGGCTATTTAAAAATGTATATTGGGCTGTAACGTTTATAAGAACGAGTATTTGCATATAATCAATAGTACTGACGGGGAAGATACGTTCAGGTTTTGTCGCAGCGTTTGTCTGGGAGGGCGGAGGGTCAATGAACTTTCGGCAGGGGTGGATTCTACGAGCTCCTCTATTTAGGGGGTGGCCCTAGTTTCACGTTTTCCCCTTCTAGCAACTTTATACATCAACTATACCTCGTACTATATAAAATTTTGGGACCGGAATTTGATTTGAACTGACTGATTAAACAGAGGAGCTGATGAACTCTCCAATATGCCAACACTATTACAAACTATTGTGGCTATTTAATGAATTTGAGAGGGCAGGAAGTTAAAAAGATGTCGGTCCCAAAAAGTGATTGGTCTACTGACTCCTGGGGCGTTGCATCCCCAAATCTCTCAGCGCTGCCTAATCGCTAATATATTTTTCAGTGGGGTGAATTGTTCATCGGTCACGTGAATTGAAATGAATAGGCCGGTCTGTGTAGAGAGTTTAGTGTCAACAAGTTGGACTCGAGTGTGTTAATGACGGGAGGTGACCTCCACTCACGGCTGAGGTCGCTCCTCTCGACAATAATTTTGTTTTATTGCCATTACCATTGAAAAAATTGATTAATCATTTTTGTCGCTTAATTTTAGTGCTTAGGACATAAATAAAATTGTAAAAAGCGCGAGTTTATTTTTTGTTATTCGCGTTGCACAGATTCCTGTTCCGCTCCCTATTCGATCATGAGCTAGACATTTTCCATCGTCAGTAGCATTCTGTCGGTTTAAATTCTTGAGTAAAGAAAGAATTACAGTAGCGCCCCGGAAATATCGTTAGTTATGTTGTACCGAATCCATCGCAACTAAACATTGTCTACAATCTGTCTATATCTAGCCCCCTCTACCGATATAGTGATATACCCCCTCCCCCACCCCAAGGCCGTGTCCAGTCAAATATCGAATTTTGATAACCATTGAATTTGTGCCTACAAATCGGCCTTGTTTAAATAGACCTTTGAATTGATTACTACCGAAACGGGGACTGTAATTCAAATCTTTATTGGCGCTAATCTTGGCCCGCGTAATACGATTGTATAACAAAGTGTATAACCTTTGGCAAAATACATCGGATAATATATTGATATTACTCCAATTTATGTCATAGATAGGTTACTTTTATTTGACTAACCGTCAATTGGAACCGATTGATGAGAAATATAATTCACTCGAGCGATCTTCGATCTTAGGCTTACTTAAGAAGATTCCGACCACCGTACATATAGGTATGGGAAAGATATGCGGACGACCGTACTGATATCAATTAGATTTTTCTTATTTATTCCTACTGGTGTTTATTAATCTATCAATATTTACAACAGTCTCACTCTGGCAACCTTATTTATTAAACGTTTGTTTCGGCCAGTTTGCGAAAGTGTCGCACTATTATTGGCTCAAATTTTTGTCAAACAGAAGAATTGGGGACATAAAAATTACACACAATTTCCCTGATTCGCGGAATTGAAATAGTTTAAATCTTTGTACTTACAGTAAAATAACAAGTAGTTTTTTTTTAGATTAAGGAATTATGTGGGACAATCTACATTTTCGATAAGAGACCAACAGGGATAGTTACTGTGGCAGATACGAAACATCCCGGTGTATTTGAAGATCGATTATTTTTTTTTTCCGTTTTCCTTTAAGGTCAAAGCCTACTCGACCGATAGGAGGACGCGGCTGTATTTATAGCGGCGTTTTAACACCTCTATATCTGTCTCCGTCTCTCTCTCTCTCTCTTTTCACGTGTGGGATAACGGGGGCAGGGTGAGAGATAAGCTTCCGCACACGCACACCGTCTCGCGGGTACACGGCACACGCGCGTACACATACGCACGCGGGGTCGTTGACCCCGGTCCCAGACTCCCGAAATATGGGCGCAGGCCCCCTTCACCCCGCCCGCGTTATCACAACAGGCCGTCTCTGGCGCCCGCACGCGCCCCTCCCCCACACATGCGACTGATAACAACCTTGTGGACGACGCCGCGACTTCGGCGACCGTTTTGGAAGTTTGGAGAAAAAATATTTCGATACCGCCCGAATAGAGCATTTCCGCTCGAAATGTCTTCTTCCAATTTCTTTCCGACGACGGGACACTTGGCGAGCCTAATGAGAGTAGATCTTGGATGAGAGGCCGGCGATGTAAGACACCCTCTTCAATTATTTAAGTCAATGTGAATATCCTACAGGATCATTAAAAGTGAGCTTTTGATCGTTTCGAACTATGGGGAGGAATAGCGCGATTCCCTGAACTTGAGGGCAGACTGGATGATAGTTCAACCCCCCGGTTGTCCTGTACACTAAAGACCTATAGAAATTAAGAAAAAATGTGGTAGTATCGCTTCTGATTAAGTCGTCAGGTTGGAGCGAAGAACTGGGACTAAGAGTTGAATATGATGTTAAAGTATACAGTACATTTGGAGGACATATATAACATTGACTTATATATAAGGACATATGTTTGGAACCGACATCCCAAACGTTCCTTACAGACGCCTGAAAAGGAAGTTTAAATAAATAAAATTTAAAAAAAGTAATAAAAAACACGGGGGGAAATCAGTGGGTTTCTCCTCTAATTGTTGTCTATTGTAGTCTATATCAATGTTGCTTGTTGTATCATTTTACAGTTGTAACAATAAAAGAGTGAAAAAAAATGTTTCGACAATAGACAAGTCCAGTCTTCAGTACAACAGCATGAACAGTCTCTTACATTAAATGTTTATAGGCGAATTATCCAATTTTAGTTAGCCTGTTGTTGGGTGGGAATTTTTTCTTTCTTTAACAAAACGTGAAAGGCAAGTATGATTAGCCCCGCTCGAGTGAGTTCGAACCCCGGGGGACTGCAACCCTGCCCTTATCCAGCAACAGCCAAGTGTAATTAATCCGCTTCCCATTTGCGATTATGTCGATGATCAACAGAGTGTGTAATCTTAGCGCGTGTACATAACCCGACTCGGGTCGGGTTGGAGATACTGACGGTTTCGAATACGTGAGGCGGACGCTATTTGTAACGGGACAAATTTGGCGTTTATCTACGTTCCCAATTCGATATTTGGCTGGTGTCACGGCCTCCGATATCCGGCCGCCGATGGGGAGGACATCGCTGAGAGATCGGTCGTGAGGGCTGGACGCAGATAGTTCAGTTAGCTTATATCGGGCCTCTAACCACACATCAATATTACGTTGATGTTATTACGTTTAAATTCTTATGAGGTAATATCCATAAATCAACTACAACTTTTTTTACTGGAATATGGCAAGAAGGCACAGGAAGAGGTTTTGGTCTTTGTTAGGGACGGCTTGGTTCGAGGTATTTGTGATTCCGATTCGAGTGCTTGTTGTGCTGATTAGTATTAATCATTAATAAATGTGCGAGGGGCCGTCGGAGGGGGGGGTAATTAAAAAAATAAACAAAGATAAACTCTGCTAATTGAGTTTGTCCCCGCGACTTTAATTTCCTCCGTTCGGTATATGGAATCCAAAACAATAAAATTCGTTCATTTGTCCATTTATGTTCATGAACATAAGTTCATCCTAAATAAATGAGTGAAGGTTTCCGCGACAACAACTATCACACCCTGTTATGCCGGGATTTTCCTGTGTTTGGAAACCACCTGGTGAAGAGACTTGGAGACCACGCAGTCTCCAGTCGGGAAGGGGTTTTTTTTAGGGTTGCTTAACGTCATCGCTCTTCTGTTATTCGCTTTAGCCGTGCCAACTTACCAAGTGTTCGCCATCGAAGGTAGCAATCCGTCATTAGTATATATTGACAGTTAGCAACACGGCGTAGTGACAGTGGCCCGTTCGCAAATATTGCACTTGTTTGGCGATAGTGAGGGATTACCGAAAAGTAGCCAAGATGACGATTTCTTGTCTTCATCAGATAGTCGAACTGGGTCAAGGCCTGAGAGATGTCTACATACCGTGGAAAATCACTCGATGGTACTCGATTAATTTTCGTTAGGTAATCATCAAACAAGCAGTCTGAAGTATCGAGCACAATACCGATGTACTTAGATTAGAACAGTTTCCAGTGGATAATATTACTCTATCTTGGATCCTTGTCTGCGTTCTCTCATTAATTATTTTTAAGTAATATATGCGATTGGCGGAAAATTACTTTCAATTTCCTTCAACTACAAAATTAAAACGCTGGCTTACATATTTGAATAGTGTACATATCAGGTGGAAATCGACTAGCAATCGTGAACGCTATCACTTGAATCTCTCCAGTTGATCTAATGCTAGAGTAGATTATTTTAGTTTAGTTATTTCAGTGTTTTTAGTTTAGAATGATTTATTATATTTCCTGTTGAAAATACATAGGGGTAACAATTCTTTTAAAAGAGGACTGTCGCCAAATTCGCGCTAAAAACATTCTTTTAAATTCTAGTTTAAACGACCGCTATATTTTCGTCCTGAATAAATATTGTCCCGAGCTTTAAAACGATACCGCGCCCAGTCGTTTCGCGTTCACGGTTGGCCGAGATTAAATCAATCCGAAAATATCGAAATATTATAGCGCGTCCTATTCTCCGATTCGTAAAATCGTAGGAGCACTGTTGACACGGTTACTGTGTAGTTTTTAACGATATAAATATTTCAAATGGGACCTGTTTTTGTCACGGTCTGTCGGACGCAAATCGTCCAGTACTAACTGCAAATGTAGCCACTACGTAAAAACGGGTCATGAGACTTCTGACTCTCTTTTTCCACAGGATTCAATAAAGAAATTATCGACTCCCAAAGGTGCGGAGTCATCCCCGCTGTCAGGGGAGTAGGAGGGGAGAAATGTCCGATAAGGAATGTGCGACAAAACCAGATAACGAGGTTTAGGGGATCAACGGCCGTTAGACAATGCCTTCCGGACCATTAAATACGCCTTACAGATAAATATTGTTAATAGGCATTGATTTCTGCTTGGTCTATATTTGATCTATAGCAGAGGACACTTTAGCGAAAAATTTCGCTTTCAATTCTTAAGTTACATCATGATATCCTGAAGATTTTGCGAACCTCTGTCTCCTCTCGCCGGTTCGGTCTATCACTAGACCGGTTTCGGCCGTTCGCCGCCTTAGCACTGTCACTGCCGTACAGACTAAGTTACGTCCAATTACGGCAATTGATAATATCAAACCTACCGACGGAAAACCTAGTGTAGGTGACGAACAGCCTTATATATCAGAAATTATTCAATTTAATATAATAAACCGGTATACAGTGTCATTTTTGCATGCATCGTTTACAAAATAATACCCAGTTATAAGTACGTTTATTCTGATTAATCGGAATGAACTCCGATAGCCGATAGCTTTTTTGGTTAGCTCATTCCAAAACGGGGAGACAAAGAGAAGTGTTCAATTTCAATTATAAATTTAGCTATCTGACAGTGGGAATATGATGACGTTTTTTGAATCGGGTCCCGAGCCTCAGTGGATTGAAATGCGCTGACTCGATAGTTGGGATTGTGTCACCGACCTATTGTTACTTGAGGGGATCCCACGCATAGCACGATGAGCGGTCAAGAAGAATAGGTTGGCTTGTCGAAATTGAAATTTCGCGAAATTTTCAAATTTGGCTCTAAAATTTTTCTTAATTTTATTTCTTTTCGGGTGTTGCGAATTGAAGTACCGCTGCACTAGGCAACGACGGGGCAGTGCTGACAGGATGCTTCAATCGGATGAACCGACGACACGCCTTAATTACATAACCGGTGCTACCGGGGATGGCACAATACCAAATTGTTCGAAAGAGAGGGCTGTTCCAATAAAATGACTGAGGACATTCCGAACCCTTCGCGGACCTCCAAGAACCCGCCTGCAATACTTGTGACTAATTACGTAAATAGAACTAAGTGGATTCCTGAAAAGTAGGAAAAAAACGTTGACAGAAATTAATTTTTATTGCGATTATTTTTTTTTGTACGATTCTGTAGGGATTACTTAAAAAAAAATTTGGTCTTTCGTTTCGTTTGGCTCTGAACATACGCCAATATTATTGTAGATTTTTTGTGTTTCTGTCTCCTCTCGCTGGTTTGGTCTTTTGCCAGACCGGTTTCGGCTGCTCGCCATCTCCAGTAGCGGTTCAGTACTACTAGGATGTACAAAAACATCGAAAGTAACTGACACCGCTACTGAAGATGGCGAGCAGCCGAAACCCCTAGCAGACCACAAAACAGGTATGTTAAGCCAATATTATTGTCAATTATAATGGGAACAATAGAAAATATTGGAATAGACCCTTCAACGAATGCTCAGCAACAGCCCGGCCCAGACAAACTAACTACCAACTTTTATAACGACCACAAATATGGCTGATTAAATTTAATCAAACAAATCAACCTTCAACCGCCAACACTGGGCACAGAGGCTGCAACGGCGTATATATGAAGTGAAAATAAAACTTAGTGTTATTCTCGTTCGACGTATTTTACAGATGTGTTATTATATAATAGGTCGTATTTTATTGGCATGTGTGTAGTAGATATCTTGCCCACTTAAAACACAATTACGAGTTTCCGGGCCGCAAAGTCCAATTACGTCCTACTGTCTCCAGTCTTACGGGGAGATGACGCTCTCCAGCTGTAAATCCCAGATATTTCCGCCAGTATCACTTACGAAATCTGTCAAGTGGCCGACTTCACGTTATTAACTCTAAGCGCTACTGAAGACGGCGAGAAGCCGTGAAACCGGTCGGATAAGGCCGGACATGTTTTTGCCGTACAGAGTGGCAGAAATCTTATCGGAATGGAGTTGGAAAATTCCGGAGTTATGCGAGATTCGAGCTCAATCTGAGTGCCGTGTGCGTCGAACAGTGAAAAATATCGAAAAATCGTTACGACGTTGTACTGTGAAAATTGCGAACTGAAAATTTTCAAAGGGTTATGATTATAAGGTTTTAATTAATTTCGAATTTCCTCTGTGCCACGCATTGAATGCAGTTTAAAAAACAAATTTCCACTGGGGTTCTTTGTTCAAAGTAGAGTCCCGATAATTTATTTTTGTAGGGATCTGGCTAAATGATTAAAAATGCCCCTTTCTGTTTACAGTAAAATTATACTTTGGCTTTCATCGATTCTTCTGAAATAACCCGAAAAATTCTCCCTTACACAAAATGTTCGTCTGGCCCGATCCTGTAAAGCGGTATGAAGGAATAAGTTGCTGCAAGATTTTTGACAACCGGCATCGAGTAAAACAACGATTTTATTTCTATTTAAATTAAATTAACCAAAAATAGAAAAAAGCTTGAGGATTTTGCGACAAAATTAAGATTGGCTTCGTAATTTTGATGCAGTGTTGGGTAGTACTAAGATACCGAGCGGGGACATCGTTTCTGCTATTTCGATTTAACGAATTTTTCAAATATTTATATCCTCGGTCATCATTTTTTTCCATAAATATATACTCTTACGTTTAACTTATATTTCGTAATCCCCAGTTATAATTTCATTGAAGAACCTATTTCATTTGTGTCCAACACACTTACTGAAGCGTTAAAAACGCGTTAATTATGTTTTCGTCCCGAAACTACCACACGTTCAATGCACCGGGCCCAACTTGTGTTTCGCCGAAGCCGCTAACAGGGGTTTTGGACCGTTAACAGTCCGCCCTATAAATTAATGTTTACCGTTCTCTCAATTAAATAAAGGGGATTTAATTGAACCTTTATCTCGGCCGAATTCGGATAATTGAAACGCCGGTTACAGATCGGCGATCTATCGCGATTTTCAGGGGGTGTTAACCGAGCAGTGTAATTTTGTAAACGCGTTAATTTTTGTGGGAAGTGATATTTACGAGGTAAAGAGAACGCGATAAAAATTCGGAATAATAAAAAAAAAAAGAGGCGGTGAACGAATAAGGAAGTGAAACACACACAGTGTTTGTCTGACGAGAGGGAGTTCTCGGGGCAGATGGTTCGGGACCGGGAGTTCGTTGACCCTGGAACAGCTGTGAGCTTCCACAACCCGTGCGCCGAACACCCCTTCCTTTTCGGCCGGCTCCCGGTAGGCGGGTAAATCGCCCATCGCCGGCTTTCGGGGAACCATATCTGGCTGCCCTGAACAAAAGACCGGTATCTCGGGCGCGCCTTTTAATTATACCCGAACCTTATACCTGTTTTGGTTCTTGCGAGTTTCGACAGTTCTCCCTGTCGGCATTCCAAATGGCTGCACGCCGTCGTCAGTTGCATTACAGGCGATTGTTGATCCCGAGTAAACATCGCCACAATAATAGTTATATTATCACCAACGGGAAGAACCTAGGTTGGCTGTTCATGGAATTTTCCTGTATTTTGTAACCGCTCCACGCCCTTTCCACGTTTATGAACTCTTATTGGTTCCGTCATAATGATGTGATATTCTAAACCTTCGCTGTACAAATGCTACACAAGTATTACTTGCTATGTAAAGTTCCTCCTATGAAAATATAATTAAGGGAACATGAGCTGAACTTAACGAAGAGCCGCATTTGCCCCCACCCCACCCCCGTCATAGTCGTCTGAACTAGCCCTCATTCTTGCCTCTTTCCGTCTCCGCTTATTTGGTCTTAAGCTAGACCGGTTTCGACTCTCGAGAGTAAGCCGGCAACAGTACTCTAAAGCCGGCATTGCATTTTTTACGACCTCCTCTCCCGGTACTCGGTTGAAATTTGTAATCGGGATCGGGCTTCGATCCGGCCCATAAAAACTCTACAAGTAGACTCATTGGAATTCTGAAGTCCGTTCTTGAACAACCGCTTCCCACTTAGAAAGCGTTAGTCCGGTCGTAAGGCAAACCGAAATCAAATACCAGAATATTTTAAGATATTATTCGTCAGCTTGTTACGGTACATTTTATTATTAACTCTTACAGGCAGTGACAGTATTTAACTAAAGGAAATAGTGATGTCATATAATTCTACAGACTAGAAACGTGGAATCATCTTATTCGGCCAACCGCCATGATATTTGATTCAGCTTCTCGCCGTCGTCAGTAGCATCTGTACTAGAAAATAAGCGAGTATCGATCACCCGAGAATACCGCTACAGTAATGGTACTCGCGTTCTTCTCTCTCCTCTCGCTGGTTATATATACATAAAGTTTATTTTTTGATTGAAGCTTGTATTTTTTGATTTATCATTTCTTATTTATCTAAAAATGGCTAGGGACACGGAAATTTGTATTTGTAACTGTATTAAAAACAAAACAAATCCAATGAAAGTCTACATTTATAGTAAATATTTTTAAAATATTGTTTCAAAATTATGGCTTTTATAATGGTAGATTTAAAACAGTTTAAGCACCAATTGGTCTCTTTACGATCGAGCATCCTGTTAGCACTGAGCCAACTCGACTATTGGGTCTGAGGTGAAACCGGTCTGCAGTATCATCAAACAGCACCCTATACTTGTCTGAATTAAATATCGGCGGCCGGCCAATTATCACGGGGAGTGAGCGAGCGAGCGAGCGAGTGATTAACCAATTGGCCATTGTTCGCAGTTTGGGCCGGAAACGGCAATTGCGCTAATCACTAGTTAATGGCCAACCAAAGGCTGTTGTTGCCTTACAGCCGGCTTCGGAGGGCAGAGGCTGAAGGGGGGTGGGGGGTGGGCGCCCTTTCGTTTCTGTTTTAATTTATCATCGGCATATAAATCGATTGATTATCATAAATTAATCTAACGCCAATCGCCTTTGGGACGATAATTCGCGGAAGAGCGTCGTAGCTCGTTGGACGAGCCTCAGATGAGTAAATAAGGGACCACTATTTTTTTTGCAGCCGATGCATTCATCATATGAGGAACGTATGTTGCATTACTGCTTACTTATTCTCTTACTGCCTAGACATTTGAATCGTGAAGATTTTTCGGCTAACTGAAATTTAATAAACAGATGCATAATAAACAGAAAATGCGTGTTACGGAAAGCTGTACTACTTAAATACCGTACTCCTTGATCCAAATAGTGCAATGGTATTTCGATGGAACTTCTGGTGCTTGTCTTCGCCCTGGTCAAGGCCGTAAATCGGCCCAAAAATGCGGTTTTTAGGTCCAAAATGGGCCCAAAAATGCGGTTTTTAGGCGTAAAAACGGCCTAAAAACTGCATTTTTAGGCCCGAAAATGAGGTTTTTAGGCCCAAAATCGGCCAAAAATGCGGTTTTTAGGCGCAAAATCGTCCCAAAATACGATTTTTATGCCCAAAATCCCATTTGGGACCTTGATTTGATATTTTCTGGACCGGTTTGGGTCTGTTTTTTGTCCTTTATCGTTAGGATTTGGGAAATGTTACTTTCGCTTTTTTTTCGGTAAACATGTCTCTTTTATTTACATCAATTATCACAAGTGTACTACATCCGGGAACTTATATTCGGACATCTCGCTACATATATATATAGCGTCGTATCTGCACTTAACGAAATAGCAATATTAGCAGAACAACGGAAAATGAATTACGACGAAATTAAACCGTACGCGAAATCATGGATATCATCCAATCCACTTGGAACATATTGCTAAAATGCACCAACGTCCCAACATTTTTTCAGAATTTTCAATTGAAGGAAAATTCGGTTCGCCACCCGCAATTTGAACCCCCGCGTTAACCCCATAACAATTTTTATTACGCTTATATTTTAAGACATTAAAAATAAACAGGGTTAATACTGAGGGAGTTCTTCTGAAGTGGTTGTGTTAAGTTAGGAGGTCCAGGAATGGGGCAGATGGTGACCGCAAGAATCTTGCAGCAGGCCAGGTGTTGGTGCTTTGATCTTCAATCACCTGCCTTAGCACAGAAAATTGCTGTATATATTGTATATTTTTTATACCACGTTTCCTTTCCCCAATTCGCGTTTAGGCGGATTCCACAACTTCCGCTTCGCCAATTACAGTCCAGTAATTGTTCTCGGCGGAAATATGTCCGTTCTGCAAGTGCAGGTTGCGATTTTTGTCAGTTAACCGTTGGTTCTAACTGTGGGGGGAGTTAGAACATCCAACATCGCTCGCGTCCGGTGATTCCAATCAAACGTCTTACGAACCATTCATCAGGACCTCGACATACCTGCAATTGATGAATTTAAAAAAATCCCGGTTCCTAAATTAAAATTTCCCGCCTCAAATCTCATCCGAACCCCTCTCTTCGCACGACGGCATAACGCCACTTGGCCAGTGATTTTCTGTCATAACTGGGTGGCTTCTTTATCTAGAGAAACAAGATGTAAAACAAAATACTAAACCACAATTGTACTCATAACTGTTGGTCGATTGTTCGATAAATAAATTAAAATGAAATTGTAACTATTCTATCGAAATCTACGCGTAAGATGTATGTATTTGGCGTTCTCCAGTATTCGAGACAGTACAAGATTAATAAACCGTCATTAATATCAAGATAATTATCCGAACGTTGTCGGCAATAAAAGT
This sequence comes from Lethocerus indicus, assembly GCA_019843655.1. NCBI lineage: Eukaryota > Metazoa > Arthropoda > Insecta > Hemiptera > Belostomatidae > Lethocerus > Lethocerus indicus. The sequence goes on from JACDQD010000011.1 coordinate 18,363,333, forward strand.
TTAAATTACCATGTTATGCGAATGTACGTTTATTTGGAAGTTTAACATATCTGTTTTGTGGTCTGCGAGGGGTTGGAATACCGTAGATTGGCCAATAGTGGCTAACACCGCTACTGAGGACGGCGAGCAGCCGAAACCGGTCTAGCAAAACACCAAACCAGCGTCTACAGTTTATTTGGAATATTGAATAAATTTCTACTTTAATTTGACGTAATTTGTCACATTCTTTCGACATTTATGATTTAGTGTCTCCATTTAAACTATAGTTACATCAATTTAAGTAGTAGTACGTCAAACTTCCTACACGCATCACAAGTGCTATTTTCTGAAAAGTCATTCATGATGTTTTCCGTTTCCGCTCGCCTATTCCTATAAAACCTATATATTGTATATAAATATACGACTATGAGTAGAAATTTATCAGCCCGTAAAATATTTTAACGAATTATCTTTCTGCGCGAGTTCGTCTCCTGGTGCCGGACTGGTTTACCGCTTTCAGGGGACCGAACAGGTGGATGGATGTGTCTCGGTTTGGAGCAACGTCATATATGGATAGAGTATGGTGTCGGCAGTGTTAACAGCGTGGGCAGGCGATGTAGTGTGCGTGGGACGCCACCTCCAACACGCCCTCGCATGAGCTGTCCTCAGCTTTCAGCATCAAGTTTAGGCTTCTTCAGCTGTCCTCAGTAATAATCGCTGTTTCCCGTTGGTATTCCAATAAATATCGATAGAATTCGCATCAATAGAGCAGATTTTCTATTAATAATATAACTAAGAAGTTCAAAATCTTCATATTAGTCTGTAGACTGGAAGATGGAATATGTCAGAGTTCAGTCAAGGTCCCGAGTGTTTTCTCTCGGACTGTCCCAGCCGTGGTAATCTCCCCCATGTATGATCTACGACCGAAAGGTATTCAATTAAGTGCTGTTCGGTCTGGGTAAGCTTCGCGCTTAATTCTCGATCCCCCTCCCCCCCCTCCCGGGGTCAAGTTCAACTCGACTGCTCATAATCCCACACGTTTACTAACGATGCGCATAATTGATCGCGGCATTTGAATTTTTATTGCTTTATTATACCATTTGTGCGTAGGCTCCCGGGTCGGGTGATCCATGGGAAAGGACGAACTGCAACGCGATTTAGCATTTTGATTAATATTGATAGTGCAGCTGAAGTGTCTCCTTTGGCTTTTCTATTTATTATTTATTGTGGTTTGTGATGTGAAACTAACGTTCGTGGTTCGAGGATTTCGGCACTTAAAAAACTCGATTTAAAATCTGAGAATCTAGACCGAGAATATTAGAATTGATAGAAGATGTCGGACTTTTATCGCGGTCTTTCCTTTTGGGCCGTTTTTTGCTTCCATTAATTCTATTATTTCTAGTTGTTCTACGATAGTTACTACTATTAACTAGTAGTTTTTAGTAATAACTACATTAGGGTTTCCTCGTTTTTTCGAGGAAATATAGATAGTTCGGCCGAACCCCAGTATGGTTGATGTACTACAGCTGAACTGAACTTAATAGAAATTGTATTTAGATATTTATTCATATTTAAACATCTGAACATTCTATACAAACATCAATAATCAAATATGAAAACAAATCCAATGAAATAGCAAAAAGAGTGCTATTAGAGAATCTTGAATTAGTGGGGCGGATAGCGCCTGAACACTGGCCGGTTAGATTGGTCCCGCATAACAGACAAACGTTACGGGAATGCATACTTCATTACTAATCGGGGGCACCTCATTCCTACCTCTTTGCCAGTATTTATGGATTAGTTGGTTAATTGTATGGGTTCAACACGGTGACGAGGGTTGTACAATTACAAATTAACAATGGAAAGAAAATTCCATTGTTAAATCCGATCCACAAACATCGGATTTACACTCTGCGCCGAACTTGTTATTACGATTACAAATTGACTCATTAACGCGAATCTTCGTTAGTGATACGTTCCCTCGTTATCGAGCGAAATTTCCCCGTCCATCCCTAACGAGTATATCGCGGGGAGAAACCAAACGCCGAGAATGAGCGCAAGATGGAAGGGGAAATTACTTAATGAGGGACCTCGCGGAGGAAAATGGTGTATCACTGGGAAATCCCTTCCTGCGGATTGTCAGGGCTAAAACCCTTCCAGAGGTTTCCAAACACTGGAATAATCCCGGAACCAAGGCGGGGGCAACCGACGTTCTTTCCACAGTGTTACGCGATCCCTACCGGAAGCCGGTTAGCGATAATTCTGGAATGGTTTGGAAAATATGTCTGTGGCGCCGTTTTAAGCGGGACAGGGACGTGATGGGAATATACTTAACTACTGGTTGGGTACCCTCTATTTTCGACTTAGAGCCCGAGTTAGCTAGACGAAAAGAGAGAGAGAGAGAGAGAGAGAGAGAGAGAGAGAGAGAGAGAGAGAGAGAGAGAGAGAGAGAGAGGAAGAAGGAGAAGAAGGCTAAATGGGAGGCCAACCGTGTTCCAAACTGAAAATACAAGAGCGTGCGTCTATTTTCTGGCCCGTCTTCTATTAGCGTGCTATCGGTCAGGGACCAATAGTTGCGTCGCGGAACTTTGTCCAACTTTCAATTTTAGACAGGTCAACTTTGACACTACCAATTCCAACTTGTAAATAACATTCTGCCACTCCCTCCGCCCTTTATAACGAGCGTTAAAATAAATAATCGCTTCTCTTTTCACGAGGGTAAGATGTATTAACACACCGTTGATTTGTACGAAGTTTTGTCTGAGATTTTGCTTATTAAATAAATTGGGTCTTAGAAAGGACATACAAATAAACAACTTAATTGAATATATACGTGTTTTACCGATATTTCGATATCATATTCTGCATAATTGAAATATGAGGTATAAGAAAGTGAAAATTTTTTTTGAAATTTACCCTATAGAATTTTCAGGAGTTACAATCGCAGTCGTTTCAAATTAAATTGCTTATATCTTCGCCTTTCATTTCTTATATTTATATACCTGTTTAGAACAATCAATGATCAGATTTAAGGGGAGAATGTGCATTAGGATATCTGAACGAAAATAAATGGAATAATCTAAAAGCTTTAGTTAATCAAGAGTTAGCTATATTTATTTCATATATTAGTAGTTGTATTTTCTTGAACTGAATTTCTGCTGCACGGATACTCCTCAGACAGACTTTTTTCTATAACAATCAATGCATGAATTATATAGAACATGGTGGTGGGGGTTTGGGGGCTTATCTGAGTACAGGAAATTGTGTTAATTGTTATAGCGTTGTCGGTAGACCCAAATACATTCGATTTTGTGAGCATTGTCGGCGGCAGGTTCCGGGATGCCGTTCATCCTGCCCCGACGACAACAACAACAACAACAACAACAACAACTACAATAACGAAATAACAAACTTTCTAGCAGTTCCCAGTGAACTAAATCTGCGTGCGGTCCATCCGGGTCATACCCGAAGCGAGATAATAAAGCGGCCGACTGCAATTGCATCGCTAACCGATTCTATTGCCATTTAGTTTGAGTTTTCAGTAGCGTTTTGGATTCACTTAAAAACTTATTAAGTTAAAAAAATTCTGTTTATAACAAGAAAAAACACAATTTGAGCTGATTCAGAGCTTAAATCTCTTTTTATCATAAGTATTACTAGTAAGAGGATTAAATAATTTCAGAACTTAATTATTAAATGATAATTCGGTTCGCCAGCAGGATTCGAACCCGGATAAACACTTTAACGCCATTCTCTCTCTCTATATTTTAGAATATCGTCCAATCCGTTTTAACCCGCCAATACTGACGAAGTACACTGATATGTTATTTTAAAATATAGACTGTTAAATTACATATACAGTAATATCACTCGCTAAATTAATTTGACTACCTAATAAACTTCAGTGCACTGAGAATAATTATCCGAAAACACAGAACATAGCAATTTCGTTAATGGAACTGTGGAAAATGGAAAATGTGGTTAGTGGAAACGCTTCTTGATACCTCTATCGTTCGAAATAACTTCAATGACAATTGACTAATTGCAGTCTCTGTACAATTCGAGGAAAAAGACCGAATATTCGGTTGTTGTTGTATTTTAAAATCTGTCTTACAATTACGCAACAGTTACACACATGGACTACGAATACGGGCGAAACAGTAACGACAGATAATCGCGGTAATAAATGATCAGTGCAATATAATAAAATGTCCTGTAAGTAATCAAAACAATAACGAGTACTATTAATATAACAATAATTGGATAGTGATCAGTGAGATGCCGATGGTATTCGGGAGATTCTTCTGACTTTATACCGCCGAAATTGTTCATTTCGTTGACTGTAAATTGCCAGCAGTACTCGGTACTCAGCCAGGTATCTGGTCCTCTTTAGTTTTTCCTAAAACTGGAAAACGGTTTTGTTAGCGCCTAAAATACTAGAAAAAAATTCTTAGAAAAAAAATTATGAATCCAGATTTTTAGACAAAATTTAGTAATGTAAACATTCACGTCATAACAAATGGATATATTTATAATGATATTTATAGAATGTAATATAAGGCCTGTATAGAACATGATCCACTTTGTTTCTCCCTCATTACCGAATCTTGAGTGGTATTTTTTGTGTTTTCGTAACTGTCGTTTTGACCATTTACACAACAGTGTGAACATTGATAAGTTCCTATAGTCTTTAAGGTTGTTTTACCAGTGTTTATAGAATAAATATATTTGAATTAATGTAAGTGTTTGGAGGTCTGCGAGGGGTTTTTGAGGAGCAATTTTAAGACTTCTGTTCGGCCTCACTATGCATATATTGTGGTGGTGTTATGTATTTGACACCAAATTTATTAAATGAATTTTTAAATATATTGAAGTATTGATCATCATATTACATGTATAATACAGGAATATAATAGAGCTGGGACGGAAAAATCACTCATAGTAGGGGTCACACATAATATCAGAAAACGCTTTTACCACCTCGGGGGTTAGGGTGGCGCGACACTAAGTGCGGTCTTGTAGAGCGTTGAGTGCATTCAACAAGTGCATCTTCTATAGTGCACCCGCTGGGCTTGTGTTTGGTCTATGATTAGATCCTGCTAAGGCCAAGAGGAAGTACACAGACACACGGCTTCTGTCTCTTTAATAGGCGTCCTAGACATCTCACCCCACTTAACAGACTCCGTTGGCCCACTTTTACTTTTAAACTACCAACTGAGTATATATATATATATATATATATATATATATATATATATATATATACTCATGCAGGGTGTGTCACAAAATATTACAGAAAACTAGAATACGATATAAATATACGTCCGGTAATTTTTTCGGGAAATTTTTATAATGAAGGATTTTTTAATTTCATAAAAATTATTGTGCCGCGAAAATAATCCTTTTTCCTCACAAAATCTATACCATATATTTCGCAAATATAGAGAATGGTAGAGAATAGAAGACATTTTGAACACTTTTTATGACGCGCATTCTACAAAACGCGTTTCTTCAAGCGCTCCTAATAAGGCAGTGAAAATAATTAAAGTATTAGAGTTCTGCACATATATTATCAGAGCTTTTTCTATATTTAAGTCTACATAAATTGTGACTTATTGCCCAAATATATATGCCATCCCCTATATATTAGTCTAGATATTAGTTAAAACTTTCATTATTGAATAGTTGACTAATTAACCGTGTTTCAATTTTTGTTTCAGGTAAGGCCAAAATACTTCACCTTTCGCCAGTTTACATTGCATGTGCTACAGTGACACAAGGTTAGAAAATGCATTTAATTACTATTCGGAGGAATATTATTGCTATAGAATTGTATTAAAATATTGGGGCGCTATGGATTGACATTAAGGGGTAAATTAATATTTTTTTTATTCCAAGAGGAAGTGGGCGTTTCGGTTAACGGATTGAATAGGAGTTTAACTCGTGTAGTTTTCAAGAATCAATCCGTGAAGTGTTAACAAGAAGGCTTTGTTGTCTGTTCGGTCATGTGTTCAGTTGTTGAGGGCCATTTGTCAGCGGCTCGCTAGCGCGTCCTCCATGGGCTCGGAGGAATTTTAATGAGATTAGGCCGGCCGACATTTGGCGCCACTATACCGTCTGTAATTTTGGTCAAATTAGTGCGTTAAACAAAAAAGAAAAACACCAAAAACTTTTGATTTCCCGGCGTTTTACCGCCAATGGGCTATGAATTATGGGGCCAGCGTAACTCGGATGGTTACAGCTCTTGGAGAGTATTATTGGACATATTTTAGAAACGAAACTATATCGCTTTTAATAGAAGCAAATGCACCGGGAAAAGACTGTCTTATATCCTAACGTTTTACGTATTCTGCAAGCTAACGCATATTTCTGACAATTGGCATTAAATTAGGATTGGTTTTATTTTAGTATTTCTCAGTGTTGGGATCATTAATTTTCTGTCCGTTAAGTATAGGGAATTTATCGTATGGTGATCGTCACAGTAGCATTTAGTCATTAGTATAGTAGATACAGGCAGAGATCAGTGAGAGGATGAACATAGTTCTAGAATTAATATTCTAGAAGTAATATTTATGTATGCATATAGTCATACTGGGGGTATATTATGACCTGGACAAGTGTTGATAGTGTTGTTTTAAGTAGTTATTTCAAATGACCCGGTACGTTGTTTGTGGTTGAGCAAGTAATCCATTGCTCAGAGTATTCTCAGAAACTGTTATATTTTGTAGGAATCTTCCTGTCAATATCACTAGGGGGTATGTTGGGGGTTGAAAAAGGTTCCCGTTACGGATTTGAATCGGAATTATACGCTGTTTTCTGTATTCGACAATAAGACTGACCGACATAGAGCCTACAAATACAGAACAGATTTTACGCCCTTAGGCCCATAAACGTGGGCATAAACAGGAAGAAGTAGTAAACGAAATTGACGGACAAAATATAAGCAAAAACGTCTAAGATATCCTGAAAGATGCATTGGGGGGTAAAATTTGTATAATGTCAGCTGTGCGCACAACATATCGTATCGGTTATAAGTGCCTTAAAATTCTGATAGTTTTAAATATTTTATTGACTTACTTATGTTGGTCTTTTCGCGGTGAATATTGTACGCGGTAAACGGAGAAACTATGCTGTGCGCTCGTGCGAACCACTGTTCATTCCGGAATGGACGTTATCTTCCGCTCACTAACTGTGGCTCGTCGGTCCAAAGTTGCGAGGAATTCGCCGAGCGGCACGTCCGGGAATTTAACGGTCGGGAAAAGCTCGGGAGCTTCCCTATCTTCTGTGTAAAACTGTGGCAGTGGATTCGACACGGACCCCCAAGCGTCGCTGGAGGACGCCGTCTTCAGTAGCGAGTAGCGTGAAGCTCCTGATGAAGACTCCCTGATAAAGGCAGTCTTTTTTCCCCTCTCACTTTTTATTGTTGCAACCGTAAAAAAATACGATCAGGAACATTGATACAAGCACTAATCACAATAGACAACAATGGAGGAGAAACCCACTGGTTTTCCCCCTTTTTTTATTTAATAAATTTTTTTAATATTTAGATCGCATGGACACTTCCTTTTCAGGCGTCTGTGGGGAAACGTTTGGAATGTCGGAGGATATATAGTTTGGGGTTTGGACGATTGGATTAGAATTATGGGTGATTCGGTAGTGGAATTCGGTGTATTTCTGTATGGCTAGGTCGTGGATAAACGGGACGTTGAGGTCTGCATGTAGCCATAATAGGGTACATTAGATATTTCCCTTAATATTTTCGACTGTAAAGTTGGAATTTTTCAATATCCGTCGGTTCGGCGGAACCCCACAGTTCGGCCAGTCAGTGTTGAAATCAAAAATTTCACAAATTACCCCAAAATGAGAACTGAAAATCCAAAAAAAATCCAATCTAATCAGTCCAGTCCCATCCCCATTACAGTTCCTTCAATACACCTGAGTATCTTAACAAACAACAGACAAGCAAATTATTAATTTACATCATCATCGTGGGAATCATTTTATTTTCACTTCGAGAGGTTAAAATACAGGAAAGTTATATTAAAATACGCGACGGTATGGAATAAAGTCCTATTTATTTTTCATAAAGCCCATATCGGTCTAGGCACACGTGCACTATATAAATACAGAGGAAAAATGTTTCATATACAGCACTGACTTAAACTGACATTGTATATTGACATTTTACCCTATAGGAAATACCTTATGTAAGTCAAAATTTTTTTTTATAACGGCATTGCGAATTGCTTTTTAACTACTTTTATATCAACTCTGCGGACGGTCTTAGAAGGCCATTGTGTATTTATATTACATAATTATAAGAGCCATATATATTATTTTAATACACGTTACGAAATAATGTAATAATAATAAAGACGTTTATAGCGTAGGAAATGTAGAATAAAATATCTCAATCGGCGGTACAATTTTATTTGATCCAATAAAAGTCGGCCTCAAACAGTTTATTGATTTAAACTGAATTAGCGTCGTGTTGTATATGTTAATTATTACGATAAAAGGTAGAGAACAGTAGCTACAAGAAACGTCATTATTGAAACGATATACATAAAAATAAAAAATGCAATGAGCTACGTGACTTGGATTTTAATGGGCCCAGCCGACGCCCTCATAACCGGCAGCTCGCTTAACCAACACTTCGCCTTATAGGCTCTAGCCAATTTATAATTTAACTGTTCATTCTTAGTTCAATTATCTATATATTTATTATAGATAAACTGGGCGGATTTAAATCCGCAGTTCTTAATTACCCGCGTTAAAAACACCACTAGAAGTTAGTATAATATAGCGTGCTTACTCCGAAAGTTTTGCTATCAAATTGCCAGGCGATTCGTCCCGCTGTCTACTGTCGTTGAAGGAGAACCTTAACCCACTTCTCAGGAGATAATGGAAGACATGGAAAACATTTTCCTGCGATTTTCCTTCGATTTTCCGCCCGTGTATCCTTTCTATGGTCTTATTTCCTTATTTCTAATACGGTCGATTTATTGTGTCTAGTTTCTTATAACGTTTAGAGAAGCGATTTTTGTTTTCAAAATATGAAGGCCTTTTTCTAGAAACGGTAATTGAGACATTATTACAGAGGCGGATGAATCACACGAGAGACACGGGGTGGTGGAATGCGTCGACAAAGGCCGATAAACATAGACCGGTAGAGAGAGACATAGACCGCCGCTTCTCAGCCGGCTATTTATACAAAATGATAAAACGAAATTGGGTCGCCAAAGGTTATAGTTCCGCCCTGATTAGATTTAAACATTCTTAAAATTAGCCCCGGATATTCTTTACAGAATGGTAAAGTCGAAATTCTAGGTCGAGAATCTGGAAAACTGTAGCACTTGCCTGGAAGTCCAATTTTAGTGCTTAATTTAAAAGTATACCCCACTTTTAAAGCGGGGAAAACTTTTCCTCAATCGAGACTTTATAATGAAAAGACTAAAAGCGAAACTTCAACTAAATAAAAAGAGTAATTTTTGAAGTAACAATATCTTAAGGTAATCTTTTAATGGAATTGCTCTTTCAATAGATTCGGAGCCAACTTTCTGAAACTTATTTATTACTTTACATTAATATCTGTTTGAAATTACGAAAATGTATGGTAACATATATTACTGCGCAATATTATGTTTGCATTAATATTAGAAGCAATTCTTAGGGTAATTCTTACCCTCTCCCCTATAATATGTCCTTTTATAATTATCTACACAATTCAAATAATTTTGCGTCGATGCATCTTCTAAGCCAGGAATAAATATATCATTATTGATAGTGATATTCGTCTTGATGATACTTACTCAACTTTCATGCTTCATCGGCGGCCCATTATTTAGGAGTGTTGAATGTTACTGACGACGGCGAGATGCCTAATTTGGTTTAAATATTTCGTTTTACTGGATATAATTTACTGTCTTCTTGGTTTCTAGAAAGAGAAAACGGATATTTCTGCGCCTGTCCGTGAAATCGGTGAATGAAAAAGGTTAAGGTTGGGCCCCGAACGATACGGAATCGTTGGGAAAACATATCTTTTTTTTGTCGCCTGTCGTTTTATTGACATTAGTCATCGGCAGCGTAGTAGTAGTAGTAGTAGTAGTAGTAGTGGTAATAGTAGTAATAGTAGTGGCTGTGAACGAGGCGGAGCCAGCTATGGCGGACGCCGCAAAATGGAACGCCCGCCGCCGGCGGCACTGATAACGAGGAGGCTTTTCCACAATTGATAAGGGGGGCTCGGTGCTCGAGTGTGTGCGTGAGCGTGTGTGCGTGTGTGTGCGGGCGCGTGTGCGAGTGCAGCTTGTTTTCCTAATCTTCGGTTGCATTGAGGCCAAGGCGAACCGACTCTCGAGTCCGTCTCCGCCAGCGACGGTGCCTCTCAGAAATATACCGTAGGTAATTGTTTAATTCTATTATTATAGACCGCTGTATAAACCCTAGACTGTAGGGTCCCTACTGAGGCGGTAACAGGCCATTAACTGACGTAGATTTCCCGTGTTTCTGTCTCCTCTCGCTGGTTAGGCCGCTAGACCGGTTTCGGCTGCTCCCCATCTTCAGTAGGGGTGTTGTTAGTCACTTTTGGCACTTTGGATGTTTTTTTTGGGCATCCTCATTGCACTATCACTGCCGCTTGTACTGTCAGTGACTAACGCCGCCACTGAAGATGGCGAACAGCCGAAACCGGTCTAGCAAACGACCAGACCAGCGAGAGGAGACACAAACATTTACGATATTCCAACCCCTCGAAGACCAGAAAACAGGTATTTAAAACTAGTCATTAACTAACTGGGGGATGGCATCGAGTAATACTGTGGGAAGAACCTCGGTTAGCAGGGGTTGACCCTCGCTTTGAAGGGTTTTGACCAGGAAGGGTTTTTGCCAACTTGCCTTGCGCACCTCCCGGGTGTTCTCTACTCGCCTATTGTTTCTATTATCAGTACATCGGTTACATCAGTACGTCGGATAAAAGTTACGTGATCTGTGTAATGTGTAAAATATAATAGGGAAAAAACGACAATAATATTAAATACATAAAATAAAATAATCATTAAAAAAATTGGGAAACCCAGTGGGTTTATCCTCCGTTATATTTCTAATCGTTATTAGTGCTACTCAAACATCAATGTCGCTTATTGTAACTTACATTTGCGACAGTGAAAAAACAGTGAAAAAAGGATAACGTTTAATTTATCAGGAATAAAACATTTTACTTACTTTAACATCACTTTAATCCGTTAGTATCGTCCAATGCTTCCAGTGAATTATTTACAGTCATATATATATTTTTGCATCGAACTTCAGAATTTTAACAACAGCATCAAAAATGTCTCATTGCGCTAATATACAAACCCCATATTCCCTATTATACAACGCCTAACTAATTATTAAATTATGTAATCCAACATAGGACTTTTTAGTAGACAGGAACTATAACTTGATGTCGAACTGGAAGCTGGAACTGACACGTGCTTTTAATTCTAGGCCGGGTTCGATTTCATAATTATTTGATTATTGGTCCGCACGTAATTAGTTGAATCAATTCAACTGTATCATTTGACATACGCACACGTTTCCTCTTATTGCGGATAATAATCATATTATTTTTGAACTCGCGGTAATTCATTTTATTACAGACGATTTCAGAAAGCGGGGAAAATGACTGCTGTTGTACGATTGAAATTCGATATTACTGTTCGATTGCCTCGGAATTACCGTTACGTGAACGCACTTTTGGCCCGTAGAAATCGTATAACCAGTGTGCCAACTCGCCGATTAGACTTTACGCTAGACCGGTTTTGACTTCTCCCCACGTTCGGATCAATACTGTTGGCCGGGACGCGAATATAGTCCAGTACAGTTAGGTTGTAACAGTGCACGGCCGCTTACACTTATCGTCAGTAACATTCTGTCAGTAACATCCGTAACTGGTCTCTCAATCATCGGATTCAATTTCATTTGAATAATTCCAAACCCTTGTAGTCATTTGCACGCATTTTGCCGCTATATATTTATTACTGGAAATATTTATTTTGCAATTAGCGCGACATTGCGGACAATATAATTTTGTTTATACAAATTATGTCCAAGTTAAGTATTTCACCTCAAGTGAATTTGGCTTCTCGCCAGCACGACTGCATTCCACCAGTAATAAGGACCTCGCACTACTTATGCGCTTCGACTCAGTGATAAATAGTACGTATATGGTAAATAACTTCTAACGGTATGTGTAGACGGTAGTAATGAAGTGATTAATTATACTATCTATTATAAATAACTGTTAGATTATCCGATGGATAGAACGGTTAGGTATACAGTTATTTTCGGTTCGGTTCGGTTTTCAATAGTATCACTGTTATCGCACTATTTCAAATTTTGAATTTTCACCATTCCTCGACTCTGTACACAAGTCGAATTTCACAAAAATTCGGTCAACCCTTAAAGTAACCCAACCTACCGTAATGTACAAAACCTACCTAAATACTTTTTTTAAAATTCATTCTCTCTTCTGGTCTGTAAGTCTGAAAGTTTTGCTCTCAATACTGCCTGTTGGCTGTTTCTTTACTTCTGTACTAATTGATTCCACTTTTTCTTCTTATAATCTCTTACTACTCTTACAAACTTATAATCTCGTACAACTTCAATATCATTTTTTTATAACCACAGCTTTCTCTGGACATTTGAATCAACTGCTTTTTCGGAAGCTATACGTAAATATTTTTTCTCTCGCTAATAGATGAGTGAAGGTTTCCGCGACCATAATTTGTACTGAATGTTTGGCCTGCGGTAAGATCGTGTGATGTGGGAAGAACATCGTTTGATCCCCAGCCGTTCCGGGATTCTTTCCGTATTTGGAAACCGCTCCACAGACCGGACGGTTTTCGACGTTTCGGAACTCTCTTGCCGGTTCCAAAGTGATACAACTTTTGGTGTCATTAAGAGACGTTTGTTCCCGTATTACCTATACACAGGTTATAATATTTATACAGTATTTTCTTGCTACATTAGTCGGTAAGCGTTTGTATATATAAACATCCGTAGGAACAATCGAACGGCGCTCATAGTCCTATCCCGCATAGCTCAGACGCGATACGACATAGGTCTGTTATTTTAGGCGACGTCAATAAGGCACTGTACGGAAACGAATTCCGGCCATTCGAACAGTCGGAATTGGCCCGCGAATTCCATATTTCGCGTTTCGCAAATAAATAAGGCGCGATGTCTGTGCAAACTGCTGAAAAGTAGGTCAGACGAACCGATCACTGTGTAAACACAGTGTCCACGGACAGTCTGCACGGTCTGTTTACCTAACTGGTAATCGGGAGTACGGCGGGGGTATAAAATTATTATACCTACGCTCGAGTGTAACGCGGGACGTAAACAGGCGATATAGGTAGGTAGGTAGGTAGGTAGGGACGTGACCACGCCTCAACGAACTCGCGATAATCGCGGCTATCGCGCCCGAATGCAATTCGGTTTCGCTGCGCTATCGAAATTTTCGATTTTCGGCGTTAATTTTCGAATCGCGAAATGGGCGGCCGGCCGCCGGTAGCGGGGCCCGCCGCAAATATCGCAATCCGAGTGTTGTACGGAGTTGATCGCAGTTCGAGTGTTGTTTGTTCGCGAAGTTGTGAACCGACTAAGTGCAACCGGGTGCTGGCCACGCTCGTCCGGTCGGACACCTTGACCGAGGTTCGTCCAATTTCTATAAAGTAATAATAATGAATTATCAGAAACTTCGTACAGGCTGAAATAGGGAAGATGAAGTAGGCGTTTAGAAACGACTGGATTTCATTAAGTAATGAAAGAAAAGGAATATTTAAAAAATTTATAAAAAAATTAAATTTAAATTTACAAACTAAAAGTTATAAAAGCGGTAAAAATATTTAATTTCCTCGATACTTATCTAACGCAATGAGCTAGGTAAATAAATTTATATAGCCAATTAACCGGCCCTAATACAACTTAATATGCCCAGGCTCTTAAGAAATATCGATAAAAACCAAAATCTCTAAAAAAACTATAATCACTAAAAATTTTTCGATACAATAAATAGCTCGGGTCGTAGACACGTGCATGCTTTCCATGCATCGGGCGCACTGTATCTCATATTGAACTATTCATTGAGACCTAGGTATTGATTTTCTTCTATCGTGCTAACGAAATATGTATATACTCAACAAGCTGTAAACACCGCAAAATTATTGGGGGGATGTTTAATCGAAAATATCTGTATCCACTTTACTGTTGACGGTGGCGAAAAATCGAAATCGCTCTAGCTGAAATTCAAATAATCCTTCACAGGTTCCTAATATCAGTTAGATCTTAATTTCATATTAATTATTTTTGACCTATCGCCATTTTGAAATATAATTATCATTTGTAACATATACGCCGGTGGCATAATCACGGACAGTCTTTTATTGCCCGATATTATCTGTGAACTCGGCGTATCTACGTTAGGTACCCTGGCGCGGTACCTCCGCATTTTAGTTGACGTTAATTCTATTAGGGAGGATCGAAAAGTTCGAATAGTCAAACGGAGTTTTCCCTCCTCTCGGCCAGGTTCAGTACCCGAGTAGAGTTGTTTTGTGTTGTTGTCGTTGTTCGAACCGTGAAGGTATTTCTAAATGGCTTCCGAGTGTGTGGTACCGGCTTTGGAGGGCTTCAAACCCTCAGTTAATAGTCTCTCTCTCTCTCTCCGTCTAATTCAATTAGCCGGGTAACCGTAGAGGTTTAGCCCGTTTCGCGCGAGTGTTCAGACGCCTCTGGGCACAAAAAATCTGGGGGATTATTTTGGAAAGTATTGAATCGGTCGACATTTGAAACCTAGTTTGGCGGTGCGAGACGATTTGGAATATCTACTAGTTTTCTTTTCCCCTGCTGTGAAAATAATAAGGGAAAATTTGAAATGTCGGTTTGTACCATTGGATCAGGATTGTGGGTGATTCGTGTGTGAATTTTTTTTATATTTTTGTACGGACACTCGGTACTTTAAGATCTGTACGTAGGGTGAGGTGCACTGGTTATTTTCCTTAGTATTTTCGACTTTAAAGTTTGAATTTTATCGATATTTTTCGCTTTGGCCGAATCCCACAGTTCGAGTCCCTATGCCCAGATTAAGTGTAGCGTTATACTGCAATAGTTTGTTGACTTCCAGTCTTTTTAACGTAATGTGTGGATTTCGTTTCAGTGTTCTGGTCAAGTGAGAACGTGACGTGTTCTTACTGAAAGAAGTTTTATTCTGCATATTTTAAACCGTGTTTCAATCGGGTTCAAATGATTCTGTCGGAAGGCTTTGGGAAATTCTGGCCGAAAATTTGACCGATTACGCTAGAGAAAAAAAACGAAAAATTTCACCCTTTTCCGCCGTCCGTGTGTATTTGAAAATTGTTGTTCGAAATACTCCCGTAGGAAAAGCCGTGTTCAGGATGGTGCCGGATATGTTATCAGTGCGTCCTTAACCCAGTTGGAGACGCAAGATTAGCCAAACCCCCAATGCATCGAGTATGTTGTTTGCAAGGCCCTCGAGTGCAGCATTTCACTGCAACCGGGACGAAATAAAAGAAATTTGCTTCAGTATATTGGGTCAACACGTTTCTTTCAAATTAAGTTCAGAGTTAACAAAAGGATTTATCGGATTTAACCGATTTTAAATTGTCACTGACTGGCTACCGGATGTGGGAAGAATATCGGTTCCTGGATTTTTCCTGTATTTGGAAACCTCCCAGTGGGCTCCATCGAATGGGGTAATCTCTTCAATTCCGACTGAAGAGCGAATCAACTTATAATATTAGCGGTTCTTTGCCGGTAATATAGTGAGAGTTTTTCGTTTAATCGTTTGAAACCGGATTCGAATCCCGGAGGCGGACCGATTAAACAAGTCTATGAGTAGACCTCCCCCGTGAAATTGTAGCAGCGAGGCCTTCCGATTCCAATACGTCTGAACGATGGTCCTAAAAATCGTGTAGTATCCTTTATTTTGTGCCTACTGAAGACATACGAATTAACGCCGCGGCGGCGGGCTTTTCTATTTTAATCGGCGTTCCTTAAACACGGCGCAAATGGTGCATTTATTATTCTCTAAATAACCCCGAACTGGGTTAAGGACATAGGCTAACTGATAATACGGACAAACACGTTTGTTTTAAGACAACGCACTTGAAGCGAATGCAATTTCGTTTCTTGCATTTTTCAATTTAAATTAACCAAACCTTTATAATTTTTCTAATTTTTATAATACATATCTCGTGGAAGCCGGCCGGAACAGTTTTCAAGTTTATGTCCAGCTTATTCAAAGCTCAACAAAGACCAATTTTTATTTCTGTTATTTACGATGATGGATCTAGGAATAAATCCTGAGGTTATGATCATTTCACGCCACTATTTTTTGTATGTAAACGATAGTGATTAGTGGTCCAGTTATAGTGTCCAACATGAATTCACCGAAAATATAACGGACGGAAACATTTTTAACTCGTTAAAATCGCCTAATCGGTATACGCCTAACGGGCCCACGTGTCTACATAAATTTGGTATTAAAGGTAGATATTTTTCTTGTTCAAATGTATACATTTTTCGATCGTTCTCTCTCTATACTTAGGACTAATTGTAGTCGTACTAAGTAAATAAACCGCAGATTTCTGACTCGTTTTCATAGTGATTTAGAGAAGCACGTTAATGAAGTATCCGATAATAAATGGCTGTCCGCGGTGTTATATCTTGTGACACATTAGGATGACGTTCGATATACGGGGGGGGGAAAAACACTATACTACGATTAAACGTTGAGATAGGTTATGCGGAGGAGCCGATCGGAGTGGGCGTGTGTTAAGTGGCGTGGGGGTGTAGAGGAGGAAAGTGCGAGGACAAAATGGCCGCCGGCCGGAGATAAAGCGGCGGAGACACTTTTCGAGAATGTCTCTATCGCAGATACCGGAAAAACAACTCAGATACGATTCATAGAAACCGGCGCGACGTCAACTGTAAATATGAATGTTTCGATGCCGAGAAAAAAAAAAATTACACCCCAGAACGAGTATTCACATTACCCAGTATTTCTTACGGGCGCGTAAATTATTATTTTTCACTGAGAACCAGTCTCAGTATTGAGAGGCAACATTTCGGGCCCGGATAAGTGAATCGACTAAAAGAAATTAGTGCTGGCTTACCGCCATCTTCAGTAGAACTTTTGGACGACGGGGAATCGATCCGCAACCAGAAAAATATTGATTAATCACCATCATGACTTTCCTCTCGAATTGACACAGAAAATTATTAAATCATTTGGAGTGGTGATCCACGCAAATCAACATGGGCCATGTTTTGACACGGATGTGCCCGTATCAATAAATTACTTTTGTAATATAAAAATGGGGGGATTTGATATTCATACAGCGTTGGGTTGAATAATTTCATAAAACGAAATTGTCTCATTATTAGTACCCAGGGAGCTTTTACTTCCTACGCTCCTTCATCAAAACCTAATTATTGAGACAAAACCTAATAGTATATAACCATTTTTTTTTGGTTGTTGGAGTTGGACCGCTATTATGTTACGTTACGCTGCTTCATTTCGGTTAAACGAGTTTAACAAGTTTAAAAAATAAATTACTAACATGTAACAGTACACTTAAACCAATCTGGACCAGTACGGACTCGAACTGTGGGGTTCGACCAAACCGACAAATATCGGTAGGGTCTAAACTTTACAGTCTTCTTTAAATCCTACATACTATAAAATATAACAAATTTCACACACGAATTACCCGCCATCCTGACTTGCAATGGTACAAACCCTACTATCTTCCGACATTCCAAATGTCCCTCAAAAGAAAGCGGTTTCGGGATCTAAACGTGTAAGAAAAAAAAAATAGAAAAATGGGGCAAACCAGTGGGGTTTTTTCGTTATTGTCTAATTATTGTAATTTATAGTTGGGAAAATAAAACAACGAAAAAACGGTTTAAATTGTAGTATGCGCGGCTCATTAATAACTAGAGAAAGGTGTATTCAATTTTATTATGAACATCGTCTAGAATTTGAGGGAGAAAAAATGGTGGGAGAGGAAGGAGCGGGGTGAAAAGCGGACGGGGGGTCATAGACCCAGGAAGGGTTGTGCGGCTGGTGATCAATGGCCACCCGGGGGGGGTGGGTGTGTCACGTGACCCGTCGGTTGTGGCGGGTCCGGGTCACCCCCTTTCGGCCGGGAAGGGTGGGATCGATGCGGAGCTCATCCCCTCCACATGCCCCCAACATCCCCTCCACCCGCTCCAATCTACCGCCCCTACTTCCCTACCCTCATGACTCGAGAACGAATCAAAACATCCCTGACTCATGTCTCCCTCCGTCTCGCATACTCCGGGGGTCGTTCACCCTCTGCCGCCCACTACCAAATGTTCCGCTCTATATTATTGCCCTATATATAAACCTAAAACAGTCCTCTATAAAATACATACATACATACATATATATATATATATATATATATATATATATATATATATATATATTTTTTATATAAAACTGTTTTACCTATATACACATACGAGGTCTGTTCAAAAAGTATCGCGAATTTCGGGTTTTTTCAAAAAATATTTATTTATTTACGAATATCTATTTTGTCTCCGTCAAAGTAATCCCCACCAGATATCATACACTTGTGCCAACTTTTTTCCAATCCTCGAAGCGCTTCAAGAATTCATTTTTTTTGATCTCGTTAAGCTCCGTCTTCGATGCCCGTTTTCATCTCCTCATTTGTAGCGTAGCGTCGACCTTTCGTGCCCCTTTTCAGTTTCGGTAACGAGAAAAAGTCACAGGGGGTCAGATCCGGCATTAGTAGTGTGTAGTTTTTGGCCTAAAATTTGCGCACAATTTTTTTGTCCGTTTTTGACGTGCTCTGGCGGTCCGGCACGCCCTTCGCCGTTCACATTTTGTACCACCGATAAACCTTCGCTTCGGTCTAAGGTACCTTCACCGTATGCCACAGTCGACATTCCAGACGCTTCAGCGCACTTAATTTTGTTTTTCACAAAAAATTTGACACGGATTCTCTGATCCATTTTCGTAATGGGTAAAAATCGAAGACAAACCGAAAAAATGTACAAGAAAAGCGGCTTTAAAAGATTAACTGAACGGCTGAAATTGTCGGTATAAGTGAGATACATGTGTACAAACATGAGGCTACAAAAAACCGTAGATTGAATATACTTATTTCGCGGAAATCTAAAATTCGCGATACAGACCTCGTATGTACAGTATGTGTCGAAATTAAATACAATGACATGGTGGTATACAGATTTTAACGATTAAGGTAAAAGGTTATTCATAGAGTTACACTTATTTCTACTTCGTTTTTGTACAACGTGGCGAAAACAGTCCAAATATTTGTAAACGAGCGTAATCCGATACAATTAGCGTGACAAATTCAGTTAATTATCAATCGCTCGCAAATTTTACTAGGATTTTCGACCAGCGGGCATACTAGGGAATAGTTCGACTTGCCCTGAATTGGTATTACATTAAAAATATAATTTCCAGTTAGTATTGCTATTGCTATTATTAAACAGCGGTATTTTCTTTTGATATTGAGATTAAATTAATATAATATAATGAGCTTAAAAATGAAACCCCAAATATCAGTTAATTGTTTCTTAGTGAGCTTCAACTTTCTCTATGTAAAGTAAAATTGATAACTGGTATTTTTCGTCCATAATTTCGGGCGATATCAATTTAAGAACTGGTGAATTATTTAAATAATTGGAAAAAAATGCGCGTAAAAACAAATTGTTTCGCTTACTGTCGGCGTTCAGGAGTCATTCACCTCCGTTCAGGCTTCGCGTTGTCTTCCGGTCCCCGTTTTCAAATTAGTGACTTTATAATAAAGTTTGCCTCGTGTACGTGGATCCCGCCCGGGGAAAGTAATTTCACTAAACCAACTTCCATTACTTTAACTCGCCCCCGCTTTAATGGCGTTCAACTTCGCCCGACTTTAAGCGCGAAAACCGATTTCCGCCTTTCCCGAATTTGGGCCGGATAAAAATTTAGTTTTTTTACTTAGATAACGGTTCGAAATGGATTTCGACCTACTCCCGTTCTACGCCCAATCTGATGTAAAAAAAGACAAATATCGCAATGTAGATTGGACTCTCGTTTAGTAATAATATACATTAAATTTTGGTATTAACGGAATACACTAAACATAGATATATTTGACTGTTTCCACGGCTTATTCGATCATCGTCGCTGTAGAATTCTGTCAATAAAACGTGGTTGGGGGTTCATGGAAGCATGTCGGCTATATTAATGTACGGAGATATATAAACTTATTCCTGGACATGCATCATATATATATCGTGTACAGAACCGTATTTTCTTGGTACCAGTATTAAGTACAATGTAAAAATACATTACACATCTATATTGTGGCGGCGCCGTGTTGGTAGTGACCGGGCGAGCGGGGGCGCGTTGCGGGCTTAGCCTAAGGGCCCCCGCCCCCGACTTAACGGTCTCACCGTTAGCCGCAGTCGCCGGCGGGTAGCGTTTCCTCGACCTTCCAAGGACAATGTCCCCTCCGCTCGACCGTAACACAACATTGTCCTGTCATTGTCCTTCCTTTATACAACTCCATATAAATTACTGCCGTTCTAACACTATTTTTTTTGGCCCCATTTTCTAACTGAGATATCATTTTTTTCATTTTCTAAACAGGTCTAGGATTTGATAGGGCTCGTTTATATTTATATATATTTTATGCGGTCCACACTAGCCCTTAATACTTTGTTGTACTTTGAAAATTGTTCGGATAAAAGGTTCGGAATACAAAATACAATCGAACAGTTTGCATTTTTTAAACACTCGTGCTGACTTTCATCCATTTAACGAGGGATAATATATATAGAAGTTTGTTTTTTTTTAAATTGTAATTTTGAACCCGGTGTTAAGGGCTCTTAAGTCGATCGGGACTTGCAAACGGTAAGATTTCCGAAACGCTCCGGAGATTTCCAAACTGGGGTTCAACCCCTGCCCCAAACGAATTTCCGTCCACAAAATTACCGCAAAACAGTTATAATAGGATTGTGTGATACAACGCCTCAATTGACGAGATTATGAAAAATAACGAATATAGCCCGAAAGAAGGTAAAAACAGCTCGTTCTCAGTCTGAAAGTTTTCCGCGACTCGTAAAATTGGGACCGAACCCACGAAGGCACAACGTGGCGGGGATCAAAGCGGTCGATTTATTTATGGGGCTATAAAGGCAACGAAAGCTTGCAGTATACAACAGGCCGAAAAAGTCATAAAGCTTCGAGGAGAACGGCGGTTGGAGCGGGACCCAACTGACTGGGCGAGGAACCAGTGAAAGTGGGCAACCGAGCCGCGTTCACTTTTCAGCGGACAGTAAAAAACACGCATAAACATCTGAAACACGTATCATTAAAGTTGAGCGTAATAATAATTATTTTAGTAGTATTTAACTTCGAAACGGATTCCCCTCATCCCAATTTTCAGAACGGTTTAATATCGACACACGTTGAAACTGATATCTGAAAATTATATTATTGAAATAAAAATGAATTAAGCGATGGTACGAGTGGCGGGGGTTTGGGACTAAACACCTGTGGGCCGATTGGGGTTTTGGAACGGCAGGTGTTTGAGGGCCTGACCTCTACCAAATTTAGACAGCCGTCTAGAACTGGTCAGTATCCGCTTTATCGGGTGGGCGTACTCTCAGAAAAGAAACTAAACTGGGCTAACGACCCCCGTCGGCCCGTCTATTTCCACGCGCTGCTTTTACTGGCGTCCCTTTTGTTATATTTATTTCGCGCCGCGTAAACCTCTCCCCCTGTAGCGCGTCCTCCAACCTCTCTATGCTATTAGGCCTTAGGCCTTCCTAATTTTACAAAAAGAAAATAACTTCGAAATTTTACTTTACGAACACGGAAATTAGTAATCTGAGACTGAGGATCACAAAAACAAAAATATCATTCATCACGTAGAATGCCGAACCTAGTACAGCGGTAGGAAAGGAAAGGAGGAAAAATGTTCTTGTAATTTGTAAAATATCTCAAATTTTGCCTACAAATGTAGACATTTTGCGGACGATGATAAATAAGAACCAACTGGCGGTGTGAGGTGTGCACTGTCCCGCAGCAAGGACTGCCAGACCTAGAAACAGGTCCTTGACTTATCCTTCCTCCTTCTCCTCCTCCTCCTCCTCCTCCTTCTTGTTCTTCCCGCCCTCTTCTCATTCACTCTCACTCTCTCTCCCCGTCTCCGTCTCCTCTAATGGCCGTTCCTGCTGAGCCGATTAAGATTTTTAGACCACTCACTGAACAGAAGTCTTACATTTTTAAAATTCCCCTCTACCTTACTGAGAATGAAATATGACAGCGGTTTAAAGCAATACGTTATTCCCGTTACGTTAGAAAAAAATGTATACCTGTACACGATATCGGTTCTCACCTCTTACATACATCGTATACGATCCCGTCTAACCTTAACCCCTAATAACGGATCGATTGTATATCGATACACCACCCGCGTTATTTTTTATGGCGATATGGCGGATAGGATGTATCGAATGGAGAACATATATCGATATATGAAGTCGATAGGGAGATTACGCGATATCGGCAGTGGGACAGTACATTGGGATTTAACCGGTTCTCCTTGTGTATGTACAGGGTTCACCATTAGATAGAACAATAAGGAAAGCATATCCCCTATTAGTTTCTTTAGTTCATTGAATTTTCTGAGTGAAATTTATGATAGTTTTTCTCTCAATACTACCTGACAACTGCTATTTTAATCCTGTCTGAACTAATTTGCTCATTGCTTCATTCTTGCCGTTCGTTTCCTCTGTTCGAGTGATATTTTTCCTAGTTTACGAGCAAATATCCAAGCCTCTCCACGGTGGTGGCTTTGCCTACTGACAATGGGGGAAATCCCGCAGAGGGAAAACCTTAATCCACTGGTCCGCAGACTGTGAATAGCCGTGAAAAACAAAACCCCATCCTGCGAATTCCAATAACACAGGAAACTGTCGGATAATAGTCGGATTATGTTTTTTTACGATATTGTCAGCACCATTAAAATTCCAATCGACGCAGTCATCAACTATGCCTATATAATCATTAACTTTTTCGTCACGCGTTATTGAGATATCATGTACAGAGGTTCGCTCGTGCAGTTCATGACATTCCGAAGTGGAAGATACACAAATTAATATCAAGTCGATATCGAATTATTACAAGAGTGTTCCCTTTTTTGAAATCGTTAGACGCGAAAAATTTGGCTTCAATTTTAAGAGAAAAATGAACAGTCGTTGCGAACGGGGGTAGACTGGTAGAAATGCACAATTCAGTTACCTTGGCCTTATATTTCGTGACACAGAAAAGAAACTTTACGTTCTCGTCCGATACCATAATGCACAAATACTAGTACAGATGTACTGAATTTCGGAGCGGATATAATTCCCAGTATAATAATTATTACATACGATAATTAGTTTAATTAAGGTTTTATACCGCAGATGGGTATGTACCCGAGTTAATGGGCGACACTTCGTTGTTCGGCATTTGTATAACACTGTGAATACTGTCGGTTAACAAACTCGTCGTTTGTGATGTTCACACGTTGTTGTTGTGTACTTATGCACGATAACAGTTAACCTTAAACAGTTAGCCAACGATTCACAATCCTCGGATTAACAGTGTTTACTGTCGAGGCAGCTCCACTTCCTTGGACGCATGGTCTTCAGTTGCACATAAATCGAG
Organism: Lethocerus indicus; assembly: GCA_019843655.1. NCBI lineage: Eukaryota > Metazoa > Arthropoda > Insecta > Hemiptera > Belostomatidae > Lethocerus > Lethocerus indicus. Next base: position 18,387,088 of record JACDQD010000011.1, read on the forward strand.
GCTATGAAAGTTTGTTGGGATATGAATTAAAAAAGAAAGAAAGTATTTGTAGCGGCAATCGAACTGTTGTCTCTTTCGCCCACAGTTCGTCGCTAACTTTGCTCAGGTGACCCGCCCATATCGGCATTACCATTAGCTCCTTTCTTTCTACAAAATTACAAACATTCCTCTTTAAATACACGCAGACTATCGTAGACAATACGTGTCTTCAATACTCGGTGATAAACCACGATTGATGCTGTTTTCGGCAGATCTTTAGAAAAAAATACTTCGCAGACCAATATAGTATCTGTTATCGAATCGGAAGATAGTATGCATACTGATATTTGAATTTTTAATATTACGAGGTATTTTATTCGATAATTTTAAATTGACATTTCCTTCATTTCACACTGCCTTTGTAACCTTCAATGTTTCCTTTCATTTTACGAATAATTCGATAAAGTCACCAATTTATAAACTTCACTTCGGTTGCGCGTGGGTTTCATGCGCCAATATTTTTCTTATTCTGGTCAACAGTTTATTTTCTGATTTAAAAACTCAACAAATTCTACAAGATGGTAGAGTTGGGAAAACGAGTCTTTGCAAGAGGTCGAGCGATAGTGACCCGGTTTGGAGGCGCGGTCTGCTCCTGCAGGTTTAGATGGTGAGCGGTCCCTCACTCTCTCTCTCTCTCTCTCTCTCTCTCTCTCTCTCTCTCTCTCTCTCTCCCTCTCTCCCTCCATCCCTCCCTCTCTCCCTCACTCGGCCGTAACAACGACTGTCCTTGGACAGTGTAATTGATGACATAAGCGACAGACAACCACTGCAGAACAAGCGGCCATAATAAGACCCCCCGGTTACATAGCATAGAGACTGCATACCCCTCAAGTGACCATCGATAAAGAGTACAATTAACCAACATAATGAGTTAACCGCACGCGGTTCACGATTTGCGATGACGTCAATTTGCAATTTCAATGAGGCGAACGTAAAAAGAAAAAGTTTTATGTATACGCTAATGACCAAATTGCATATGCAACAGTGAATCTTCGTTAGGACACATTTCTTCCAAAGATATAGAAAGAAAATTTACTCTCAATACTGATTTTCTTTAAATCTTACGTTCTGAACTAATTTCTTCGTCTCCACTTTGGGCTCCTTCTTGTCCGTCGGTTTCTGCCCGCGGATCTCTGTCAGGTACACTATTCCGATCTTACTATGTACGGAGTTCGTATAGAAACAGATCCAACTCAGAAATTCAATTTTACTGCGAGTTATATGACTCGCGTCCCGTTTCAACGGGAAAACGTTTTTCCATAAAACGGGTTTAGTATTTTCCGGCGCATTTTCGCAAGTTTAGACACGAAAGTAATTAAATTTTTCGGCCAAATACTAAATTCGACTTTATTGATCTCGGTATAATTGCGTGAGAGTTTTCGTCTGGAACTCCTGGAAAAAACTGTGACTCGTTTATAAAAAATGCCCGAACTTCCGAGCGCGAATCAAACAGCCGTCCGACTCTTCGTCCGGTTTGTAATTTGCCGAGACGATTTGTGAATTTCTTTCATTGGAGAAATGAAAAGCGAAACGCCGTGTGCCCAAACTGCAAGGTCTATGTTGGAGTTGGTGGGGACGGTGGAGGGGGCTCCGGCTGACCCAGTTCCTCGGGTCGGGCTAATGACCCCGCCACACCATCAGAACCGACACATGCCAAACTCCACGACACATTCTACAACACATTTTACAAATACCGGTCTAACACCACCATAAAGAGACAGAATTGATAATGGCTGAAATTATTAAAATTATTTTAATCAATTTTTTTACGGTAGGTTCGTGGTGTTTCTCTCTCCTCTCGCCGGTTTCGTCTTTTGCTAGACCGGTTTCGCCTGCTCGCCATCTTCAGTAGCGCTGTGTTAGTCACTCTCGGAACTTTCGATGCTTTTCGGGCATCCTCACCGCACTGTTACTTTCACCTGTACTGGTACAGTACAGTGCAGTGAGGATGCCCGAAAAACACCCAAAGTGCCAACAACAGTGACTAACCAGTGATGGCGAGCGGCCGAAACCGGTCTAGCGAAAGACCAAACCGGCGAGAGGAGACAGAAACACCACGAACCTACGGTATTCCGACCCCTCGCAGACCAAAAAACAGGTATATTAAACTAATTTTTTACGCGTTTTTTGTTCCTCGAGTTCTTGAAAACACATTGCTGCGATATTCTGTCCCCACTCGGTTTCGTTCTATCCCACATATGTTTAGGCTTTTCGCCAGGCACTGGTCGTGATCACTTGCCTCTTCTGATGCCTGATAAGCGGCCGAAAAGCCTAACTGAAGAAATACGTTGTACAAATACCGGACGAATCACGCGAATTGCGCAAGAAAGGTAGATTAAAATTTTATTATTTAAGTATTTACCGTACTCATTTTTTGTCCCTCGTGCGAAGAAACGAATAGCGACGATGTATAGTGTCTAGTTTAAATTGTGTCCCGGTCACGGGAACCTGTTTGTGGCGGTCTTTAAACGGCGGTACCGAAAATAAAATTCCTAAATGGTTACCGGAGCGTGTCTCCCCTCCGCTGTTCGCCAGTGTGCATCCCACACGCAGCCTTCTCACATGTCTTTCGTCGGTGTGTGAGTTTGGAAAATATATATCAGTAGAACTGCGATTTCGGCTTCCCTCCACTGTCGGTAGCATTCCTCCAGTAACATACTACTGTCAAGTAGTAACAGTGCAGTGACAGTGACGTGCGTCACCCGACTGTATTACTGACGGAATGTTACTATAATGAGTGATTTGGAATATTGCTGTTTATATACTTTCTATCACTACCCTTTAACCGCTAAATAAACCGCTCGTTACCTTTATTCTTAAATTTGAATACGATACCATAAATCAAAAATCAAGCCGTTTAAAAAATCCCCGACATCGGTCATAAACGTCAATTACTGCCAGTTAACTTCAACCACTGCAGTTGAGTACATATTCATTCACATAATTTTGAAAATTGAGGGAAAAAGTAGGTCCAACGTCCATTCGAGTATATTGCACGAGCCTGGACAGCTCAACAGCTGTAACTGTACAGTTACAATTACTGTAATTGTAATTTTCTGTTAGCGTAGATAACATTAAACCCCCTAATGGTGGCGACACGTGAACACTGCATTTACGCTAGTCCGTATACATAAAAGTTTAAGACCTTCATAATTTTTAACTGGTCGTTTAATTTTTGTTATTATTACAGGATGTTATCATTATTTCCTAGTACAATAGGAGAAAACTTGTTTACGTTTTTTTATTGTGTTCAAAGTACGCCGGAATGGGGAAAATGAATTGTTCCCAACACTCATAAAGACAGTGTAGTGGACGGTTGACTTTCTTAATTATTCATTTAATAAATTATATATAGTATAATAATTAAATCGTTAAGGGTGTTCCCCTCGAACCCCTTCGAACACCCTCCTGTCCAGTGGTGTAGACCCAAATAGCATGTTATTGAGTATACTTTTAAGCTGTCTGTAATGTGTCCAACAGACCGGTCTGCTCTGTACAGCATACGACTGTGCACTCGACCCGTCCGCAATTTTTTTTCTTTTTCTTCCCCGCGGCAATTTGGCAACATTCGTCGCCCTCTTTATTATTCCCGTCGGCCGGGTTTGTTTTTGTGCGCCGAGAAAAACAAAACTTAGACGAATAACAAAATTAAAAATTTATCGGCCCGGTCGTCCGGGCCCGGGCCTGCGGCACCGCCCGGAAACAATTAAATATGCCGATTTTAATAATAGAAAGTGGTTTGGGGACGGGCGAGCCGCGCCAAAGTTGAAGTCCGCTAGATATCGTCGTGCCAGCTTTGGCGGTCCTCTCGGACATGTCGCAGCAGACGTGTCCGGTGCGTGTTCCAGCCGCATTCCGACAGATATTATTCGGCCGGACGGCAAAACGGGAAGTGGCCCCATCCATACCTAGCATTCGATACACGCACTTATCCCGGCAATTCGCCCTATGCCAACTTCCTCCTAGTCGGATTGTTTCCAGTCGCGGACTTGAATCCGGACGCCGGAATTGTCGTGTTTTAAATTTTGGCCCGAATGTACGTTGTCATCGCCGTTTCGGTAGAGATACATACGATTTTGCTAGACCGGTTTCGGCCGCTCGCCATCTTCAGTAGCGGTGTTAATCACTGTTGGCACTTTGGATGTTTTTCGGCCATGTACTGAGACAGTACAAGTGACAGTGATAGTGCAGTGAGGATGCCCGAAAAACATTCAAAGTGCCAACAGTGACTGACACCGCTGCTGAAGATGGCGAGCGGCCGAAACCGGTCTAGCAAAAAACGAAACCGGCGAGAGGAGACAGAAACACCACAAACCTACGGTATTCCAACCCCTCGCAGACCACAAAACCGGTATGTTAATCTGATTGTTACATTAGCCAGGAATCCATGGACTATAAAAAATGTCTTCTGTCTCCTCTCGCCGGTTTCGTCTTTTGCTAGACCGGTTTCGCTTGCTCGCCATCTTCTTTAGCAGTGTGAGTCACTCTGGCACAAGACCATCGGGTTGGCCGTGCTAACAGCATCCTATATCTTTCAACTAGTATGTCCTAGTAATAAAGATTTTTTTAATAAATGAAAATTCCACATTTTATATTTGAAAGTCGTGTGACATTTTGTTGTTTGGTACAATATTGTATTGGTAAAAAGAGGATCGATCCTCTATCGAATGTCAGGCATTCGTGTTTACCGAGTTGTATCTGGTTGACCCCAATTTCTCGTGTGTCTGCAGAACACGTGCTCTCTGTCTGCACTATGTCGTCACTCAGTGCCGCGCCTGTGCGTCAGCGTGCGTGCGAGCGAGGGCGTGGTTTCCTCTGAATTTTTGATCTTGACAATGGAGCCGATTCAACCCTCACGGTTAGCTCGCTTGCAGCCGCTAATTTGTCCCTATTTCTAACGCCGGCCGCAGTACATTTACAATTTGTTGTAGCACTTTTCGAGGAACAATCTATTTTGAAATACCTATTTTGCCAGGGTTTGGAACATCGTAGTTTACATTATATTCTGTCTCTTGTCTCTTGTTTCGTTGGCTAGACCGGTTTCGGCTTCTCGCCATCTTCAGTAGCTGTGTCTATCGGCATGGTGGCGAGTCACTTCGGCACATAAGCAGAACAAGGATAGAACATATATATACACATATATATATATATATATATATATATATATATACATACATATGACAACAAACAAAATAACCTTCAAAGTACAAGTGAAGTCTGCCCCACAAGTATCCCATGTGCCAGAGTGACTCACCACGATACTGACTATACTGAAGAAATCGGTCTATCAAAAGACCAAACCGACGAGAGGAGAAAGAATATCTAGAAAACTATTCTTCCACGCCCGACTTAATGTATTCAGGTTCCTCCAAATGTAGGCTAAACTTGTTCTAAAACATCTAACTTCGGGTGGGATCGCGTAATACTGTCGGAATAGGGGATGTTTCCCAGTGATACGGGAATAAATAAGTCGTAGTCATAAGGACGAAAAACCCACCTTCGGGTAAACGGAGGACTCCGAGTTGATCTGATATTGGAACCGATAAGAGCTCCGAAGTGTCGAAATCGGACAACACCCTGGTGGGCTCCTGAGGGAAAAACCTCGGGTAGGATAGCAGGGAGTCAACCCCTGCTGGCCGAGGTTCTTCCGACCGGAAGTTAGTGGTAATTCAAGTTCCGGTAGCTGAAAAGTTGGCTGTTGGGAAGATGGCCTGGCCTCTGTAAATATGTCTGTAATATGACGGTAGGCCGTTGGTCGTATTGTGAAATGATATTTATTTTTATGCCCGCCGACCATGTGTCCGACCTGATTTGCCTGTGTCCCCGTCTGGGCGTTCGCACAGGACGAGTGGGCGTCTCCCCTAAACCCCCTCCCCACGATCCTGATCTTGACAATGGCAAAGGAAACACACCCTCCAACTTGACTCTTGCCGTGTCCCCCTTCCTACGGTCATTTGCATACCGTATACCAGTGAAATGTATATTCTCCATATTCGACGGTACGGTATTTCGTTGAGTTAAAGGTAAAAGTAACTTAAAACTGTCAGACAACGGGACCGACAACTATACCGCTTAAGTAAAACAATATTATTTTTCTTTAAAACGAAAGTGAGCACAAATTTACAGCAAATTGTCTAAAAAAGAAACTGTCCGCCGTATCGAATGTTGCTGTTGTTAGCGCATAACTTTGACGCGTAAAATTTTCAATTCGTTGCAGTGTCATTTCTCTTCCTTCCGGAGTATCTTTATCAAATTTGAATCCGTCAGCGGAGTTTAGCCCGAATGTGGCCGTATTAAATAGTGTTTAGACAGGCCGTTCTAAAGCGGTGTGCGGATAGGGGCCGCGGTTGGCGGCAGATGGCACGATACTTTCTTGTCTAATAACCGTCACTTTTTCTTTTTTTCTGATCCCCTCTCGAGATGATATCTCGAGGGGGCAACGTCCCGTAAGTGGGGTCACTTCTGACGGTTTAATCCTACGGGTTTTTCTTAGGGACGGGGCCGTCGACAGAGCTCGGTCACCGGGAATTTTTATTCTGTAAACGACGATAAGGTTTATCCGGCCCGAGCGGGGAACGCTAGTGATGTGGCCGTTCGCATTGCGGATACAGCAGTAGCAGAGCTTAAGTTGTACAAAGGGTTAATAATCTGGAATAATTCTGGTTGCCATGCGTGAATATTTTGCTCTCCAAACTGCCTGTTGACTGGTGACAAAAAATATAGGTACCGAATGTGGTCTTAAAACTGAAAATATTGTACATACAATAAAGGAATATTCATTCATTTTTATGTAAATAAATATTTTAACCATAAATAAGAAAAGCTCATGGAAACTAGAAGAGTAGAAAGCCACAAACCGCTAGATTGAATGAAATCTACAAAAATACTTTTTATAGTGTTCTAGAATTGAAAGCAGTAAGTTAATGATAAACATTTTTAATTGTTTAGTCGGGAGTTCGAGCTCGGTAATCTGTAAATTTATTATGTATTATATCTTTATGTATAAAAATGGCTGTATACATGTATTGAAACTGATCCCAGTGAAGCCCAGATGACGTGACCTTGTAGTGACGGAATAATGATAGAATCATTTTCTTTCCTCCAATCGCTTGTTCGGTCCTATGCTAGACCGGTTTAGGCCTCTCGCAATCTTCAGTAGCGTTTTCTGTATTAATACGGCGCCCGGGTTCCGCCGAACACCAACTATATTCCAAGCCTTCGCGGACCAAACTTGTTATCTTGAATTAATTGCCCGGAAAACTCTCATAGGTTTCTCATAGGCCATTAACGGAGTAATGGAGTACGGCTTGTATGTGTAAACTTCTCAAGTCGATTATTTTATCTACTACCGACATACTTTTCTTTCGTCAGGCAAAATTAATATCGGACATCTGACGTGTGTAAGACGCATGCAAATTTCGCTCTCATTACTGCCTTGGCGATTGGTTCTTAAAAATTAATGGGCCGAACTCTTTATTATTTCTTCATCGCGGGCTCATTCTTGCAACCGAGCGACCCGAGGACCCTATCCGAGTTGATGATACTTGAGCTTGGTAGTTGGGAAATTTTCTTCTCGATTCCCCTCCGCGATACCATTGTTATTGTTCTCAACGGCCGGTTGTTATTATACCTAACGGGAGGAGTCTGCGGTGACGCAGGTGACGTCTAGGGCACGTAGGCGTGCACTATTACATCACCGGTCCTATTCATTATTGTTCGGCTTCCCGCCTCCTAGAGTCAGTATACTTAACCGTTGTACAAAGCATCCTGTCGGTACTTTCACGGCTGCCGTTTTAAAAGTAAACCTCTTCTCGGAACGTTACCTTGGAAATTTAATGGCGACACCATTACAGACGATGTAGCGCTGCCACTGTGCCGTTACTGATACGAGAAAGTCGTCTGTATTCTCGGCAAGAAATAGACCACCTACGGTCTGTGAAGGTTTTTAATACCTGGAATACCTGTTCGGTCGAGTCACGAGACGACTGGGGGGTAGTTGCCATACCTGCACGCTCATGCAAAGAGTGAACAAAATTTATGCTCGATTCATTAGATCGAACTACCTGCAAAGCGTCGCATAACGTTAGACCTGCGAATGCGTATCGAAGTAATAAAAAATATATCGTTCTATATGAATACTTCTCTCATCGTGTCACATACTTCGGCCGTATGAATCACATAAAACTCCCGGGCGCACTCGTGACTTCAGCAGTAATATTGCTGAACGATTATAAGCACAAATTCTAATATGACACAGTAAATAACATCCAGGGTGTCTCGAATACCGGTTCCTAAAGTTTCATTCCTAGTCTTTCACCCCCGCCACCGGCCTTACGTCGAAAAGTGGCTTCTTTATCGGGAGAAGCAAGAGACGTGAAAACATTCCGCCGTTGCGGCTATAACCATAAAGGTTGATTGTACTATAAATTAAAAATTAAAGGCCTAATGTAATGATAGGGGCCCGCGGAGCTTTTGTTGGCCAACCGTCGAGAGAGTCGGGCACCGGCGGTTAAACGGGAAAAGCGGTTTCCCAGGGCGGCGGTGTTATGATTTTTCATTGTGCCTCGGATGAGAATGACCCAGTGGGAAGTTTCCCTGCGGTTCGGTTGGGGCGACACAGCCAAGGACGGCGGCCCCCTACCATTCCACACTGGTCCAATTCCTCGGGCCAAGGAAGGTCCTTCACCTCCCTCTCTCTCCCTCTATCTCTCTCTCTCTCTCTCACTCACTCTCCCCCCGATTCATCCACTCCGTCACAATCACCATTATTTATTACCAGCTGGAAGAGAGTGTATTCCCCCAGCGCGCACGTAGAATAATGTATCCGCCTCTTGCGCGTACCGTGTCCTCTTACGATTCGGAGACTCTTCAAAGGGTCATTCGCTTTTCGTTTTGGTCCATTCAGTGAAAGTGCGCCCGGTTCTCTGAAATTATTTCCCCTTCATCTCGGGCCCATTCTTGCCCTCCCTTCTCTCCCCACAAATCATCGCAAATCATATATCAAATTAAAACAGAACACTCTATCAGAACTCTTGGTAAATCTCGATCTCTCAATAACCCATGAATGCTTCTCCTTTGTAATATTGCGAATGAATGACCACCACGATTTCTTTCGATTTAGTTAATTCTCTCTTCTGAAATTTTTGCTCTTAATGCTGCCTTAGGTATCCTTTTCCTCGGTTCCGACCACGGAACCCTATCCCTAACCAGTAAACGAATTTTATGGTTTGCTTATTGACCGAAACGTAAAGGCCGATCAGTTAAATATTTTCAGCTAGTAGCGAGCGCTTGAAGCGTGGCCGTTTCGTTGCTAGATAAAAGCTTAGACAGATTTTTATCCCGTCCGACAAAAGAAAATTCTTATTTACGTGTATGAGAATAGCGCAGTGGGAAGTTTCCCGGTGCCGCCGCTGCATTGGGTGCCGTTGGCAAGGACGCGGTCTTTTATTACGTTCGGTTAATTAGCCCGAAGGTCTTTGACCTCGTAATTTTGTCAGATTTCCATCATCGGCGCGTTGTTCGCTTTGGGGGCCCGTTTACCGGCACGCTTGGGATACTCCCCCGATCGTAAATAAATAATGCGGTAAACAATAACGAGCTGCTCTCACGGCCAGTGCCCCTGCTACCCGCGGGCCCTAGCTCTTCCTCTTAAACGAATTGAGAGTCCATTGTCCAGATTGTCCATTTCCTATTTTTATATCATATACTTGCTGGCTAGAAGAAAAGCACTGAAGCCCCGTCACAAGGAATAGAACCATTTTGACGGATGGATGGAAAGGACAGCCTTTTTTTTAGTTCATTCTATTTTATCTAACATAACTGTCATGACAGTGCAAACGAGATGCCCCACAGCCATCCAAAGTGACTAACACCGCTACTGAAGATGGCGAGCAGCCGAAACCGGTCTAGCGAAAGACCAAACCGGCGTGAGGAGACAGAAACACACGAAATCTGGGGGGTACTACTCCCCTACGCGGTTTGTCGGAGAAATTACCAGGTCATGTGAGACGGCCCCTGTGTGGTGGTCGCGGTGACCGCTTACCGCGTTATTATCCGGCCGATTAGGAAGTGGTAAATTACACCGTACGGGGCAACTCCGGTAATGAACCCAACTTTCAGCCGTACAATTGCAAACAGTTGCAAACCGAACGCCATCATCACCGGCGGCAACAAGGTCGTCCAATAACATACCACGAGTTGACTAATTTAATTTTCAACTGCGGATTTGCAGGACGCATCCAACGGCAGAAATCTTACTAATACTCCTTTGATGAACTTTAATATCTCCCAATAGAAAACTTGTTCTAAAGGAGAGCGGCCATATAATATTTTCATGAAATTAAAGTCGAAATGTAATTGAATTAATTCTTCTCTCTCCAAAATCAATCGTGTCTTCAACAAGTATCTACCTGTCATCTATATACCGTTAAAAATATACTTTTTATAACTGTTTTATTGTCACAACTATAGAATACGATAAGCGATATTGATGATCGAGTAGCACTATTAACGTGCAGACAATAACGGAGGAGAAACCCACTGGCTTTTTCTAAAATTTTATTTATCTATTTTTCTGGCATATTTATGATACGTGACCACTTCCTTTTCAGGCGTCTATAAGGAAGATGTTATATTATGTTGTCTATTTCCCGCTTTTTTTCGGTTTGTTTTATTACTCCTTATCTATTTGGATTTATTTTATTTATATTATTTTTAAATACACGTCAACTAGGACAGCAGGAAGATATAAAATGGAAGGGGGAAAACTGTAGGGGCTAGGTTGGATAGTTTTGTCGGTGTGATTGGGCCAATGCCAGAACGAGCATTAAAGAGGCACACTAAGGACACTCGGTGCAGGCTGCAGCAAAGGCTAACCTTCTGCCAAACCACTGGAGCCGCTACACATTTTCCCAATCGCTTTTCCTACCTCTCAATTCTAAGTCTTCACTGAAACGTAACGGAAAATTTAAAAAAATATATAGCGAGCCAAAATGTGAAATGGATAACAAACAAATTTAAATATCTTCATTAGCGTCAGCAGATTAGTGAGGCATATAAATTTCCGGTGGTATAAGATAAGAACGGTTTCGGTCTCTCATCATCGTCAGTAGTTTTCGATTGTGCCACAGCATCCTGTCACCCATACGCCACGTTTTACGTATTAGATTGTTAAAAACCAATAAAAAGCAACAAGTGCATTTAAATAAGAGAATATCTAAAATGCGTTGGACCAGCGTCCGTTCACCATTTAAATTACATACCTCCAGTGCCAAGAGATTCGTGCAGAGAGGCCGAGGTGGTTCGATTCCACTTCGCATTGATTAGAGGGTATCGAATTACTCCAGAACACTCTACTGGATAACTAGGTATATCTCGAATATGTCTCTGTATACTTGCATAGCACTTCTGAATACCTCTTGGAATTGTGTAACAGTATGACTAATATGAGAAACCATCGTGAAAAGAATTTTTTTTAGTTCATTCCCTGTTCCTGGTTGGCATGTGTGAAACTTCTGCTTTCGATTCTGACTGGCGACCGGTTCTTTAAACTTAAGTTCTGTGCTAATTTATTCCTCTTCATCGTGGCTCTTCCTCATTCCCGCGTTAGGCACAATTTTGTGCCTTGTTTCTCTGCGATGACAGTGTACGAACTCTGAGACCGACCGAACCAAGGAGCGGTCCGTAATGTTTTCAGATTGCGCCGAAACTCCGTCTATCCGAGAGAATAACGTCCGGTCATTGGAGATTTATTGGGCCGATAACATCGCGCTCCGCATTGCAACAAATTGCAATTCCTCCGTCCGTAATTGAGGCCTGTCTGATTTGGTTTTCGTTGAGTAAACTCCGCCGGTCGGAAAAAGAAGGGCCTTCTCGGCCTCGACTTCTGTCGGGCCGCAACACGGGTAAATATTGCGCAAGTGAAGAAAGTGAACTGCCGGCGACCGTACTAACTGCCGGCCGTCCAACCTCTGTCCGTTATTTCATTTATTTACCAAATAGACCGGGGGCGTCTCTAGTTTTAGAGCCACGTTAAAACATATGTCTTATGTCTCGTAATAAATTGGAAGCGGCAATTTTCCGAATCTCAAAAATACGATACACTGTCTGGCGTATCGATGTCATTATGAACGGCGTTTATTATTTCTATCGCTCATAAATAACGGAGGGGGAATGTTTGACAAATAAATGATCTGCAAATATGATTTGTATGATGAGGAACGTACATTTACAAGATTAATTAGATTTTTTTATACATTATTAGAGTTTAATATTTCTATAGCTCCACTGTGGCTTAAATACTTGAGGGAAAATTTGATAAATTAATTAGGCGGTATCCCGTTACGTCCAGGTACAGAGCGGAGGCCAAAAAATTCGGGAAAGCTCCGGTCTAGAGTCCAACGGAAGGTGGGAAATGCAGTGGGGCCGGCGTTGGAAAAACCGTTGGCCGTATAAGCGCCGGGGTGCGATGAGCGCTCTGAATCTAATATTAGTTTAAAGGGCAGTTGTATTTGATACTGGCCAAGTGCGCGACAGTCCCCGTTCAATGCTATATGCTAGCAATCCAAATGTCAACTTGTTTTCTCGCCCCCTTCTTGGACAACTCCAAGAAGCTTTCTGGACAGGCGTATCACCTTCTCCGATATATATCCGTCCCGGCTCTCCAATTCGTCATTGCGACTTATTTACTTTTTCGGTCTGTTTTCTTTTCGGCCACTTTCGAATTGTACGCCCTCAACACTGGCTCCTCAACCCGACTTAAAAACCGTAAATTTGGCCGTTACTTAAACGGACATCGATATTGACCTTAGCCAAAAAAGCTTGCAATTGAAACTTTTATACGGCATTTTACTTAACCGAGATATAAAATGTCGAGTATTTTGTCATTGAGACAGGCACAGCAGGAGCATTTATTTGTACAAGATAACCTGAATCCTTGATATGCGTTTTAAGATGCATCTCAATGATAAAACTCAGAATTGGAAGGGGCAATTGGTTAAACACACACAGACGAACACACGTATACTTAAAGTAGTGTATAGACTTATATATTAGCTGTAATAAATAGGTGGGTAAGAGGACAGGGACATATGGCAGTCTGGGGGAATTGATGTGAATGTCAGAGATGATAATTCTCACTCGCTTATTGCTATTAAACTAAACCGGTTTCAATTTCCAACCACCGCCGTCGGCATTCCATCTCTAATACAGTTTACCTGTTACTAATACTACGTATATATACGTTCCATAGCTCTATTTAACTAGGCGCATAAGAGGATAGGGACATGTGAATGGTAGTCTGAGAGAATCATAGTTTAGCTTAAGACCAAATAAGCGAGTGGAGGCATTGCAGTGATGACAGAATACGGCATCATTTATTGTTTTTTATTGCTTTTAAATGTAATTGTGTAGTAATATGATTGTGAATATATTTTAAAGTGTACTTTTATATTCAATCCCCCTTTCAATAATAATTAGCATTAGTTAATCGTGATTTTAATTACTGGTTTTTATTTTCAGGTGAGTGCTCTTTTGATACATTTGCGGTCTCTATCACCAGTGGTACGTAGCTCTATTTAAAAATTTAATAAAGTTTAATAATGCAATAAAACATTTAAAGTAGTCGATTTTGTGTTCAAATAATAACACTTTCGTGAAATTTCTGAACGCCTTGCGTATATTCAAAACGTAGTTTCTTGTTACGGAGACTAGAAGGTTGAAATTGTTCTTATCCGAGCCAAAGAAGGTTGTTGTCCATTATCTGTTTATTGATTGCTCGAGGATTCTTATCAAGGCTTTTGTCTCAAGGTGCATCTTCGTCGAGTCTCGCGGCGCTTTTATTTAAATATTGCAGCGACGAAAGCGTTTCCGCATCGGGATTTCATAGTGAGACTGTCGTTCTCAGTTTTTGTGATAGGCGCCAAATTTCTGGGTGTTCGTTGCTAAACGGCGGTCTGTATAGAAGAATAATCCAAAAAAATCCAACATATTTGTTCCGTGGGAATTAAAATTCTGCCTGTCATCCGGGTCAGCGCTTTAACTCAGGGGAATTTTTCCTTCACAATTATTCCAATCTCGGAAAGCTAATCTGATTATGCATGTGCATGTCGGTTGTATCGGGAGCAGCCGAGGGTGAATGGGTTCCTTCCAGTCTCATGGGACGGAGATCACGTGAACTCGGGTCGGAATTTAAAACGTTTTTAAGAAAAAACGGTAGATTCGCATACGCCGTATTTAATGTTTACAGCGAATTTTAGTTGTGAACGACTGCGGTACGTCTGGATTCTCCATTCTGTTTGGCATGTGCGATAGTTCTGCTCTCAATAGGTTCATCAACCTTTCGTTCTGAAGGAACTGAATCGTTCCTTCTTCCCGCGAATTTTCCCCAACGAGACTCCTGCTGGCTTCCTCGCGAAATGCGTCCGAACCTCGCACAGGGAAAACCCCGTCCACCCCTCCCGAAATAGTGAACCTCCGGTAAAAAAAACCCTCCCTGAGAGAGATGCCGAAAGAGAATATGGTTTATATAAAGGGAATATGGAAACGAAGCCACATTTATGCACAGTTGATCACTGTCCCCTTTGAAAGTGGGACGCGGGGCCGCGTCCGCCGAAGAAGAGCCGTTATCTTTGCTCGAAACGAAACCAAAACATGTATAATACCCCGGCCCGTGTATAATGAGAGTCAATGTCATTCCGGCCATACATCTCGATACATCTTCGAATCGTCGCAACCGTTTAAATGGGGCGAAACTTCAGGCACCGAGGATGCTAAGAGGAAGGCACGACTCACAATGTCTACAAATAAATTTGATTTAGGGGAAACTGACAACAAATTATACGCAATTACAACACTATGACGGAGAACAGAGAAGAACTGACCAAAGCCAGCATGTAACCTTGCAATATTCAACTGACACTGAACATGTAAAATTAGAACGCATGTCAGGAAACAATCTGGAAACATTAAATAATACAATAAACGTTCCTCGCAAAAACAAAGTTCCCGGGGGAAACTGTATATCGGCGCATATCGGCCAAGACAATTTGCGCGTTGTAAAAATGAAATAAAGATAAAACATATTGAGTTGATGTATTAAAACACCAAAATATATTCAGCCGGGGGGGGGGTTAGGTATCAGGATAATTGCTTGTTTTATTTTCTCATAAATGGATTCTCTACATATTTGGGATTTTCGGGTGATATAAGATTAAAGCCAAACAGTGAATCAAAAAGTAGGTTTGTTTTATGAATTCATAAACACATTCTGATAATATGAGACGCTATTCGTTAATACAACACTTCATATAAATTTTTATCATTGTGAATTTTAATAAGTGACAGTTACAATTATGATTGAAAGAGATTGCTTCCGTCATTTCGATGTTGTATTTTGCCCTGTAGCGGATCAAATGTATGAATTGCGAGTGACGACGCCGTTCCTAACACTATCAATTACACCATCAATTGCTTTTGTTCACTATAGACCCGATGAATAGGGAGAGCGCGATGTCATCCCCAGCCAATGACGTCCAATCGATAGCTGCTTATCCCGGACCTAATCTCATCGTGTACGGGCATCTGGACCGGTTTCTGTTCGTGTTTTCGTCGGGAAATTGATTGGGGAATCCGGAGCCGTTGGGTCTGCAAAGTGTAAAGTCTCCCTAAAATCGCCGTATCCCGCTAAGTACCGCGTCGCGTCGCACTGACGGGGAGAAACCTGGCATTGGTAAGACCATAACTTGACCAGAGATAGTCGAAGCGTTATTTCTTTTCAACTCGCTGGTTTCGGATGTTCGCCCCGATTAGGATTAAAAGGACTGTAGCACTATGTATAGAACCAGGAAACCCGACTGAAGTTCAGGTTTAAGTACCGTAGTTTTATCGATCTTCCGTCTCTGGTTTGGCCTTTCGCAAGCTCGGTTTTGGCCGCTCGCCATCTTCAGTAGTATCCTGTCGGCGAGGTGTCCGCATTTTTACTATTGTGGTCTTAGTACAAACCTATGAAATCTATCTCTTGCGTTGATTTTGGAAAATTTTACTTTCGACCCAGAATACCACGTCTTCTCAGACGTCATAACGGATATTACAAACTATTTACATTTAAGGTTTTTTCAAATTCATTCTCCCCTCTAAAAGGTTCAAACTCCGCTGGTAATCCTAATTTCCATTCAATTACAAACTTGAATCTGTCGCAAGGACATATATATATATATATATATATATATATATATATATATCCCCAATGGTATTAAATATATTATTAGGTCGAGTCATAAGTAACTTCCGATGCAGCTAAGTACAATCTATTGTTCGTATCTACCCGCTATGAGTTACCGTGACAAAAAATTTTTGTTTTCACTATATAGACGAGACTTCAGATAATCTTTTGTTAACTGTTTTTGTGTTTTTTTTTGGTAAACGTTACGTTAAACTGTTTTTTTTAACCTCCGAAATGGAGAGTCAAAAAGTACATATTCGTCGTGTAATGCTTTGGGAATTTAAACGAGGCAATAGTGCTAAGGCGAGAGCTGAAAAAATATGCAGTGTATATAGTGAATGACTAATAACTGATTGGGTAGTTAGAAATCGGTTTATAAAATTCCGTTCCGGATATAAGACCTTAAAAGACTTTGACTACAAACTTTTAAAGGCGATATTGGAGCAAAATCCGCGTCAATCGACAAGAAGTATAGCGGAAAGGTCGAATACATCACAATCGACTGTTGACCGCCACCTGGAGAAATTAGGGAAAATTACGAGTTACGAGTTCGGGTACCCTCACAATCCACAGCGAGGGTGGCTCGAGAAGATATTCTTCTGCTCGGACGGTCAGTTATACCACAACCACTTACGCCCCGGATCTTGCCCCGACGGACTACCACCTTTTCTGTTCGCTACAAAACTTTTTGAACGGAAAAACCTTCAATTCTGAAGAGCAGGTCAGGCCGGCCGTCGAAAACTTCTTCCAGTCCGAACCAACCACATTTAACAAGGAAGGAATTAATAAACTGCCAGGAAGATAGGAGATGAAGGAGGAGAGGAAGGTTTATAGATAGTAGTGGTGAATGCATAATAAATTAATATAATTTTGTTATTCAATGGGAGAAAAATAAATGTCTGATAAAAAAAAACGGAAGTTACTTATGACTCGATCTAATAATAGCCGTAATATACCCTTTTAATACTGGTATATACGGCACGTAGGTTGTATTGGGAAGACGGTATAAGACAGTCCCGTAGGGGTGGGTCTGCCACGTGTAGCCGGAGGCCCACTCGAGCCACCCCTTCCCGCGCCCTCTGAAAATCCACTCACGACCCTCCCCCTCAGCCCACTCACTACACCCCCCCCCCCCCCGCACTTCTACACGCTACCCCATTACAACACGAATCCCACCTTCACCACTCTAACGCGGAAATGAATCGGGCCGAAAGGGGTTTCGCCCTCAAAAATGAAAATTTATAGCATTATATATAGTCACGCAGAAAGTATAAATCGGACCAGACATGATGCGATTGGGTTAACTAAGTAATTGCGGAATTCACCAACAAGTGGCGTTGTACATATTTTTAAGTACGTCAACATCTTTGCAAAGATAAAGCCGTAGATGGTTTTGAATGAACGTATAAGATACATGCAGCTTCTCTGCAATGTCCCTTGTCGAACTATGGCGATCCGAATCGATAATGGCCTTTATTTGGTCATCATCGACCTCCACTGGACGTCCAGAGCGCTCCTCATCTTTTAATGATTTTTTGAGCCCGTGAGGCATTAACACCTTTGCGAAAATAAAACAGCAAAATCTGACGGAAACGCTCACCGTGTTTTAGCTTTTTATACACACACACAATTCAACTGGTCAATGTAATTTTGACTGAATGTTTCATAAAGGACCAAATAATAAAATATCGAAGAATCTTATCTGTGCAAAGATGTTGACATAATTAAAAATATGTACAACGCCACTTGTCGGTGAATTCCGCAATTACTTAGTTGTCAACCCAATATATCGAGCCAGTATCATAGAGATCTAAAAATCATTTTATTTTTAAACATAATTTTTTCAGTTCGTTCTCTATTCTACTCAAAAGATAGCCGACATACAAAAAAAGTTGAATATTATTTTATAATTTTGGTTTTATAATATATGTTTTAGTAATATGCTCGGAGTAATGCGTCCACCTTGCCAGCCTAATACCGATCCTACAGTCAGTGCGATATTGTCGATCTGTGTGAAAATAATATTGGAAAAACCCTTAACGGCGGCCTTGATCGTACTAAAATAAACTAGTTGAAGAATATAATTTAAAATTCTAATTGGAGGAAAATTCGGTCGTGACAGATTCTGATTTCGAAATTCCATTTAAGTTGTTACTCTTCCAGGAACGTGCTCTCATTATAAATTGGCGCTTTGCCACTCATATTTGGGAGCGGCGGACTTATAGCTGCAAAATTCTGTCGGCAAACTATTTCTGTTCAAGGTAGAAGCCACCTAATTGGGTTCTGGAGAATATACTTACTGGAGTTTGTCCAATCCTTTCGGTTTTCCTTTATTTTTCATTCAATCACAAAATTAAACATATAAAAAGGGAGATGCTGTTCGTAAACTCCAGACAATTTAAAAGTGAAATAAGAATACAATCTGGAAACACGTAGCTGGGGCAGTTTTTCTTTGATATTTTTTTCATTTTGTAGCACTAGACAGGGGAGTCGGGACAAGTGTTCAACTTGACACTGGGTTGGACCAAGTGTTAGGCGTTGCCCAACAACGCCTTCGACATCTCCCCCGCTCCCACTTTCACTTCGCATAACACATCCTACCCCACCTGGGGTTAACAGTTTCGCAAAAATCTTTAATTCTCCATCCCTGTAAACCTAGTAAACGATAAATTATTTAAAATGCAATAATTCACTCTTACTCTGAGGGAAAAATACGCTATGTTTAAACAATCCCTATTTCGGGCTGTCAGGCAGTATTTAGGTATTAGATAAGTTCCAAGTTTCTTACATGATCCAAAAATACATCTGTTTCACTAGAGGACAGTGTACCATCTGTCTTAGGGCGCTATTAGCGTTAGTGGATTTTACCATATACACCCCCTACCCTTACTTAAGTTATATGTTCAGAATAACCCTTGAGGCTATCATGTTCAGCCAGCATCGATAGTGAAGCGCACATTATATGCGGCGAGAGCCGCTCTTGCGACATCTCTCAGCATCGTATTAACTTCTCCGCCTTTCGCACCTCAGCTTTGAAACAGATATACCCTTCATTTCTATCCACCTTTCAGTCTCTCGATAGATCCATATTTTCTCACTCTCCTGTCGTCCGACAGGACCGGTTTTCCTACTCATAGTAAACCATGAGGAGTCATAACTTCAGTCCTTGACAAATATTGTATAACATATGATGTTAGAAACACAAATAGCAATTAAGGATTAAAGAATAATAACTTACCCAACGAAACACAGTTGTTGACCATGATCAAAACACGTAAAGCGTGAGCGGACATGTGGTAGAACAGCGTTGGGAAATTCAAAATTATAATGCAGTTCGTTTACTCGAAAAAAAAATGTGGGTCACATAAATGGAATAACGGATTAATCTCTTGCCCGGATTTTCGACTGATACGGTCTAAAAAAATATATGGCGTGCATTGTTCACGGCGGGTTCAATGCCGTTGTGTGAACGACGAGTTATTTTCCCTCGATTACGGGTGTTTCTGTTTTTTTTTTGGACGTTCTCAATTTTTGGACGGTGACAACCGTTATTCTAATTGGACGGGGTCCACTTGGCGGAAGCGTGACGCAACCTCCGAGCCTCTGAGCGCCGAGTTGATACTTGTTAAGTGCTGTTCGGACTTAGCAGCCAAGTGTAGAAAGTGGTCGGTGCCGGCCGGCAAGATCGTTAACAACCGGTCAGTCCGGATTCGAACGAAAATGAAACTTATAACGTCAGCGCGTATTTTTTTTAACATCTCTTCTCTCTCTCTCTCTCTCACGAACTCCTTTCTTCAGTCCCCCGTTCCAGAGCAGCATGTTTCTTCCAAGAGCCGTATGCGTTTATGCAACCCTAAATGATTGCGGGCCGCGGACTTCTCCAGCCGGCTTTCACCCGGGGGCGGAATCCGGGCCCCCTCATCCAATCGCCCGATAAACAGACCGGGAAACAAATTGCGCATCCCCAAGTCAAGCTAATGAGCTTAATTAGATTACTTTCCAATTGGTTCAAACGCGGTAGCGATATAATCCGTTTTGGATATGGGTGAAAGTGAGGCTTTCGGTAATTCCAGTAGGAAGATTTTTGTCATGGAAAACCTGTTTGGCAATTAGAATCGTATCGCCTAATATTGCAAAGTCCTTCGGTATATATTTTGAATATTTGAGTATTTAATAATAGGCTCGATGCCAGTGCCTATAAATGGTTCAATATAAACAATATTTCGCAAATTATTACCACCTTTTTGTAATTGGCAATCAGTAAGATTGCCCCCTAGTTAATTTAATCTCATAACGAATAAACGGGTAGATGTCAGAAGAAAGATGATTACCTTAGAGCCAAGTAGTCGATGTATACCGACTATGACAAATGTGTTAATAAACATATCTTAAAATGTCCAATTATTACATACTATTTACTTTTAATATGAAAATGTTTCAGACAATATTTCCCTTATTGTTTTAGAATGTCCAGGTGTAATTATAACATAATGGTACATAAACATTATAACGTAGTATTCGCGATCTTCTGTCGCCTCTCGCTGGTTTGTTCTACCGAAAGACGAAAAGAGAAAATTACGGTATTACCATTCGCAAACCGCAAGACAGGAAATCAAAAATAAATTTCTGTCGGTCAATACTCTATATTGGTTTGTAGTAATAAGGGTAATTGTAGATTTGCTTGTACAGGCTCAAATTCAATTCTAGACGCATAGAGCATATTGTGTACCAGTGTACCAGTACAGTGAATGTCGGCATTGAGTTCGGGCGTGTCAGTGTTAATGGGTTATGAAGTGTTTCCGTTCCGCTCGCCTCTGTGTCCGTGTGTCTGTACGTGTAGCTATACGAATATCGGTTTCGAAAACGAATTCCAACCCTGACCTTAGTCGGTTCCCTTCGATGGAATACAACTCTTGGGATTGGCCCGTCTGGCCGGTTATTGCGGCTACTTTCGGCTTCCAGTGAGATAGCCACGTTAAAATAGTTATATTTAATAAAAAGCGTGCACTTCGTCAGTGTCGACGAGCCGTTTCAGGTTTTCGCACAGTGTCAGTGGTGTAAATGAAAATGAAAATCAAAAGCTTACAATGCCCAATCCCGAAAAATCTGCTTGAGACCAAATTTCGGATTAATACGCCGTAAGGTTAAACCTGTAAACTGCTAGTAAACGATGCATTAATATTTTTATTTTTGCACACAAACAGAACAATGTCATTTCGTCCTTAAGCCAATCTCTAAATGGATTTTTTTGGCGTCACCTCGTTTCCAAGTTAGGTATACATGATCTATTTAATAAAACACTTTCTGTTTTAACCCCTCCATTTGAGAATATTAATTTCGAGGTGTAATTTCGCAGGAGAGTTAACCAGTTTCCGGGTTAATTGACTTTGCAAACAACTGTACCGCGAGGAGAACGCCACCTCCTTTATTAACCCCCCGAGCTGTATACATACATTGTTCTTACACACATCTGCTAACAAGAATATTATCCGGTAATGTTCTCAGAGATGTGATGTATCAAGTTTTTTTTAATGTGTTTTAATCTCTCATTAAACAGGAACACCCCAACAAGAACTGTTAATATATTTCCTGCACAAAATTCAGAGTGTTGATGGGACTGAAATTTTTTAAAAGTATTTCTTGTTTCACAAACATTTCAATTTTCAAATTCAAACATCGCTGACATAATAGATAAGAGGGCGAAAATTTAAAATAAACGTATAGGACGAAGTGGTATTCTGTGGGTCGGTTGGGTGAATGCTGTATATATTCGACGGCCTTGGGGAGTTCTAAATACTAGACAGTTTCAATAGTAAAATAGTAGGCGATCCGAGGACTGGACTAGAATCTGAAAGGAGGAAATGTGCACTGGAGGCTGTCTACCGTCGGGACGACAATAAAGAGGCGGAAACTGAATCCGGTAACAACGCACCGGCGGTGAAGCACTGTTTACCAACCATCCCAGGACAGATAGCGATCTGGAGACAATCGAGATACAATCTGGACTTATTATGCAAAGGACATTTAGGCAATTTAACTATATTGGAAAGTACGGAGAGTGAACATCATTTACTTGAAAGATCCACGCGGTAATTGTAACGTATAACTGTTGACGTTTTCAATTCAATAGGAAGTCCTGGGTTATACTGGGAACCTGAGGTTCGGGATCATTTTTGAGTAGAAACAAACAAAAATATGTCAAATCTGGCGCCAAAATTGTGTTGATAAACAAGCCCAACAATCATAATAAAAAATATTATTTTGTATTAGACGCATATTTTTATAGCGTTCGTTAAATGCGGTAAAAATTATTATTACTATAATAATAAATAAATATTTTTCGACCTATAAGAGCTATATTTATACTGAATATTCTTGTGGCCTACGAGATAAACCCTTGCAAACATCTTCCATTCATCATTCATCAATTCCATGTGCCGCTTCTATCGAATTTGATATTTAGCAGCACCAACAAATCCAGCCAAATAGTGTTCTCTTCAGTCTTCTTCAATAGCTCCAATCATCTCCATGCCGGCCTATCTTCAATCTTCATTCCCTATTAGATTTCATCACCTTCTTCAGTCGCGACACTCGTCTCCTCTTCACGGTGCACGTCCGGACCGTCCGACCCTTCTACACTTTATTTCGCTTATTATATCCGCACTGTATTCCAGAGGTCCCCTGTTCTATTCTCCCTGTTCGCACGTAGGCCAAGTACACTACGAGCTTTTTCTCTTCTCCCTTTCTCATTCTCCCTTTTTCGTACACTGAGCATGCTATTGATTTGTATAGCCTAATTTTATCCCGCTTTGTATCTCTGATCCCTCTGTGTTCTGATTTGATATGTATTACCCAAACGTCCTTACTCCGTTAAATTTCTACCACAGTTCTTTTTTTTAAAGTTCATTCCTGGAGATTTGTCCTTTAACCTGAACTAATTCAATCGTGGAACGTTGATAATCCTTCTGTAGGTTTCTACCTGCGAATCTTACGCGGGCAAAGCGCCCTCCAATCCCAGTACAGCGTTGTATAACGACACAGTCGCAATTTCTGCGAGCGCGTTGTACATAAAAGGAAGAAGAAGTTGTCAACGAGGGGCTAATGGCCGGTCGGTGGAAATTAACTGGCGGCCATTTGCTAATGGGCGCGCAACCCGCTACAGTGCAACAGGCGCAACAACACATACTAACCGAATGCCAAACAAGAAGGAACATTCAGTATAAATACTCTAAACCGCATTCTAAAAGATGAATAGGAATCAATTAATATATTGTCCGGCTTTCCCTATTATAGTAGTTATTTTCCCTAGACGGGATTTGTGTTCCATCGAACCCTATCGTGTTGGCAACGATACATTGTGCCTGTAAATAAAGTCCTGTATCTTATAGGACATAACTATATATTATTATGATAATTACCTATTCAAGGTAATTGGCTCTAGGATTGAAATGTGCTACTGAAAAAAAAACATTCGGAGATGCGGCCTCAATTAGCGGGAAGAAATCCTGTTTGAAGGGGAGAAGCCGCTAAACGGATTAGTGGAATTTCGTATCCCGGCTCTGTTAACGTATTCAGCCGAAGAACAACTTTCTCCCCGGTAAGACATTCGCCCGACGTAGCCGACAATTGTGCAAGTTTTAGCCGCGTTCCATTACCGGCCACCTTTAGAGCCTCTCGTCTATTAAGTCTAGAAATATCTCCCTGGGGTGATGCCTCCCAGGATTGTTTCCTATATCATAGCCGCTCCGTCCCCGCCATACCGTGAGGTGCTTAACGCATTCTGGGCTACCCACCTGCCAGACTCTATCAATAACTGGTACATGTCTAAACCGGTCTAGCTTTAGACAGAATAGGCGAGTATAGACAACAGCAATTGAGAATCTATATTAGAATTCAAACTACATCTTGGTGCGTGGGTAGTATTGGGTGACTGTCGGCCTAAAGACTGCTATGAAAGTAGGAATTGAAAAGGTCATAGCGATGAAAGTGTGTGCTGCAGGGTTTTGTCGAAAATCCATTGAGAGATATCGAATGAAATAAATCCTTTGGGGATTTAGATCTTCTTAGAGGAGAGGTCCGGTCTCTTGGAAGAACCAATTTGGCTTTTGCCTTTGGCCGGCGGGAGTGGCGCAACCGTCGACAGGCGCATGCGATAATTGCACAAGCCCTTCAACTTACAGCTTAACGTAGAAATAAGAAACATGAAAAAAAAAAACAGCGAGAGGAAAAAAGTGGCCGGGCAATTTAGACGGCTAAGTGGGTATCTCTGCTCGTAATTTATGACCAGAGCAGCTCAGTTATTTATCGCTTCTCATTTCTGGAACTTTTAAAATGGACGGGCGCAATTATTCGAAAGTGCTTTCTTCGTCAGGTTTCGCGTCTCTACCTGCCAATTCGGGTTTTTTGAACTAGACCGGTTTCGGCTCGTCGCCGGCGCTTAGTCGAGTACTTACTGGCGTTCAAGTATCCTGTCACAATGGCACTACGGTCACGTACTGAAAAAAATCAGTAATAAATCTAACATTTTCTGGTAGTTCGAATCTGCCCTCATGCCGTGGACGTTAGTCTGCAAGTGAGTTATTGTAGGTCTGGTTTTAGACAATACAACACTCTCCGGTAGCGGTCACTTTACCGCACAAACAACCAAGGCGCATACCAGGTCTCAACCTAGCGCAATTCCGGTCAATAATAAACGCGCTGAAAAAAAAGATCTTACTTTCTGACTGCGATATTACACTTACTCGTATATCATATTCACTAATACCGAAGTGTTTATTCCGCCGGAAACACATTTCTTGGAAGTGTTTTGTAAATTTTTTTATAATCGCATTCGAGATAAAATCCGTAATTTGGTTTACATTGGGGCCCCGTTATTTATCTAGACGGCGATGTTGCCAGCCTCGTGTTATCTCTCGGCCAGATTATCATCTCGATACGTCTAATTAATGGCTGTAAACTTGACCGTTACATCGCCGGATCTAATTTAAAGTGTCTAATTTCAGAGTTGGGTGCCAATATAAAGGAAATGGGACACGGTCAAACCAGACGCCTCCCAGTTCAGTGTTAACAGGACAGTTATTTTTCACTCCAAATTATAAAAATGTTGTAGATAAAAATTCTATTATTTTTCGTTCTGTTTCTGTTTTCTAATATTTTTAGCAGTTTGTTGTTTTGTAATATATAACGTTCTCGGTTATATTTGTCGCATTTTATTAGCACGTGTCAGTTCTGTATTACATAGTTTGTCGTGTGTACATGTACGTATCTTGTTATTGTGTTATTGGGGATTTATACATTTATACAAACCTATGGTATTCCAACCCCTCACAAACCACAAAACAGGTATGTTAACCCCTTTCCATCAGTTTTTGTTGTTGTCTGTTTTGTTTGATCAATGTTCTTGTTAGTTTATCTGCCTCTGCAATACCCAGCATTCGGACGAAACACTGGTTCGATTCCCGAACAAACGCCTTAAAATCATGGAATTCCAGTTTCTATATCTACACGGCCGCCAACCTGAATTAGAATCATGAAGGCAATTAGCCGGCAAGAGGCGGGTTGGCCGTTATCTCACCGCCGTAATGGTGGCATTTATTTAGCGATATGTTTGCAATTTGCACGTCGCCGTAATGAAGTGCACTCTGCCCGCATATAATTTACGCTACTCTCCCGGACACGTTTATTATTTTCTGACTTTCATTCACGTTTGCCGACCATTCATTTCATTCCTCGTTCGCCTCCTCCGCTCCCTGTGTTTACAGCGTAATTGAACGAAATAAATAATTTTATCGACGTTCGCCGACGTATAAATATACAAACAGATGTCGAGAAACAATCGTAATTCGCGATCGGAGATAAAATAATAGTTATTATAATTACCTTTAATTCTCATATGTCGAGCAATGACAAAGTAAAATCTAATGTATGTAACTTTTACTAACTGCGCGAGGTACAATTACCGAAGGTGAGCAACTTTTATTCTCGAAAATATTAACGTATAATGTATTTCTCTAAAATAACATTAATACACCGTAGTTTTCTCGACCTTCTGTCCAATCTCTATATATATATATATATATATATATATATATATATATATATATGTTTGGGAATATCATTATTTTTCTTTAATTTAGTACGGACTATTTTGTTGAGATGTATTAGGGGTTTGTATATGTAGTCACTTTTGGTGTTCATGTTCTCATTTATTACATTCCATTGTCTGTTATTGCATATATTCTGGATTATGTCTCTATACCTTGTCTTTTCTACCCGGGTCCGTTAGTTTCAGTGAACTGTTTATGTTTTTCGATTAGTATTATACTTTATGACTTTATACCTGTCCGCCATTTTTCTTCCAGTCTGGCCGATGTAAATTCCATGTCACGTCCCGCGTGTAATTTTGTATGCGCCAGCTCTGTTTGTGCACGTCCTGTTGTTGTTCTCGTGTTGTTGTTACGAAATTCTGAAATATATTCAACTGAAAATCCCTAAACCGGTTTCGATTAATTGTTCGACAATCGTTTATTGTTGTGTGCACAAATCGTTCAATAGTTCAGATACTGTAGCTGGTTTCACGACTGGTCGCGAATCGTGAATGAACAACATGTGTTCGAACGGTGGGAAACATGTGTCCAATTATTCGGCGCATACCCCGGGTTCTTTTGAGATCAGATGTGCGCCCGGGTACAGGGATGTGTTAGCCGTCACGCGGGAGCTTCAGAAGATGTCTGATGGCTGGAAGCAATTTCGCCCAATTGTCTCTATCTGGGTCACAGGAATGGGATGACTGATGAGTGGAGACTCTCTTCTCCTCTCAGCAACCCGAGTTATCGCGTAATCGTCCGTGAATGCTTACTGAAATGTATTCAACGCCGCCCCTCATCATTTCCCGGCATAATCAACATCTAAGGAAAAAAAATTATACGCTATCTATTTTTCTAATCCCCGCGCTAGGATTTAACCCCATAGAATTTATCTGATTCCATTCCGTGTCTCTCGCTAGTTAAACCCCGAAATATTGTCTTTAGTGCGGGTGTAAACCTTCGCTGGACTCAAAGTTCAGATCACAAAGTCCCTTTAAGCGCAGAAACCGAAGTGTTGGACCGGTTACGGCCGTTCGCCATCTTCAATACCAAGAAAAATGGTACAAATCAGAACATCGAGAAAATTATATACAAATATTGGTCAATACATGCCTACGGGCCTTTCTATATTTATATACTTGATTATTAAGACGGAGACCACTTGGATTTTGTACAATATTAATGTGGTAATCGGGAAAGTTAGACTATTGGAAACCAGACGACTTAAGCTGCACTCACTTCAATCACTCACACACTTTACACTTGCCACTTGAATTCACTACACTGTTCGCGAAACTGGGTGTTGGTGCACCTAACACTCGTATACCATCGTTAGCACTTCATATCTTCAATAGATATGCGGACGGCCGAAACACATCGCAGACCACAGGACGGGTATTCCGTAAAATCAGTTCGTTATCAGTTTTGTTGAAAAGTTACCGGCCGGATTATTGTGGAACCTCCTCAGTCAAGGTTTGATTTTGCAATCAATTGCTATTGCAATCTTGAACTTTGAGCAGCGGTCTTAACATCTGCGTTTCTCCAGGAATGAATCATCCGACTGGGCGTAAAAGAATATCCAGCGGGAGTCTAATGAAATTGAAAACTTTGTATAATTGTGATTTCCGCAGTGTTCGGAGTTGAAAATTCGACCTTAAACGATATGATTTAACGCGGCCACAGTGGATATCACAACCACAAGTTATTACTTGTTTGTACAGTATTTAGAGGTGTTGGAACGTTCGAGTGTTGTGTGTGTTTTAAAACGACCGGAGGCCGATGTTTGGCCAAGATCTATGTCATGGCCTTTTGCGAGAGGGCCCCAGCGCTCTCTCACTTTCGACTTCTCTACAGAGTCGGTCAATTGATTTTCATACAACCGGTCCCTGTACCGGCTCCAATTTAAATTCCTGTCGCGTTTCCAAACCGTCCGTGTAATAAGACCTGTTTTATTTGTAGTGGACTACAATCCTTAACTACAATAAATGCGAATAAGAAACCATTTTTGTAGTAGTGTACCGGTGATTTTTTTTATCGCGTCGACATTTATATATAAGGACATGTGGACAGTGATAAAGCGCGGTAAAGGGAATGAACTTCGGTTCTGTTACTTCGTCCTAGGGAGTCCCACATAACATGGACGATATTGAGCGACTGTGACTGTGTGTTGAATCTATCCTATTGCCAGGGAGGAGCCGGAATTCTCCCTCTCCGAACGGAAACTTGTAATTTGCACGAAAGTAATTTCAAATTGTAAAGCGAAAAAAACGTTTTTGAGGCCGGCCGAGGTGTTTGCCCGCCAGTGTTGACACAGCTCGATATTTGACCAAGATCTATGTCAGGGTCGTCGGATGGGCTCCCGTTGACGTACGCGAAAATTTTAAACTTGTTAATACAAAAAAAGTGCGCGTTTCAATTTCACTTTATTTGACGTAATATCGCACACTTATTCGTTTTAGCGCGTTACCATTTAAGGCGAAATCTCGCCTGCTCTACCAACTGCATGGAACTGCATGGTGGAACGCCTGACTATCTGATGTCCATTCCTAAAAAAAAAAATTCGAATTTTTTTAACTATTATATGAGTCATACTTGTGTATTTTTAGTAATACTTTCCTCTGTGGGAATATCGAATATTGTGCTTCGTTTTCAATTATCTACTAAACTTCGTGTCCTTGTAATAATCATTCAGCACATCATTAGACCACCGTTAAAGTCTAATTAGGCCGGTGAAATATTCTTTTTCTGCGATACAACTGTATTACACTCTTGAACTACATATCGGTTCAAAATATTCACTCATCGTTATTGCTCATAATTTCATACCAGATTCTTGTATTTGTGTCTGTTTTATTCGCGATTTTGTGAATTTTCAGGCTACAATTCGTAGCTGTAACCCACATAATATAATCAAACCTTTTTATTTCTCACAATAAAACTGGCCGACAACCTTCGAGCATAAAATCGGTGGGCAGTATAATTTTATATTTTTTTATATCTCTGGGATTAGTGACGCGGATTAGTAATCCTCGGATTAGTAAAGATGAATTCTTTTAATTTTGACTTTGCGCAAGCGACCGGTCCGCAGATGTTCGACTCTGTGGTCCACCCAGCCGCATAAAACCACGAAACCGGAATATATTTTATAGAATAAAATAAGAGCGGACACTTTTATCGTCATCGTCGTCTATAGACCGGTTTCGGCGTTAAGACACACTTTCGGCATTCGATTGGCGTTTTTTCGCCGGTTTTCGAATCGGTGCAAATAACAGAATACTCGAATCATTCCAATTAGTCTGCCAAAAGTTATAAATTAATAGGCGACAAGAATCAAGATAATTATATATATTTCTCTAATAATAAGCATTCTGAATGAAATATTTTTAATGCTTATTTGTTTCTAACATCCTCCGCCACGTGGACCAAAAAATTAACAAAAACTACTTTATGGTTTAATCGGCACTCTGAAAAATAAGCTCATTTTCAAGTTTTACAATTAGATGTTTCCATTACAGTTTCTTAGGAGAGGTATTAAATTTTCAGACAGTATAAAGACATTTCGTACACCCAATTAGTATAGATTGAGCTACGGCCGGATTGTATTCAGGATGGCGAGTCGTTCGGTCCAAATTTGTTTGTCGAAATATATCCGGCCAGTAAATATAACACTTGGACGGTTCCCTCAGATCTCCTCCCCGGTCGCTTTCCTCGGAGGCTCACCGCGAAACGGGGTCACCGGTATCCGAAATAGACTTCGGGTTTTCGGTTTATAAATGTCTCTACGGTTCTCTCGCTCTCTCTTTCTCTCTCTCTCTCTCTCTTTCGCAGGGTTTTTGAACCCTGTGGGTGTTCCTTCGGCCCCCGCTCCTGTCTCAGATTCTATGTCAGGGTTGTACCCGTGGTGGGGGTCACAGAGCGTCCAGATTTGAAAAAAGAATTCGCCCCCTCCTTCCCCAATTATTAATAGTTTTTTCGCTTCGCTGGACGGCCGCCCGTTTCCTGGTCGCAGAGATTTCGGTACGAGCCCGAATTTTATATCGGGACCGGACTGTCTAGCTGCCGCGTCTATTGATCAATAAACAATTACAACTGCCCGCCGTAAACAATTAATTATATAATGGCAATTATATAGTTGAAATTTAGCGATTGAAGGAAAATTCAGGACGCTGCCGACATTCCAACCAAATCGCCATGAATGCCATGGCATTCATTTTTTTTAAATACAAGGCTATTAATTAAATTCCTTCTTGAAACTAGAATTTGAAGGATACAAAAAGTTAAGGTAAAATTTAAATACAAGCCTTGTAGCGACATTGGGCCTGTACATTTTCCCCGCTTTCGATTGCGGGGACGGTTTCTCTTTGCGCCTACACTCAACATCTCAATTTCGTTATTGTCGCAGCTCTGTCAATTTCGCATATTTGCTTGAAAATGAGCCCGAAAACAATTTCCTTCAGAGTGGAAACGTTGAAAAATATTTTAGCCCAAAGTTTGCGGCGTTTTCTTATATCGGGTTGACGACTAACTAATTGGGGAATTCACCGACAAGTGGCGTTGTACATATTTTTAAGTACGTCAACATCTTTGCACAGATAAGCCGTAGACGGTTTCGAATGCAGGTATAAGATACATTCAGCTTCTCCGCAATGTCCCTTGTCGAACTACGGCATCATCGACCCCCGCTGGACGTCCAGAGCGCTCCTCATCTTTTAATGATTTTTTTTTGAGCCTGTGAGGCGTTAACACGTTTGCGAAAATAAAAAAGCGAAATGTGACGGAAATGCTCGCTTCGGTTCACCGTGTTTTAGCTTTTTATACGCACACGCAATTCAATTGGTCAATTTTGATACCGAATGTTTCAGAAAGGACCAAATAATAACGTATCAAAGAATCTTATCCGTGCAAAGATGTTGACGTACTTAAAAATATGTACAAAGCCACCCAGTTGGTTGGTGAATTCAGCAATTACTTAGTTGTCAACCCAATATTATCGCTACACCCCCACTGGGGGTTTGACTATATGGGAAAAATTCGATATCATATAGTGTCACCTGGTACACTGTACCGGAGCCTGAACAAGTGCCATCGTGATGCTCAACAGGACTGTTGTTATAATAAGACCTTAAGCTCTTTCCACTAATTACACGTCCCCTTTTGCTCTGTTTTTCTTTTGTTTTTCTTTTTGGCTCGAGTGTTTATATCCGTCGCATTAAGTATTTCTGTAATCGTTTGGCGGGCGGGCGGGTCTGTTTAGTTGGTGCGGGTGGCGTGAGAGCGAGCCACCTGGGGCCCGGTTCATTGCCCATTGTCAAGTTTGGGACGGTTGACCTAGAAACGACGTAGGTTCGACGCCCGCACGCGCCCCACATACTGGCGCGCTGCTGCGGGCGCCCGTGAGCGCACCTACGCGGCGTCCACACACTCCACTACGCTCACTTGTGTCCTACAGTCTGTTAGAGAAAGAGAGAGAGAGAGAGAGAGATATATAGACAGAGAGAGAGCCGTCCGAGGAAAATTTGCAAACAGAGAGAGACCGAGGAACGCGCCCTTCGCCCATACTCACGGACGGTAGGTGTTCATATTTTTTTTTACTGGAGCTTCTATGTAATGATGACGCGGTAATGGGACTCGGTGAGGGACGATGGTGGGGGTAGTAACTTTGACGGTTAAGCACTTTCGCCAAACGCTCGATGTGGGGGGGGGGGACTTTCACTTTCTTCTGTGTAGAGGTCTTCATGCCATCACGGCAACACCCTGAACCATTAATTATATAATTTTAAAAAAGCGTTTCTTTTCCAACGACTATCTATTAATTTTTTATTGTATTTATAGAGCGCAATTGTACAGTTTTCAGTCGGTATTCGTCATTTACCTGGGCGTTTCGAACCGCCACGTCTCGAACCAGTACAATAATATTAATAGAACAATAGGCCAACGGACGTATTCCAGTGTTTAGGCCACGAGTGCTATAATTTAGTACTTAGGTGGTATCGTCCCCACTACAGTTGACAGTACGGTAACTATCACCGATCAGCTTTGTGTTCATAATTAATTGCTATTAAATTGATTATAATCGACTTTTTTATGCCGGGAAGATGTCCTAGAAGATTTGACTTGGGGGACACTTTAACCATAGACCGGTGTTTAGAAACTGCCGCCGCTTTCGTCGGTCCTTTTCAGTCGAGAACCCCTGTAATTGTAGACCTTTCTGTGGGGATGGTGGGGGAAGCACAATAGTGGAAGGTGGCGATTGAGGGGTGTGAGTGTGCGTGTGTGCAAGTGAACACGAGCGCACGAACGCACACCGAGAAAACGAACGGTTTCACTTTCCTTCGAGGCCATTACTTTTCATTCACCTTATTATTTTACAATCCGTGAGACGTTTCCAGGCCCGAAACCGACTCTGGGACTAATTTGAACTTCAACTAACACTTAACATTTTCTGCAAACACCCAGTATTAAGTTAACAATTGGCGTTCGGAGAGCGGTGCATATTTCTACAGTTACTGCACCTGCCACCTGCTGACAATATACACTGTGCGATATTATCGTGAAATAATTTCAAATTTGAAATTTAAGAATAGTGTTTCGATCTGTACCAAAGAGTTGTAACAGTATTTGAAGATCGTTCGATCGATCGTGATCGTTGTGGGAACGTTTCCGCGAACAGATGCAGTTCGGTACTGCACACTCTTGTCGCGGTGTTAAGCAAGATTGCCTCTGTGTAGTAACACAGTTTTAGTAACATCTGTCTTTCAGCACGAGTCTATAGGTCGTCAGTATTACTGGAAGAATGCTACGACCTATGACTACGCCAATTACTATGACCCGTAGGGGGGGGGGGGGTGAATAACCGAAACGGCCTTTTAAACATCCTCCATTGTCCGTCTCGACGAAAAGGGGTTTTTTAAACGTTCAAAATTGAGCATGTCCTCTGTTTTTTAATTAGGCACAGGTTAGTGACCGGACGAGTGTGTGTCTGTTCTATGAAAACCTGATTAAAATGTTCGCCTATATCTGTGTTTAATCGAAATCAGTGTCCACTATTGATGCTCGCGTTATACCACTTGTTGATTCTGAAGGCTTCCCCGAGTGTCGGTTATTCAACAGTGCGTTGATCCCCGATGGTCGTCCGTTTTTAGATATCCTTAAATAAATCAAACAGAGGATTGACAAAATTTTCACACTTTGAATCATTGCCATAAAATTTTTTACAGTAATTATTGCCAACATTTGAAAATAGAGTCGCCCGCGTTTCTCTACAGTATTAGAGTGAATTGATTTATTGAAAGTAGGAAGGAAAACGATGTGAAAATGACTAAAGCCGTTTTAACTCCAAAAGAAGAATTACGATATTCCAAGCCCTAGCCAAATATTAATGGTCGGAAGTGCTTCAGTGCTAAAGATTTCTAAAGAAAACTAAAAAGGCGTAGTAATTTTCATTATCAGTGACTATTAAGAAGGGAGCCGGCGGCCTTGAGTTTCCCGTGTTTTTCCCGTGGAAAGAAGCGGGCCTTATGAATGGATTTCTGTACGCCATGTATTCCCTGAATTGATAGAAAACGTATCAATTTGTAGACGTTCAAATGGCAATTTTTATTCAATTTTCGTCGATATTAGAAAGTTATGTAGGGAAATAAAAATATTAGCTGTTCAGCTATTTCGGTACCAACCCTTCCTGGTTTCCGTCTCAAATTTGTTATTGAAATTTTATTTGCAATAAAATCCGCCAGTAGAAGATTCCGGGAATACGCCGAGGGCCGTGCCGGACGTAGAGCGCCGGTTTACGGCTTCACTATCGGCTTAATAATCATAAATAGAAATAAATAGTATTTTTAAATATGAAAAAAATAGCAGATAGGGCGAAAGCTAAAAAGGACTGAATGATGTAATATCGGTTTAATTGGGATATGTTGCGTGCAGAATGGGAGTGGGAGAGGAGTTTGAGTGGGGATGAAACTGGGTCAGCTCGCTTGAGGGGTTCACTCAATGTGGCGGCCCTCAATAAATATAGATAACTCATCCCAGACGTCTCCCTCCCTCCCTCCCTCCATCCCTCCTTCCTTATCACTCCCACCTCGCTCTTATCAACCGCGGCCGCCCTTTTTCCTCTACAACGCTTCAGGTAGTCCAGATCTAGGAACATCGCGAAATTTCATACAGAAGAATTAAATACAGAATTAGACGGAACTATTATTTAATTCTGTACTTTTTTTTAGAACTATTTTCAATGGATAGAAAAATTTGAATTATCTAATGGTAGACAAATTCGAGGTGTTTATTCTCTCGTCTCTGTGGTCTATTGACCGGCCGTATTGTTCTTAAAATTGAATTATTCTTCCTGCCCAATAATTGGCCAAAATAATCGAAATAATGTCAGAACGCAATTTAGGTTTCAAAGTTTATTACAAATATTGTTCCTACGGTTCGAAAAATTGACCACAACCGTTTACCATTTTACGCACGAAACGTACGCGCATAGCGAAAAATTTGACAGTAATGCATAAAACCTTTTACAGTGGTCTAAACTGTAAAGGAGAAACCAAGAATGAAGATAAAACTGGCGCATAGTATATAAATAAATGTGTATATACATTTGTGGCATTGCCGAAATTGAAGGGCTCGGTCTAAACCCTGAACCTGGGAGCGCGTTTTTGACCTCGACATTACGTGGAGTGGGCTTACGTCCGCCTGTCCTTAGTCTTTTTTGGCGATGACGTAATATCGCGGCGGGCCTAATTCCGCCCGTAATTTTTGTTTTCTTTTACCGAAATAGAAATCGTAACAGCGTTATATCTTCATCTGGCCACAGCGTTAAGCTGATAAGATACATGTTTTTGCGGCGTGCCAGGGCTGTTGGGAATACCGTAGATTTCGTGTTCTTCCTACGGATACAGTAGAAGTGGTTACTACGGTAAGTAGTAACCGGTTCAGTTTCATAGGGTTGGCTCTGGTCGACGCCCGATATGACGCCGGTGCGTGCTTTCACACTGAGACATCGAAAATTCGAGATAGGGCACGCGACGCGAAATAGGCCCAGAAAAGACTGAAGAAAGCGTCGAAACACAAAGCTATCTATTTTAGCTTATCCCAAAAAATAAATTATTGTCCCCGTTCGGCCGAAATTTGGACGGCAATTCCATTTCGGAGGATTGCAGCAATCTAAAATGAATTGATTCTAGCTCAATCTAAAACTGAGATTTGTAGCTAAATGAATTGGACCGAGAGTGGAATGTAGAGTGTAATGGCAGAGTGACTTCCGCAAAACTACCGATAAACTATCACTCTACATTGTTATGTGTTACTGCTTTTGCGTCCGAACATATACAATGGACCCGAAGTTCTTCGCACGTGCCGGCAGTTTCAAGTTCCCCCATTGACACTAGCTCGCTGTTTGTTGTTGCCACACCGAAAGGGTAGCGAAAGTGCCCCATCGGCAGCAGGCGTGGGAAAATACCACGCGCCGTATGAATGAATAGTGAACATATCGCTGGCATTAATTCGGCCGCCCACTTTGACTATTGATAATTAAATTCTTTCTCTGTCATACATTTTAAAGAGCTACTAGGCGACATTGATATTAAAGTAGCACTAGTAACAAGTAGAGCATTACCCCTATTTTTAAATTTATTTAATTATTTTCGGACAGTAGGCGTATGAAAATTGAAATACAAATATGCAGCATTAATGTCGGTTTTCGTTAATTTCCTCCCCGAGTGGCTAATCTTTTATTAATCGGCGGTCGATACGTAATATTTTATTTCTGATTCATTACGGAAGTTGTACTGAGGGCGGTGCGGAGGCCGCCTACCGGGAGGAGGAGTAGGAGGAGGAGGGATCATCGACCGGACAGGTCTCCTCCGGTTAGATAAGCGGCGGACACCGTTAGGTAAGTTTCACTCAGATGCACTCTCGCTGTTCGTTCGGCCGGCGGTGCCCCTGGCGGTGGATGCACTTTCTAAAAAAAAAAGAGAGAGAGAAGAAAAGGAAAAGAAAGAAGAAGTAAGAACTGCAGAGAGTTATGTAAGCGCCCCCCCCCCGTAACACCTTTCCTTTTCCAACGTTAAACCGTTTACAACCCGAGTCTTTTTATCATCTAGAAAGTCGCCCGCTATTGAGCAATCTTTCGATGGTGGGGTGGCGGCGGTTATTTCCTGAAAAATGAGCCGAAAGGGAAAAATCTCGGTCCGTGGCCAATTCATTTTGAAAGGCGTGCAAAGGACTTGTTGCGCCCAAGTTCTTCTCGGCAGCCAATAAGATCCCCTAAATACACTTTGTCTTTCCGTCGATGTATCGCCCATTTTAGGAACCCGAGTCCATTTTTTTTCATTCGGTTTTCTGTGAAAGTTCTCCTCTCCAAAAACTGCCCGGTCTCCTCAGCCATCATCTCAAGTTTCGTCCCATTACCGGTTTCGGCTTCTCGCCACCTTCGGACCACGACAGAGTGTTATATTCCTTAATGATCTTAATTTTTATCGTTTTAATGTGTTAAATTTTATTATCTGTTTGACATGTATAAGAATTCTATAATACCGCCTGAGGACTTGTTCCTCATCACTTTCGTCCTGATCCGAATCCTTCCTCTTCATCGCGGGCCAATTCCCTCCCGGCACTAGTCCTTGGTTCCTCGTCTCGGGAAGCAAAAAGCTGTCGGAGTAACCCAGCTGTGATAAAACTCGGCCGGCTCGTTGTGACGTTGGTCAGTGAAAACTGGAACGGAAGAAAATGAGTCACGACGTGGAACACGACGAGTTCCCTTCGGCTGCATCTGCCGCCTTTCAACATACTACACTACTCCCAACTTATATACTACTCGGGTCGATTAACATATTTTTGTAGGGGCCAACCTTCGAATCTTCTCGCAACAGGAAATCACCGCAGGCCGTGACTTTCAGACCTCGGTTGAAATAGTCGCTTTTCGAATTATCCCAGAGGCAGCTAAATCATAAGTTTTATAATTTTAATATTGTTCATGTCTATCTGCGCGAGTGTAAATTTTATATCTACATCTATATGTACCCACGATTAAATAACATGAAGTATATAATAATACATTCGTATACACGAATATTAGGTCTACGTGTACTCTCGTTAAATGTGATTACAACTATTTTCTTTTATTGGTAGCATTCGTTCAAGAACTGAATTCTAGGATGCAATTTGAGTGTAAGTTTGATATGCATTCGTGCAAATTGGCAACGATAATATTTGGTGCGGACCTCGGGCCATCCAGTATCCAATTTGCCCTTTTTTTCTGTTCAAGCCATTACAAGACCGGTTTCCGTTTTATGTTAACATTCGAATTGAGTCAGTTCGGATTATTATTAAGTGTAACAATATTTCAGTCGGTAATTGGACAACATTTCAAGAAATATTCAAAGAAAAATAATATATTTTTTATTTGTAACAAACAAAAAATGAATCGATAAGACCAGGACCCAGGAGAGGTGTGTGGTAGCAGGGTTCGAATCCCGGTGGCGGATCGATATTGATTAGAACTTATATTTATTATAATCATTATCGGTTATCACCGATATTTGAGATCTGTAACGCTAGAGACATTGGTGCCGAATCACCCGTTTCCCGTCGGCTTCCGTTTATAGCCATTGATCCGTAACAGATCAGTTTGTTGATATGCCTGTTGATATATTTGTTATATGGGGGGAATTGTGTTGTGTTGTGGAAGCTGCGGTTTGTACTCTTGTACTGTGGTGGGATGTTGTAGTGGGGGTGGGGAGGCTGAAGGACTGTGGCCTCAAACTAGGTCGGGTCTTGACCCCGGGCCTACCACCTCCAATCCCCACCCCCAATCGCTCTTTTACGCGCCAATATTTAAATTTTATTTAACAATATTATACAATAGCACTCACTCTTCTCTGTAAACAAGAATATTCCCACAGAATCACAGTTTACGGTCCCACTATCCTCTGTTGGTCTCCATTCGATATATCCTATCCGCCGTATTGCCGCCATTTTTTTGTCAAAATTTGTCATGTTGGACCTTTTTATCAGAATGGAAGTTCGATTTCTTGTTTTCATCGCGTGACAGGTCCTCTTAACAGGTCGTATGCGACAAACTGAATGCTACTGAAGATGGCCCACCCTTCGTTAGGGCAGACCGAAGTCATTTTGAAAACTTTCTCTTATCCAGTTCCGACTGTATTGACAGGCCCCTTTATTATCTTTGCCGAAAATAAATTCTATGGATTTAACGGAATGTATAAGACCAAGACCAAGAACGTTTTTCTGCCCGTGTAATCGGGGTAAATTGAGTTTTTCGGGCCCTACATATTGAAATATCTTTCTGTCTGTACGGGAACTAATCGTTTTTCACAGTTATATTTCGTATCGCTCCAATACCGGTGGCGGGAAGACGAAATCTGGTCCTAACGACAGGCTGAACGAAAAAACCTGTCTATGTGGTCTGTGAGGGTTTGGAATACCGTCATGGGGCCTATCAAAAACCCAAGCCAGTACAGAGGGTTGAGAAAACAACCGTATTACAAATCTTCGCAGACCACAAACGGGTATTGATTATTTGTATATATATTGGGTTGACAACTAAGTAATGCCGAATTCACCAACAAGTGGCGTTGTACATATTTTAAGTGTTGCACAGATAAGCCGTAGATGGTTTGAATGCACGTATAAGATATTCAGCTTCTCCGCAATGTCCCTTGTCGAACTATGGTGATCTGAATCAACCATTTACATCATCGACCTACCGGACGTCCAAAGTGCCTCATCTTTAATGAAAATTCCCCCGACCGGAATTTCGCGAACCGGTACGACACTGCCGTTCTTTAAGGCTTCATCACCGTACACGGCGTACAACTTTTATGATCCCGCGAGGCATTAACACCTTTGCGAAAATAAAAAAGCGAAATGTGACGGAAACGCTCACTTTGGTTCACCATGTTTTTAGCTTTTTATACACACACACAATTCAACTGGTCAATGTAATTTTGATACCGATTTTTTCAGAAAGGACCAAATAATAACGTATCGAAGAATCTTATCTGTGCAAAGATGTTGACGTACTTAAAAATATGTACAACGCCACTTGTACATTCCGCAATTACTTAGTTGTCAACCGAATATTTTATAAGGAGTTTTTCATAACAGCGGGTAGCGCGTTATTTAGTCTCTCTGTAGAGATTCTATATGAGAATAGATTCTAGTGTTTATAGACTGTGTGACTAGAGGAGAGGCTGGCAGAACGTGGGCAGACCGCATCCGCGACCTACTTTATACACCCCTCGGGGCAAGCTGCTAATATTATACTTCATGCCTGTTCACGCTGGTCACTGCCGAAGCGGCACCGCTCAACAGATAATACGACTTCAAAGCGTACAACAATATGCATACGATTCGGATGCGCTAGGAACAATTGAGGGCGTCTTAAACGCGAGTTCAGATTCGTTTTTTTTGTTCCGACAGTTAAACAACTTAAATAAATGTACCACGCACTTTTTTTGTTCGGGGTTCTTTATAGTATTTTTCCCTTTATTTTTGTACAGTCAACTACTTATAGTTATTAGTACAATAGTTGAATGTATTGTTTTTTTCCGCGTGAAGGGCTTGATGAAAGAAACCACCCAACGGTGCCACTTTTGAGACAGTTACGGCTTCGGACTAAGGAGATCTCTGGGACAGTGGCGTTTAAGCCGTCGCGGGGGGGGGATAATGGATGGTTAAGAGAGGAAAGGGCCTGAACGAGTGGATTGGGATGAGGAGGAAGGCGGGAGTGGAACTTCAGGAACCGGGATTTTGCGACTTTGTCGACTGTCGGTATGTTGAGGTCATTGTGTGGATTGTTCGGTTAGAAACATACCCGGAGGGAGCATTAAGGATGGTACGAAGGACGTTTGACTGGAATCTCTGGATGCGGGCGATGTTGGATTTCTTGGCATTTGTGGTTTTAATGAGCTTAAATAAGCTGTATATCGCGATTTATTGTATAATCAAAAACAACTAAAGCGGTTCACTATCACCTAAAGACGTGTTTCCGGGCTACAGAACGAATGGGGAAGATATAGTATGACGCATGATTTTCCACATCATTCTCGAACCTTTCATTGAGTTAACGGGTTAATTAAAGTTTGTAGACCGTGAACCCTGTGAGCACAACCGTGGAAAATATTATTCGGACTATATTTATGTCGGAGTTTATGAGCTCATTTCGTTGAATCAGTTGATATTTGTAATCTGTACAAATTCGGTCCGCTAACGGGATTCGATCCCGGGAATTTCCCTTCGGCTGCAAATTTCAACTGACTAAAAATAGCTGGCTTCCGCTAACATTTTCCGGGAATTTTTATTTAATGGTCGTTTGTGTCATTTTTATAAATTGTGTTCCTTTTTTAAATGTTTTTTTCTTTTACTTTTGAAGGAGTGTCACGTATCGAACGTTGTTTATCATTACGGGTTCGTTGTTATTGCCGAG
Source organism: Lethocerus indicus (assembly GCA_019843655.1). Classification (NCBI taxonomy): domain Eukaryota; kingdom Metazoa; phylum Arthropoda; class Insecta; order Hemiptera; family Belostomatidae; genus Lethocerus; species Lethocerus indicus. Next base: position 18,427,877 of record JACDQD010000011.1, read on the forward strand.
ATAAGGGACATCGATTGGCTCCCGTATGAAGAAATCTATCTGGCGAAATTGATTATTTGTCCCGAAGGAAATTGAGATCGCACTTCGAGTGGTCTCGAGTAAATTTCCATGAACGTGATCCCGGTTCCGGTGACGTGTCTTTCGTATTCGTCGAACTGTCTACGATAGACGCTGTATGCAACACGGTCGGCTGGCGGAGACGTCCTAACGCGTCTCGCATTGAAGATCGGAAATTGACAATCAATTCATCATGGCCGGCCCGCGTCTGGTATTTGGGTCAATTTCAAGTGCTCCCTCCCTCCCTCCATCACTCCCTCCCTCCACGCTCACTCTTCTTATCACTCACGGAACCCCCTCCTCCCCATCCACACGTCCCATATCACGCACGCACGATCGCCGGCACAGCGACCGTTTTCTGTACTGTACCCGCGAAGATAAGTCCACTCTCCAGACCGGTTTCTACATTCTGCCGTTTCTACATTAAGTCAGTCTTAAAATCCACCATTCGATAGATACGTCTTATCGTAATCTGTTTGTGCAGTTTGTGAAGTCAATTACGGATGCATTCCTCGATTAGGGCGGTTAATGAATCATTGAAATAATTTAAAAAATGACGTAATGACATTTTGACATAATCCACAAAACCTCACTCACCGAACTTAATAAGCGATGGAAATAATTGTGATGAAGCCTGAAAAATGATTTTAAAAAACCTTAGTAAAATGTACCTAGATATACTTCAATGTACAATTCTCCAATTACTAAAGGAAATAAGTATTTTTTTTAAATGGTCTATTTAAAGTCTGTTTTGGTGAAAACCTTACTGATTTCGCTTCGGAATCTCAAATGCTCCAAAACTACACCCTTACAAAAAGTAATGGTATCCAAAATTTGTTGCGCATTTCAAGGGTTTCCTGTATTGAGTTTTGAAAAACCGGTATTGCGGGATGGCATCAGTAGACGTATCCGGCGTAGCGGTCCTTCGGCGTTAGATTAATCAGTGCTTCAGTACGTAGGTCTATTAAAACCTCGGCATTATCCCGACTATTGTGTTAGGCAATAATTTTAGACCAGAATAGCTTTAGTAGAATGACTTACGGTCATTATCTTGTAACTTTTCTTGGGACTATGGTTTTTTTGTGTTCGCGGCCCGTTAAATACATTCAAATATGGCTATAGAATAAAATAGAATTCGACCTTTTATCTGAAAGGGCGGTCTAAATATAGACAGGGCCCCCGGCCTATCAATCCTGGGCTCACTTCTGCAATTAGGTCAACAGCTCGTACGCGGTCCTTGTTGAAACCGTTGCACTTGGAAAGCGAAATCGGTAAAAGAGATAACGCGACGCTATCGCGAGAGGCTATATAAAACGGTATTAAAATTTGATACGCCGACGGCCCTTAAAATGAAATAAATAAAAACGTCAGACCTCTCTCGACTAGACTTCTTTATATCCAGTCGATATCTGCAGTCGTTTAAATTTATAATCTGACTCGTTGGAATAATTTGACTCCACCGATCGATAAAATAATGCCATAATCAATTGTATACTCGGTGAATTGTATTATAAGTATGTTGTAAGATGTGTCGCAGGTTGAACGTTCACCTCTGATCTCTATTGTTGAACAACTTCTAGTATTTCACCGGCCGGTAGTGAACGTCAGTGGGTCCACTGAAACGAGAAATTACGTACAAACAACTAAACATTTTTTTTAGGTTCTGATTTCCGGTCAACACTTTTGAACCTAACCCAATTGTATATGGGCATCTCGCCATTAGTAACCGAGAGGGACAGTGTTGTAGCTGTACTTTAGACTGTAACTGCGGTTTGGGAACACTTCCCAAGTAACTAAAATCTTATGAATCCAGGTAGTGGACCGAATTTTTCGAGGTACTTGCGGTACCGGGTTACATTCTTTTAATCGGCATTAACATATACTGATTTACTTGATTCAACAGCATTTATATATATATATATATATATATATATATATATATATATATATATATGCGGACGGATCGAAAACTCAAAACTCCTATTCTCCACCCCGGAATAAAATTGATTTACAGACTCCCTTTACATTATAGGTCGTTACTGAGATATGCGCCGTAAAGGAGCATTTAGTGTATGTGCAACTAAACAGACAACTCTGACCCAGTGAAGAGACAAGCCTAACATGCACCAAACAGAACATTTTCGAACAACAAACACTCAATAACAATCAGGATTCGATGGAAATTTATAACAGCCAGACAAAAATAGCGAACAGAACATGACCCGACAAATCGACCTTCGGTATAAATGAATAAACTGACCTGCGTCCAACAAACCTTTTAACAACGGCTACGAACGTATAATTACGCGTAATAAATAAAGGGGAAGAATAAAACTTGATCAGGCCTTTAATAATCAATTACATGGTATACAATCTTTCTACGACCAGCCACGTTTCTGCCGGCGGGAAGACGCATCCCGGCTATAACTTTTAAATATTAACGATTTGACCTCAAGAAGCTTGACTTGACACCGCAGCGAGGATAGTTTGGACACTGCGGTAGAAAATGAAGATAAAAAATAATATTCTAACAGACAAGTTTAAAATTAAAACAAAGTTATGTCAAAAGTGGACTGAAATTTGATAAATTCGAGTTATTAATGTATTCCTAAGTTTTCTACGCATGACTAAACTAATCGAGAAGGTAGATGGGGAAGTGAGGATAAATATTCAGAAAATCCCATAAATTATGGTATTTCATCCTCCAACAATTACTTTGACCCGATAACACTCAATATACAAATTGTAAACCGGCCTTATATTCTATAAATTGCAATACGCTTCGAGGGCCATAATCGAGACGGTTTTAAATCGTGTATCGGACAGTCTTATAAATATCGGATAGCGCTCTTAAGAAAAGCGCTGATAATGAATTTAAACGGTGACCTTATTTCTCGCTTATCGCCGATATAAACAGGAAAAAAACACGAGCAATGTCACACGCTCTCGTCCAATTCGTATCTACTTTCCGAACTTTTCTGTCAGCCCGGGGGTTTCGCCATCTTAGGTAGGAGTCAGCCGGTAATAGAACTACCCGAATTCAGAATGTACCGATGGGTATAACGGTAATGAACCGATGGTAATAATCATAGTAAACATTTTCTGTACGTATATTAGCCGAGTGCTCCCTGGTATCGTTCAAATCGCACCGTTCACCACGGTTCATAAAGTTTCATTCCCATCTCGCTAATCCAAATTCCACCCTCTTAAGTAGCACTGATACACGCCGGAATTGCCATCACTGAGTGGATTCTTTATCAAGGAGTAACATGCACAATCTTACTTGTAACGTTGAAGGTTGATTGTACAATAAATGAAAGCGGAAATATATATAGGGTAAGATGCAGATCAAATAGTTAGTTTAAGGATTGTTATAAAGCCTTTGTACTGTTTACTGGGTATCTGGTGCCGGGGGAAGGGGAACGGGGGGGGGTTTCGTCCTTAACAGAAGGTTAAGGACAGCGTTAACCTCTCCGCCGCCTTTAAGGACACGTTCTCTTTTTCCTGCGTGGCCGTCCGTCTGCAGTTCTGTGTTGCAACATACACACACACACAAAGCACATTTCCAAGTTATCCGTCTGAATATTGTCAGAGATGCATGAATTATTAAATAGGCGTCGGTCTTTGTCTCGAAATTTACTTTTAAATCTGGCGACCTCCCGGTTTTTTATTTAGCTCGGTCAATTTTAATCAGTTTAATGGGAGGTAAAATGCGTTGGAAACCTGTGCAGAGGGCGGGGTTGGCTGAAAACACGCTTCAATCCTTATTATTTGATTTATAAAAGACAGGTGTACGACCCCTTCCAAGTTTAACCGGCAATCCCAGATCAAACGGGCCGGTAAATCGAATGATCGATGACGCGATTCGAATACTTCGGATGTCAATTTCGCCCCTGCAACAATTCGGAACTTTACTAGCAGTTGCGGCCTAAAGCTGTGTGTGTGTGGGGGAATTGTTGGAAAATTGTTGAGAGGCCACGCAGGGGTGAAACCGAAAGGGAAACCGGCCGAGGGGGCATCGTCCGCCACTCACCCATATATTAAATCCCCCTTAAACCTCCTCACAACAGTTTCTTCACACTCCCACTTTATATATATTTTTTCTTTATAATGATATAATTAATATAAAATAATGTAATGCGTGAATTGCCACTAGTATCACCTACTGGCTTCTAGAATCGTGTCTTAATTTGGGAAAAATATCAATTAGCCCTTAATAGGGGGTTAACCCCTCTGTTAACCACCCTGGAGTGGGCTCCATTGAAGGGAACCCTCTCAGGGTTGTTTTATCTTCTTCCGACGTTTAGGAACTCTTATCTGTTCCATCATCTTAATAACAAAAATCTTTATTAAAAATCAATTAAAACGAAAAATAATACAATATAAAAATGAAAGGAAAATCAACTTACATAATCAAGACTGAATTTATGATGAACTCGCAGGGCGCTGTCTATAGTATCTTAAGGGGTTGCTCGATCTCATAATCTATGTTGTTGTTGACGGTGTTTACTCTCCGGAGTATTTATATATATATATATATATATATATATATATATATATATATATATATATGTTGTTTAGCGTTCCCCCATACTGAGTTCCTGGTCATGCGTCGATTTCTTCTTTTGTGTAAGATACAGTAGAATAACCGGCGACGAGAGAAAAAAAATATCCGATATTTTCCCGCTGTAACATACGCCTGGTCCCTAATAGCAGAAACTACACTATAACAACCAGTCCGACGTACGAAAATAACTGTAACACGACGTGTGTAATGATGATCGCCCTCGCCGTAAACATTCACAACACGTTGTTTGTTCATTTCGTGAAACAAAACGTGTTTTCGTATACCGCTCGTCTACCGTTTACATTGACGGGCTCGTAAAATTTTACGACCGCCTACTTACTATTATCGGTCGGCAGATTGCCGGAGGGACCAACGATCCGTTCCCGCTTTCCCTTCGTTTTGTCTTAATTAAATATTTCAGTCTAACTGCCTTTAAGTGTCCGGCCTCTATTATTAATATTATTTTCAATAATGCATTCATACATCGTGAGTTATCGAAAGGTTATCGCGTAAAATATATCTTCTCTTCCAAATATTTATCGGTTGGTAATATAAGCACTTGGTTATAATCCTGTCTACTGTTTAGGAAAAGGAGACATATAACTAATCATAAGAAAGAAGGAGGAACCTTTCACTAATCACTTGTGTTACTGTTCGTGCACATCCAGTACTAGACAATCGAAATTCATTGCAATATTATACATTATCGCGCCAACTGTTACAGTGAATAATTGAAGTACTCGTATTGCTGCCAAGAGCATTAAAAATAACACGACAGTCCGCTCCTTATAGGAAATACTTGAAATTATTTGGGCCAATTGCATTGTGTTATAAGAGAAGTCGATCCGTTGAATTGGTTACTTCAACAGGTTTGTTGTCAAGTACGTACATGCAAATGGCAATTATTACTGCAATAATTTCGTCGATTTTCGTATTAACTGTATGAATTTCGTCGATAACTATGTAGCAGGAGAAGGAATGAGATTGTACCGTATAAGAATTGAAATTTTTTTATGACTCAATGAAATTTTAAGTATGACTCAAGATTTCATGTTAAGTCTTTCAAGTCACACGTATTGTAAAGGGTGTCCCAAAATTAACGCAAGATTTGAATTAAATAAAAAACCCAGTATTTTTCTTTAAATTGTTATTTTTTTTATCGAAGTAGGATAGGGTTATGTAAGGAATAAAAAACATCGGGTAAATGGCCTCCACGGCATTGCTGGCACATAGGCAATTTTTTGTCGAAATTTTCCACGACCATTTTGCATAAATGTGGCTGAATTTCGTTGATGCGGCGTTGAATTTCCTCCATCGATGCACGCGTGGTTGCTGGCTTGATGGCATAGATCTTCGACTTCAAATAACCCCGTAAAAAGAAATCCAACGGTGTCAAATTACACGTTGTTCTATCGTGTAACGCTCCATTTGTACCGACCCTAAACTATCGGCCGTCAAATGGTTTCCTTTAATAGGGTTGCCATAATTCAAATCTTGCGTTAATTTCGGGACACCCTTTATATATTCGGTGCAAATCGTGATTGGTTCCTGGTGGCGCACTCTGAGGGTGGTGCCCAAAACAGAACTGTTTTTTTTTATGCCTGCAGAAGGAGAAAGCTGTACGGGGGCTGACCTTTGCATTCGAAAACTTATTTTATTTTTAGAAAGGCATTTTTGTTTTCATATCGGCGATCGGCTCTTTTGTGTATCTGTGTGTACAACACAATTTTTTTCCACAGTCGGAAAAATCCAGTCGGTCTGGATAATTTTTTTGAACTCCACTCGACGATTACTTCGGACGACGCGTGACGTTTTGAAAAACACAAAAATGGAAAAATGGGAGGTCAAGACACCGCTATTTCGCCGACCAGGAAAATTCCCATCCTACTGACGAATCCGCACGTTCTCAATTCAATATTTCAAAATTTCAGTTATTTCGGAGGAAAAATATCGCACACAATCTCACAAGTATATGGTCCATAAATTCAATATCTGCTTTATAAAAATTCCATCTTTTTTACCTGTTCTGAAACGTGAAAACTGTAGTCGTGGAATATGTTGCGGTTCCTTTTGTAACCGATTTTAAGCATTGCCTCCGTCCTGAGGGAACCTCTTATTTGAACGCTTCATTTACAACAGGAGACATTTAGTTGAATAAATTAATTTTCCTAGTAACTGCATGAAAACCTTTTATTATTATTTCGCATTTTTTTTACAAATTAAGCTATTTGACAACTGGGACACTTAATTGTACTAAGCACGATAGACTTTACCTTCATGTATCTCTCTCTCTCTCTCTCGCCCTTTTTCTCACTACGTATATATATATATATATATATATATATATATATATATTCTAGGTTAGGTATTTCTTTATTTAGAAATAAAATAATAATCTGTGGGATAGCTGTAGCCAAGTGGTGGTGAAAGTGTGTCCTGGCTATGGAATGGTTACGCAACATGGTCTCTCTCTCTCTCTCTCTCTCTCTCTCTCTCTCTCTCTCTCTCTCTCTCTCTCTCTCTCTCTCTCTCTCTCTCTCACTCTCTTGCTCCAACCAGATTGGCAGGAGGAGCGCTTCGTATTGCAAGTCGACCAATTACGGTCCGTCTTTAATTCTTCTCCGGTAATTGTCCAACAGGAGCCTTCCACACACACACACACAGATGTCCCGCTACTAACTTCGACAAAGGTCTACAGTGGACTGTTTTAGATTCTCCGAGCTTTCAGTGAAGACTATAAACCAATTTAGAACACCTGTTCGTTGGTCCGATTTCGGCCGTCTTCAGTAGCTTTCCGCCGTTAGGTGGAATGCCTGAAATACTGCTGCGTCTAAATGACTCACGAACGTATAGTCGCAACGTTAAACCCGTTTAGCAAAAGACTAGAGTATATTTTTTTATAATTTAACTATTACAACAATTCTGTGCTTTTATGACACACTAGTAATAATCAGTACACTATGTGTTATTCCCTTTTAACATGCGACTCAGATTGGGTTCGAATATATATGTTCGTATTTTTCTTTCCGATGGACCAGAAACACTACCCGGATGGTGTTCTTGCGCTGTTTCTGTCGGCGATTTAAAATATGTTCCCATTATTCTATAAGTGATCGCTGAGTAAAATATTGTACTTGGTAAAAGCTTTGTTTTGCGAATTGCCCAGGGTTAATTGATTCCGTACAACTCCCTTCACTCCGAAGGGAAAAGTCAGTCTCGGGAGATTGTTGTTGCTACAAACAGCTATTAACTAATAACTGACAGTGAATGGACTGGGCCATCGTAGTTTGTTTAATTGTGTGGGGCTGCGGGGAATTTGCTGAGCAGAACGTCCCTACTTTCACCAGCAGCATCAACTTCCCCAATTGCAAAATATCCTACGGCTTGTGGGTATAATTCCACCTTCGCCTTTCAATAAATCATTGGGTGAAGTATGGCCGCATTCTTCTGCCCTATTCTTGCCCGCTTTCCGATGGAATACGGTGGGGAAATAGCATATTATTTAGAATATATATATATATATATATATATATATATATATATATACATGATTGTATAACCTACAAGAACGGGTTATACACATATATGCATTAGCCAATAGGCAGGATGAATCCAGAAGCTCGATGAACTCTTTAGTCGGACCCGCCTTTGTATGAGGTTTTGTTCTCTTTGTACTTACATTCTATTTGACCTTAGTCGTTTCTTCTTTTGTAATGCATATATTGATGTATATATATATATATATATATATATATATATATATATATATATATAGAGGGGAAGAAGGAAATGTCGCTTGAACTCCTCCGGCCGTGTAGACCATGAAGGACGTCGGACAGTAAGGTTGATGATAAGAAGAACCGAGGTTTGGGTTAGAGGCAGAACATTAATATTCTATATTATAACAATTATTATTATTATTTATTTATTATTAGCGTCCTGATGTGGGATAAAATAAATTGCAATTTAACTTCCATTCGAACTTATCGCCAATAATATTTTGTTTTTTCTGTTTTCAGGTGAGTAAAACACAAGGGTCTTCCTTCGACTCGGATCCCGCCATTTTACGATGCCGACCGGTATGTTGATTATATTCTGTCACATTTTTACAGACATATCTTTACATTTCAATTTACTTTTTATTTACACAACACTCTTCCGTTGATCCGTGAGCGCAATTAGTTATCTGTTTACAATGTAATCCTTGAGAGCCCGCCTCTCGCAGACGCGTTATATACTATTTATAAGACTAATAGACCAGGAAACTAATAGCTAATCTCAGTGCGGAAGCATTGCGACCGTTTACTATCAGAACTGTTGGTCGTTTCATCTTATCAGTGATTATTGAAGTACGCTATTTTCAGCAGCGTTCGTCAATTTAGAATTTCATATTTTTAACAACAGTTTTACCCCGGGAGGTTTACGAATTTGGAATTTCGGTAGGAAAATCATAAAACCGTTTTTTACCACTCACAATTATTATCGAAGTTTATATTTTACGAACGTTTTGTAATTTTGAAATTCTCCATGCGGTGGGAAGATACGTCCGTATATCTAGTGTTAAACGTACGCATAGTTTACAATATACGTCTGCAAATGTTGGTCAATACGTGTATATCGTCCTGCGGGTCCTATCGCGGTTATATACATAGCTGTCCGGTTTTTTCAATGACGGTATAATAATCAGGAATGACGACGATTCCGCCTCAGATGTAAATTTCACAATTTAAGGTCAAAGTAGATGTCACGGATCGATCTTGGGCGTTTATACCTTTTCTCGTCAGGTTACGTGTGGCCAATATATATGATATACCCAGTAATGACAAAGTGCGGTCGAATGACGTCACGAGTGCAGTGGGATGTGGTCTGGCGGCACTTAGCCCCCCCCGGACAAGTATCAAGGGGAATCGGCGGCTACTTGGATTCTGTAATTGGGCCAATTTTGGATTGCGACTCGCTGCCGAGCGTTCAATTAGGGTTCAAAGTGTTTTTCCTCGCACATCACAATTCCTGACATGACCCATTTGCGGGTCAACGAGTTGAAAATAATTGCAATTCTTCCTTCCTTTTTCTCTCTCTCTCTCTGCCCTGTCGGTACAGAAACAACTGGTATTAATGGCGTTTATTTTTTGTTCTCCAGCAATCCTTTATTTCCCTCATTCGAATCCCTAGACGTAATATAGATATTGTCTATAATGTTTTGCACGAATTTTATTCAATTGGATTACAATCAATTGACGTTTCACAGTTTCATAGATGGACCAGGAATTCCGGGAATATAACACAGTGGGGCACTTTCGCCTACACGACACACTGTCTTGAGCCAAAAGAACGCGTTATCACTATGGTAATAATAAATCGGTCTAGATTAGGCGTACTAACAGAGAAAAGGGCAAGATAATATATATTATATTATAGTTTTTTTTGTTCGTTCATTCTCTTCTCTGTGTGAGGCATCTATGAAAGTTTTGCTCTCAATAGTGCCCGGTGAAAAAAATTGAGAGTCTTATAAAACTGTCTTACAGTTTGTTTTTTTAGTTAACTAAAAACTGGTCTGTAAGAGTGAAAGTTTTGCTCTCAATACCGCACTGGCAACTGTTAAACTTTAATCCAGAACTGATTTATTTCACTTCATCCTGGATATTATGTTGTATAATAGTGTATTTCCTAGCGCGTTTCCGAGGTCCCAATTATAGTGGCGAGGGCCACCGAGGGTTACGGACATTGGAGACGGTGAAAACCGCCTTGACTGCCAAAAGGTTTCGGTTTTGAAGTTCAGTTCCAGTGGGCGAGGGGTTTGTGGCGTGGGGGGGGGGGTTTCTAATGGCGCGTCTGTGTCGGCCGACGGCTTGTGCAACCGGCACGATCTCTCTTTCTCTCGGCTCGGCGGGCGCACACAGACACTGATGCACACACACACAGACACTGATACACACACAGACACTGATACACACACATCAATGGCGTCGACGAACGGCTAGTTGCGCAACGCTCGCCGACACCTTCCTTTCTTGACCTTCAAGACAGCCCCCAACCGCTCCCACCCGCATCCCCACTACAAGCCAGCCACAACCCTTGAACCAGTTTGTTCTGGATTTTACACATCCCGTCCAACGAACAAATTTTGCGGCCGCGAATAAACAACGATCCGCTCTCCGGGGACGGGTCAACATTTCTGAGCGACTTGTTCCGCGAATTCGGTGCATTTGGAAATTTCCGATTTAAGCAAAACAGTCCAAGTGTTTGGCGGCGCTGAAGCATCGAGGATTTCCCTTACCCGCCAGATTTCCCTTCTTGCTCATAAGCGCGAGAGCTTCCCAAGATCAATTCAGTTCCTCCTCTCGCCGGTTTGGTGTTCCGCCAGACCGGTTTCGGCCGTCTCCAGTAGCACTTTGGGACACGGGATGCTCGCCGGGCGTCCCAGGATTCCACGACCCCTCGCAGACCGCAAAACAGGTATTCCAAACTGATTCAGTTTTGGTCCCCAGTAAGAGAACAGGCAGTTTCGAGAGGGAAACTTTCACGCGTGCCCCCCTAAAGGGTGAATGGATCGAAAACGAGATACTGGGAATACCCCTCTTAAAGAGAACACCAGCGAGGTTAATCGATTATCTTTAGGCGTAGCCACTAGGCTTTTTGGAAAGGTCGACCATTCAACGATCCGATAACTGCCCGCAGTAAGCAACAGAAGTAAAATCAAATTTACAATTAAACATTAAAAAAAAACAAATTTGCGTTCGTGCAATTGCAAAACAAACTTAATTATTATTCAACCGCAAATTTAACCTTTTGAACTCCGGCGTTGAGTCACACTACTGAGACATGCATTTTCATGGCGATGAGAGGGGGCGGGAATTTTCTCAAACTGTCTTCAATGACATTTATTTGTTGGAACTCAGGAGCAGAATTAATCGACACAGGTTATTTTATTCGGGTACAATTTCCGTCATAATTAGTATATCGATAATTCTACTGCCTTAGCAGAAGTTTGTTTAATGAATGTTTGTCGCCAATCTTAATTAAATTAATTAACTTTCGTATTTCAGAGTTAAATATTCCAATAGGACGGGAGTTTGATCGTATAGGATAGAATGTTTCGCGCAACGATTTTCCCACTCCGGTTTTTTTCTGGCATTAGAAGTGGGGGATTATTCTGGTCGTATTTTGTATCCCTCATGAAACTCAAAGTGGCACAGTGCTTGAGACGACTCCGATAGAGCTGTAAACAGAAAGTTGATATATTTCAAACAAACGGATAACTATAAATAACAGACTACAATTAAACTGTAATGAAATTTCAAAGATCGCCCACCAAACGGAAACTGTTCCAATTAAATGTGCCTAATAGGTTCGGTTACAATAATAAGGGCTGTTTGCTATTCTATCATGTACTAATCCGCGCCGTAATAATGGAGCCCCTGTACGGGCGCCACACAACCTCTCTTAATTGCCTATTACAAACCCATCGATCCGTCGTGTTTTCCTCCCACCGTCCATATTTATCAGTTATAATCGGTGTACAACAGAAACCGGTTATGTTAACCGCCGGCCACGCCCCTGGCCACCTCATCACCGCGCCGCCCTATCGGCAATTTTATGGCGAAGATTCGATCTCGTTCATTAAAATATACCACGCCTACGATACCCCGTATCGTTTTCCTGTTGGTTGTTTCTGAATCGAATGATTAAATTCAGTTTTTCCTTGTAAAAATAAGTAATTCAATTTTCTCTCATTTAATCACTAATGGATTGTATTCCGATATTTATTAGTCACTCTTCGCATTGTCAATAAAAGTCCGTTTAATAAAGTTAAAATTAATTTCAGTATGAAGTCAACTTCTGAAATCTAATTTTTCGAATGGCTCTTTTGTAAAATTGTCAAATGCATAATCTACGAGACTTTCACAGTATTCAAAATTATTTAGTTCTCAGAATCGGTAATTTAAATAGAGGGAATTTGCATCATGAATTTCATCGTCGGTTTCGAAATGTTACCCGAAATTATAGGTGTTTATAGGGGAAATTATAGGTGTTTATAAATTAAGAACACAATATTAGTATTCTATATCCTTTGATAAATGGGCCGAGACAAAAGTTTGTTTTATGGAAGATTATCACAAGTAAAGGTTCTCCTATTTATTCTTATTTTTCCGGGAATATTTTATATTCTTTCTGTCTGTCTTAGCTTTGTGTATTATAAACTATTAACGTTGAAAACTCGGAATATAGAATAATAGGAATTTGTAATGACGAAGGTTGATTAGACTGGCCGAAAATGATGGTTTTAAGGTGGCGGACTTCCGGAGCTTAGTTCCGTGTATTGTCACGCGAGTATAATGCACGCGCCATTATTCCCGCCGACCAATCGATAAGAGTCACTTTCATGAAATTTCAGGAAATTTTAAGGCAACGAAATTGTACATTTCGTTGCGAAAATGTATTAATTGTTCCACTCCCTCATTCGGTTTTAAGCTAGAGAGTCTGGAAGTATTCCTTAATCGGCTCATTCTTCGGTTCATCGGTCAGTGATATTTTTCCTCGTTTCCGAGCAAAGCACCCTGTGTGTTTAAGCGCTCACTTTCAATATGTTTCAAAGTTGCTCCGGAGAGGGGTGGAAAATATGTAGGAAATTTCTTCCCCGTGTCGGAAATACATATTGGGCGGGTGAAAGGGGCGCTTCGAAAAAAGGAAAACGTACAATTTTCCGTTGGGCGAGAAGCGCGAGGACAAAGGTTTTGCGGAAGTGGCGGCGGTGTGGGCGGACGAGGAAGTGAAAGAAAAGCGGTAAGCGGGGGTGTGAGGGGGTGGTTCAATACGCTTTAGTCGGTCTCCATGGGGACGGCGGGGGCCCGAGGGTTGAACAACCCCGACGTGTAAACAGGTCCGCGCCCCACTCACTTCCCGGCTAAGGTCATTGGCACATTTATCCAAACAGAGCCGCCCCTATTTCACTTTAACCCGGGATCCCACCCCCTGTCCCGACTTATATTCACCCTTGTTTCAGACCTGTTATCCAGATTTTAGTCGTGTAATTAAGCTGATTTATAGCGACAGTAATCGTTTCGTGGGTTGGAATATGGGCCGTGATCGGCGGGCCGGAATTCCGAAGCATAGAGCATTCGTTACCTGTCTAGAAATTTGGTAGTTCACCGAAGAAAGATTATCGATTAAACGCAAGACCCTCGCCTTGGTATTCAATTTTTATTTTCCCCCCGATTGTATAAAATGATATTGTTCGTGTATTTTACGAAAAATGTATTCTGCTAGCTTTTGCGGCCTCGGGCTTTCTCATTTACTTATACAAACATGAAACAGTTGTAGTATTTAGGTATAGAAACTGACAGACCAAACTTTCCTTAATTCCAGTTTCTTTTTTTAAGAAACGCCCTTTAAAACTTTCATGCGGCTTTCGTAAGTCAACGGACTAAAATTAAATTAAATCGTCTAGCGCTCGTCGCCCTTAATTGAACCGTTCGATTATTATTTTCTAATAAAGTCGAGGGCGGTAACGGGGTTGGGTTCGACGTGACCGGGGGGGGGTTGGCGGTTCACCCCTCGGTAAGGTCATTGGCACACATAGCCCCCCTCCACCCCCGTTACCGCCCCCGGCACACAGCTTTTCCGCTGAATCATTTTACAAAAAGCCCCCCGTTTAGAAAGCGGCCGCATCTACCGCCATGTCCCGTACGTATCATGCCGTTGTATCGTCTTTTTTCTCCCACACTCGTCCAGATGTAAGCACTGCACTGTTTTTTTTCTTTCAGAATTCGCCGAAATGGTTTCAAATTTTTGTAATTCGAGAAAAATTCGGTCCACCGACATATCGCCGATGACTTCGGATTCCCTCCATTGAAATTAAAACTAAATGTCCAATTAAAGTACATAAACTTCGATAACTTGCAATTATCAACTCTACTACCCCGACCATAATTTTTACTAAATATTTTTGTTTTATTTCATATACTTAACGCTTCACCGTATATCGTTACCATATTGTCATAATTTGTGTCCACATCTATTGAATAATGGTTGTCTGCCACCTCAGCTACGAAAGTAGGTACGAACCGCTTTTCCTAGCACATTAATATTTAGCTACCCGTCGCCTGTAGCTCGTTCGGTTTTGCGCCATTGCGTTAGTAGCGCTTACGCGTATTGCTTCGCTTATGCGAATATAATAGACGTCCGCGCTCGCCCCTAAGTTGTCTCGAGGTAGACAGGTTACGCCGGTTGTATAGTGCGCGGTTAGGGTAATGGCGCGGCCGCTATTACTGTCAATACTGTCACCGCGGTCTCACATACAGTAGTGGCGTACACAATATGGTTATATTATAGACGTTTTTCAAAGGAAAAGGGAAAGTAAATGAGCTGAATATTATCCGGGCGTTTACAATTTTGTGGAAAGCGCAGAGTTAGATTATTGCATCCCGACTTATTGCACAAGAGCTTCGACGAATTCAATATTGACGCCGGGGCGAAAGTCCTCGCTAAGCCGTCGAGGAAGGGTCCTCGGTAGCCGCGTTGTGTGTTAAAAATTATTATCGCCGCGTTAAAAATTAACCGCCTTTCGACCGTATATCAATATTATTTATGCCGTACAGTATGTGGGCCTGCGCGAAGGCGGAAGCGTCCGTGAAGCGCGATAATAGGAGTTTTATTGCCCGAGGCTCATAAGATCTGTCGCGCGCGAGGGCCGTAAACGCTGTTGTACCTCCAAGGGGAAATAGTTTGTGCCGTAACGTCATGAAAGCCATCTGTGACCGTTCGTAAATTGTCACACGATTGGGGGTTCAGATAATATAGTTCGCGCACTTGGAGCAGCATCCTGTCTGCAGTGTTACTGCACTTTTACTGCGCTCCACTGAACTTCACCTAGATCGCAAGAAGCATTGTGTTTGAAACATTCCAAAGTACAATATACATGATGCAATGTATATTTTAGAGCTAAATGTGCCTACTGCTATTTTACTGTCTGTAGTATATAATTCTTTTCCTTTAACCCTTAAATAATGAATACTAATTATAAGGCTGTTTGAATCGTCGAATCGTCCAATTTTGTACAAAGCGGGAACTTATCTTGTCCGTGTAATACGCTATTTCCTCAATAGAGAGGGAAACCGACCCGGAAGTTGAAGCCCGTGTGGGGGGGGGGGCGTTAAGCGCGCCAAAGTGGGGTAGGTAGTATATATAACGGAGTGAGACTGCGCCACGAGTCAAGGGTCGTTGCCACCGCTTTCATCCGGCGCCCTGCCCTGTCGAAAGGGGGCGCTCGAAACGGCCCTTCGCAGGGCCACCGACGCCCCGGGGGTCAACCACCCGGTCCACCGATGACTGGGTCAACACGTCCAAATGAGACCTGTCGATTCATCCCCGCCTCTCTACGGGGCGACTTTCACCTATGAATTTCTCCCCCCCGGCCTTGGGTCAATCTTAGGGTGTAATAATCTTGTGATTGTGAAATTACAAACAGTGCACAAACCCGGATAGGAAATTCGGGAAGTACTCTTAAGGTCTAGAAAAGTTGAAACTCCTTGAGTAGATTATAGTACAAACAAAAGAGAATAATAGCAATTATTACTGTTAGACTTTATTACCAAACATCAAATAAAAATTTAAAAAAGTTACAGGAAAGGATAACTAGTACGCTATATTTAAATATCGATGAGCTCAAAATTATTTTTTTCCTAGATTCTCACGATATTCAGCTATACGGAGGTCACTAATACCATTTAACGTAATAAAAATATTAAGATTAAATACTAAAAATATCACTAAATATATATATATATATATATATATATATATATATATATATATATATATATTTATTTATTTATTCACTAAAAATATCTATTTGTATTAATTCAAAATAAATCAATCCATTCGCCAAATTTAATTAAAGAATCGTCTCCGTTAAAAATACTTTGACGGAAGAAAGCGTCCGGAACTATTAAATTGTGTGGGATGGGGTTTGACTAAAAAGGGCCCTTTGCAGGGCCAGAAGGGTGAACGAACGGGGCGGCGAAGGGGGCGGGCGCGTCGACCTCTCACCGGGTCACCCACTCAGCCTCGACACGACAACAACTCACCCCCTCATTACTTCCCTAGTCGATATCGCAAATGATAGTCCCGGCCCCGCCTACCTAAACACACTGTCCAACCCCATTAACGGAGACATTGTCCCTTCCCTGTTTACCGTTCAGGGACAATACGCGGTTTGCATCCGCGCCGAATTCAGTACATCCCGCTTCGCTTCAGCGGGCACCAGGAGTCAATTTCTGGTATTCTTTGGGGATGATTTTGTTGAATGACTTTAATTCCGCTCGTTACTTAAATTTGCAAGTTAAGTAGTATTGGAGCCCTGGTTTCTCCACGGTTTTCTCCATATTTTACTAGTGCTACATAAAGAACGGTGTCGCTTTTTTTACATTTGTAGCGATAAAATTGTTTAAAAAAATAGTATTGACGGGAATTCAAAAATTTTGCCTAGTAGTCGATTCCAATCAATACAGTTGTATAATTCTCAATCAAGATTAAACAGAGGCCGGAGAAGGTAATCTGTCCTGGCTTTGTCTTGGCTGGGTTTGTGTAGGGGGTGCAAAGGCCTTGAAGCTGGGGGTGACTAACCCCTATAGAACTAGGCTAGCTCATGACTAGGTCAGTCGGGGCCACCTCTGCCCTCTCTCGTTGCATGTCTATCGATTGTAGGGGGTCGCTTTTCACCCCTAACGTTATTTTTTCCATCCACGTTCTTTCGGCCAGAGTCAGACGGTTGTAATCCCTTCGATCGGAGTCAACACTGTTAGCCTTGCTTGTTACATCGTGAACGACGTAGTTCCTCCACTTTCGGCGGATCGTAGAGGCCTATTCGTGTCTAAAACAGGCCGGTATGGTAGAAAAAAATAATAATTTTGAAACAACATTACGCCATCATATCGGAAGCTAATTAGATAATCCAAGTTCCGGTCGCGGAAACCTTCCCTCATTTATATATTTTTATGTGTCTGAATATATCTCGTCAGCTTTGCGTTATAAGCCTGTTGGTTTCAGATGACATTTTTAATCAATTCCGAAACGGATATGAATCTGTGTATAAATTCTTCACCAATTTCAGGGGTTTACTTGGGCCTTATTTCTGCGAAATTATATCCCACGTCTTATACTTCGTTTTCTCGTACTCCTAGACCTTCGTTTGGGCCCCCCGTATAATAACTGCGAGGATTTCAGAACCCCGAAAGAGTGAATTTTGGGGGGGAATTGCAAGCTGCAGATTCGAAACTGTAATATACCGGTTGGTGGAGAGTGTCGCTCGAGCTTGTATTGCGCAAGGGAACAGCAGTAAAGGAGTCGAATGGAAGGGGGAAAAAAAAACAACAGGAGAAAAAAAGAAACGGCAGCACTCTGGAATGTGTAGTTGCGTGAAGCTGGATATTACCCCGGTGCTCCAGACACAACTCTCCGCCCGGTTGGCCTCCCACCGCTGCGGGAGGATGAGAGAGAAGACTCCCCGTTTATTCACTTCCTACTTTTATTATTACTTTATTACATCACACACACACACATAGAACCGTTTATTTCTCCGCATATTTCACTGCAACACGCGATATTCCGTGTCCCGCTCTATATTCTTGTAACGATGATATAAGAGGCCGACCAACTGCATTCAAAGATTGTGTAGACGAATTAAGTATTGGATGATTTAGTTTAAGGAATTTTCGGCGTCCTGCCATCCCCAGTAGTTTCTGAGTGGGTTTTATTTCACGCTTACCATTTATTGTATTTTTCATATATTAATTTTTATGTAGATGGGGTTCCCTACCGCCATTCTCCGCTCGTATGGGGCGTGCCCCGATAGCAGGATAAAATGAATAATGAAAATGTAATTTATACGCAAAGATATCTATTAAAGAGAAGCGGGTTTTGAATGTGTGAATTGATATTGGCTCAGTTATATATATAGATTTCAAACTGTATTTACCCTTTTAAACTGGCCCGCATATAACGACAGTTGTTTCCGGGAAACGGAGTAAGTGAAGGGAAATCCGAAATCGATTCGGGTCCCGTATAGCGCACTACAAAATTGTCACTTCCTCGGCAATTATTTCAGTTTATGTCAAGGAAAAGTCCAGATATCTATGTATAAAGGTCGGCAGGCGGGAAGAAAATAAAATGTTTATAAAATTTGCGTAGTCGTAAAAGCGTGTTAACGTGTCGTTGTAGGTCGAATCCCGGCGGTTGAATAGTCCATTAAAAATGTCGACGGGACAGTAAAATAAGCCACCAAGTATCAGTTATGGCTTTGTTCATTCGCTCAAGTTTAATAAGGCCTACACTCAATGTCTAGTTATACGCATATTTAATCGGAAATATCTGAATAAGTGTAAGGTTGCCAATTTCGAGTGCAATGCGGAAGGGTCGTGCAAAACGGCCCTTTGCAGGGCCACCGGCAGTCGGGGCCGAGCTCGGTCAACGGGCGGCGAAATGCGGCCGGCTTAGAGAAAAAAAAACCACTTCACGGTAATTGAGGAGAGCTTACGAAGAGTATAAAAAGCGGAATGAGGGGGGGGGGCGAACGGCAACACAAGAGAGTTCCAGTGTATGTTATGTAGGGGCTGGGGGAGGGGGGGGTCTCTCTCGGAAGGAGGTCGGACGGTCAACGTCCCCCGGCGGCTCCTTTATGTAAGAGACCGCGAGAACGCCACCACCTCCACCACCACCACCACCACCACCACCACCACCAACATTGCCTCCATCACGGGGAGGGAGCGTCTGCGTTCGCACAGCAGAGAAGGTCTAGGGCCAGGTCAAGAACTTAACCCTGTACAGATCCGTTCCTGCCTCCTTTTTTTTATACCTAAATTAAGGGCCCTCAGTTCCGCCCTCAGTTGCCACTTTAATTTGTCTCCTTCAAAAGCCAACATATTTCTACGTCGAATAAATATTTCGGAGATTCGTAGATTTCCTGCTCTTTCGTCTCCTCTCGCTGGTTTCATCGTTTCCCAGACCGGTTTCGGACATCTTCTGTAGCAAGCAGTGTCAGTCACTTTGTGACGTTGGGCGCTTGTGCGGGATCCTGTTTGCAGTTATTCCGCTTGTACTGCGGGAGAGGTTCATTATTCTTTATTACCCAGCGATTTTCACTTCTGTTTAACACTCTTAAAAAACAGTCAAAGATGAGCACCTCTAAACGTTATATACGCAGTGTAATGCGTTACGTCCAGTACTGTCAATAAATATTGAAAGCTGCAATTCTCAAAACGAATAAGGAAACGGGGAAAAGTATTGCATTCGTAAATATTCCCTGGGCGAAACTAACGCCCAAGATGATGAATAAATTAGTAGATTTAGAATTAGGATTAGTAGAATTAGAACTTAAGGTTGAGGAACCGGTATTGGGGCGTGATACTTTCAGCTACTGTTCTATAAGAATCTCATTTTTTTAATCAGTTATAAAAATATTGGTTTGGCAACTAAATAATTGTGGATTCTTTGGGTGTGTGCACCCTTATGTCGTGCATTTTTTGGTACGCACGACGAATAGTTGGCACGTAATAAACATTTCAGAATATACTCTATAGGTTTGAAGATGTAAACGTGCGTAAAAATACAAATAACGCCATCTCCGTCTAGCGACGAAACCCGCAATGACTTAGTTGCCGACCCGATATATATATAAAAATGTGTGTTTACAGAGAGGCATTACTGTCCTGAATACGATTATCTGTCATCCCGTGAAATTAATTTTCTTGTATACGGACTTACATATTAAGTGTCTGTTATTTGAATAAGTTCACGGTGGTAATCCTGCGGCGGGAATCGAACCCTTGACTGTGACTGGGCGCGGTGTCGAAAGGATGAGGGAAGGGGGGTTTATGCCAGGTGAACTGTGGTGGGGGCGGACCGTGCCCGAGAAGCGGGGTCGACGACCCCCGGACAAGCGGTGAAAGTGCAAACTGACGCTTACTTTCACAATACTTCGAAAAAAAAAAAACCCGCCAGCGGTAAACTTGGTCCGAGCTCCGAGGTTTTATCTGCCAACCCTTGACACTTGCTATAACAAACACTTCCTTCTACACCTCCTCCCCAACCCCGCTCCCACCTCGAAGCGAACCACTTGTACAACCGGTATAACTTACACGCGGCTTTTATATAACCCCGGCGACGACACATTTGTTCAACAGGTAGTACACTCAATCTTCCTTGAGGCCCCTTGCTCCGGCTCGACCCCCGGCTTGTAGATTCGCTCAATTCTTTCGAACTTTCCTGCACCCGAAGAGCCGTACTTCCACTGAAGAAGTGCGGGAAAGGGATCTCCGAAGAAGTGAATTAAGGGTTTCCCTCAGCGAGGTTTCTCCCGAAATCTATTCGGTATTATGTGAAAATTGTTCGAATCGAATCTTAGTTGTCTCAGTTCTAGAGTATGGAACGGAACTTTTGAACTGATTTATATAGTCGGAAAAATACTTTGTAATTGACGATACAATCAGGAAACTCAAACCGAAATTCTTCCAGAGATAAACTGCAGATGTTTAGTTTAGTTGAATAGTTGGTATTCGGGACTGCATTAGGGTCTGAGCCAGTCTATTATTCTGGTAAATAATACTCGTTTCCCGAAACTTACTCTCATTAATAGAAGGTTTAAAAATACAAAAAAACTTTGTCTACCAATATACATATTAAATCGAAAGCGATATACGAATGATGAGTTTTACGTGCATTCCGGCCTACGGGACTGTTATATTGTTGGAGCCATTTTAAGGTATTTTTAAGCTCAATAATAATAAGGCGTTTGATCAGCTCAAATGTTTTTCTATGTCACTAATTTCTGTGTTACTGACGATGGAGAATATCCGATTTTTAAACCGATTGGTGAAATCGAGTAGGAAAACTCTAAGTAAGCATCACTTTGTGAGGGGTTCACGTCGCCTCAACTGACTATTAGTTTTGCAACACCTGTTATGTGGTCTGTGAGGTTTTGGAATATCGTAGTTTTCTC
The DNA here is from genome assembly GCA_019843655.1 of Lethocerus indicus. Classification (NCBI taxonomy): domain Eukaryota; kingdom Metazoa; phylum Arthropoda; class Insecta; order Hemiptera; family Belostomatidae; genus Lethocerus; species Lethocerus indicus. The sequence goes on from JACDQD010000011.1 coordinate 18,449,494, forward strand.
GATCTATCTGTCTCCTCTCGACCGAGAAATCCTGGCATTATTATTTTCGTTCAACCGGAAGAAAACCCGAGACCGAAAGGTTATTAAACATTAGTATTTTCGAGCGATGATGCGAGAGGCCGGTTGCTCCCTCTTTCCCTCTCTCCCTCTTAGCGGTCCGCTAAAAGGCGAAAGTCGAAATTTCGACCGAGAACTTGAGACCTCACAAAAGGTCCATCCATCCTTCACCGTCGGACCAAAACTCAAAACACTTTCTCTTCCGAGTAACCCGCCCCAACAGGCCAACTTTCTAATCGGGTTTCGCACCCGATAGCAACCTTCCAGTCGGCAGTCTCTAAATCTATATTTATACCCTGTGTATATGCTCCCGGACAGGTTCCTGAAAACCTGAAAGGTCAACAACGGTACACGAATAGCTGAATATTCTCTAAATTATTAAAAAGGTTATTTCTTTGGTCGTGCTTTGGTTCGTTTAATGGGCTAAAAATTGTATCCTTAATTTATCCAAACTATAAACCTAATATTAGTTATTTGAAATAAGATATGTATTTCTCACGTTTTAAGAGATTACGTTCTGTCACAATGTCTATCTAATGCTGAATTCCTTCAATTAGAACCTTGAGGTGAATTGAAGTAATGAATTCCCATCCTCGGTAATCAATTCGGGAATTCTCTTTAAATTGATCGGGAATTAAGTAGCTCCTACAACAACCGACAGTTCGATTAGGACGATGATATTTAGACGAAACGCTCAAAAATTTACTAGAAAATGACACAGATCTTGCATAATAACACTCTTTAAAATACGTTTTTATGAGATTTTTTTTAGCTTGTCCCATTTTTCTTTTAATATAACTCTCGTTAGACTTGTAAACTGTCATACAATTCTGGTTTGAGCGGATTATTATAATTGTGTGAACAAACTAAAATAAAAAGTAGTATTATAAAATAGCGGCATAATAAAGTGGAAAAAATATTAATAAATAGATTATACTAGATAAAAAAAATTTCTCCCTCAAAATCGTTTTATACTACTGATTGGACTCGGTCTAGAAGAAATGGCGGAAGTGACCCAGTTGAGTGTTGATGGCTGCACGCTCCAACCACCGCCAGTAAACACCGAGTCTAATTTTCAAACCGCCAGAACCCCGGGGACGAAGGAGGGGACGAAAGGGGAATATCGGCGGAGGGACGGAGAGTATGGGCGAAGAAGACGGAGATGGTGGAGAGAGAGAGAGAGAGAGAGAGGAGAGTGGGAGAGTTGAAAAATTGGCGGGCCGTAAAACCAGTTTGAGGGAAAGTTTTTGCCGTACAGAAAGTGATACGTAACCGTCGAGGTGTTGGGTAACAGAGCGCTGACCGGGAGGGGGCGGTGCGGGCTACACCTTAATAACAACATTATTAACAACATCAACGACAACAACAACGCGGTGATGACCCCCGCCCACCTTCAAGCTTAAACTCGGGGGAGTATTTCCTATAAAGACCTGGAATTCATCCAACATTGTGCTCGGAAACGTGGAAAAGTTTCGCTGACGAAGATTAGCGCGGAAAAAACATGGTGATTAGGAATGTATAAGTTCTAACGTCGGTTCGTCCGTCGCGGGACAGGGATGAGGCTTGGAAATTAGGAAAGTATCGAAGAGGAATAATGTACAAAGTTTAATATTAAAGAACTACTCACTAGACAATATTGAGATCAAAATTTTCGCCCATACAAACCAGAAGAGGAAATGAATTAAGAACTCTCAATTAGTTTGAATCGGCCAAAAATGTTTGTTTTAAGCGATAAAGATTGAAACACTGAAAGAATGTCCTAATCAACAGGATAGTATTATTGTTGTTACGAATACCGATTTCTAAGAACTGTATCCTTCCCGAAACTAAATTTTTTGGTAAAATATTTTAATTATGTATAAAATAACAGGGAAAGAATAATTGCTCTCGACGTAATAATAATTAGTTATAGCTGAAGAGGGGTAACTATGTTGCTGATGATGGCAAGAGGCGGAAATGCAAGGGAATAGGGGTCAAACGAATAACAGGAATGAGGAATAATATATTTTTTAGTAACTACTCTAGAATTATTTAAATGTATACCGATTTATCTGTGAATGGGAATTGCAGTTAATAGTTATCCTTCTAGTGCTTCCGAGCCTATGAAATTCAAGGTTGCCTGTTTTCCAGGGAAATATATCTATCACCGAAATTTACACAGGACCGGGTAACTTGTTCGAACTTAATCCGAATCTAAGTTGGGGAGCAGTGTCCGAATTGGTTCAACGACCTGTGAGACTGTTCCTGCCGACTGCTCGGTTAGCCGAAGATAAGGATTTCTGAGTGAACCTCTCCTTCCCACCCCCCTCCGTACGTTATTGCGATACTCCACCTTTTCTTATCTACTCCCAGGTGTACCAACCGACATGGCCTGCCGGCACGCGGCTATCTCTGTAAACCGGACGATAATTAACATGTCCTTCGACTCGAACAACCGAGTTTTTAAACTTTCTCTCCCGGCGCGCGGGGAAATTATATTCCTAGATATAGATAGCGGCCAAATTTTAAAATTGCTCTAGACTCTAGACTATCGCCGGTTGTACAGTATTCGCCGCTTTACCTGAACAAAAACCAGACAACACAAAACCGCTAAGAGGCGAAACTCCTTGAGAAACTAGACATCCCAGTGCAAAGGGTTAATAGTTTTGACGGCGCTTTAAGCTTATATATCGGTTTCGCTATATTATATGGCTGCGTGCTTCTAAAGTAATCGGATTACTGAAAACCCAACGACCTTTGAACTTTAGCCAACGACCGAAAAATGATAACAGAAAACGGAACGCGGTTTTATTTATTGAATGCGGCAGACTCGGGCTCTTCTCGGTTTATTTTGACGCTTTATTCGGCGCTGAGAAAACAAAAACATTGACTCGTTACGAAAGCGGCGGGGTTTGTTCACCCCGGGCCCAACAGGTGGTGGAGCTTCACTCCAAACTTCCGCCATTCTCTCTCTCCTCTCTCTCTCTCTCTCTCTCTCTCTCTCTCTCTCTCTCTCTCTCTCTCTCTCTCTCTCTCTCTTTATCTCTCTGAAAAAGGTCTGTTCAATCGACACATCGACATAAACCGAAATAACGGCCGGATTTCGATTCTCATGACGAGCAAGATACAAATCAATTTTGTTGCGTAACACATTCCTATAATTGAAGTAGCTACCTTACATTTAAGAATTCTCATGTCCCAAAGTGTCACCACAAAGGTGGTTTCTTTTATCAAGTCCTTCACGCACAAAACAATACATTCAACCATTGCACTAATAACTATAAGTAGTTGATTGTACAAAAATAAAGGAAATAAAAAAACGTTTATAGAAAATATTACGAGTATAACGTTTCCATAACTGAATTTTGTGTTTTACATAGATTATTTTAAATTTTAACATAACTGGCATGAAGGAGGACAAGGATTTTTTTTAAATCCAACTTTTTCACCATTTTTTTATCATTTTATTTATTTTCCCGGTACGTTTAAATCACGCGGACCCTCCTTTCTCAGGCGGTTTGGGACGTGAGGAGGTCAATACTACTTAATTTGAAAATGTCGATAAATATTCGTGCTTCCTTCCAAAGAATACCACAAAATATGGTACGGATACAAACCTCGTTACAAAACCTTTGGGACTTCAGCAGTTAAGGGTTGAATTTGTAATTCTTTTAAGGCACGGGGATGTGACTCTGCGACCGTTTTTCAATATGGGCCGTCGCGGCAATCGCTTTACACCCTTATTATTTATTTACACCCTCATCTTGTGTGTAGAGCTACCCTCGGGTGGCAGCGGGAGGAGGTGGAGGAGGAGGCGTAGAAGGGGTAGAGGAATGTCGGGAGCATCGACCCCCGCTACTAAGGTCGGTCCCCGCTCTGGCATTACTTTCACCGCTCGGTCGGGGCTGGTTGCGCAACCTAGCCGAGCGGCGGGGTTGCGCAACCTTCGGCGTTGGCGAGAGAGGGAGAGAGGGTGGGTGGGAGAGATGGAGGGAGCGAGGGGGGGCCGTTTCCCAGTGCTGCTCTCACCCTCCGCTCCATATCTCCGGCCAAAAACGCCGTCGGCTCCCCCCAATCCGGGTTTCACATTCCCACGGCGGAACGACTTATTCATCCCGATTTAGCAACTAGCGCCGTATTCATACCGACCGACGATTAAAAACAATCCGTTCATTGTACAGTCAACACGTACGGCGAAGAAAAAAGAAATAATAGCAGTTTCTAGTTTCAATTTTTCCCGCTTTATCGGACAGGGGCCACCCTGACGTTTTAGCCACGTACAATAAATATGAGAAAATCCGGAGAATGGAAGACATCAGGCAGTAGGATTCCGTCCGTAATTTAGTACTAGGGTTCGCAAACATGAGGAGTAGAAGAGTTCGGTAGCGAAAATGCTTAAGTGCCCGGGTCCTGCCAGCATCACGAAAAACCCTAGCCAAGATAGCCAAACACAAATAGCTTTGTAATATTATTCGTATTAATTATACTATCGATTTTTGGGGTAATTAAGTGTAGCACTATCCTCCCGGTATCATGCTTCCCTTTGTACGCACTATCGATTCCATCGTTCATTACGGCTTTGACGACGGCCCCCCTCTGATGTCAGAGATTAATCTTTTGTTCCAACGAAAAACCAATAGCGACACCATTTTTTAAAACATCAAAGACCGATAAAAATAAAGACCGAATATTTTGTATATCCTCAAAAACCGAGTTTCGTTCGTCCAGTTTGCAAATTTATATTGATGACGTCGTATATAAATGTCTGATATTATTCATTGTATCATGTGATAATTCTCACTCTTCCTACGGTAATTTGGACAAAAAATATGCATCGTTTATGGAAAGGAGATTTTATTAATTAATTGACATTATATTTTGTGTAGAAATAGGGAACCATTGGGTTCCTGGAACTTCGATTTGATATCTACCAGGTGTTAGACTGCCCGGCTAGAATTTCGGAAGGGCGTATAGTTTTTTGCTTAATTCTCGATGGATCAGAGATTTAAAAACAAAATGAATTAGATTTTACGGTGGTGGGGATGGGGTTGTAAGGTGGGTGAAAGTCGGGGTCGTTAATACCAGGGGTCCGCATTACCTGGCGGTCGTGCCGGTCTTGTATACCCTGTGCCCCGTAGTCTTTTACGACCGCCGTCTCATTGTCCCCGGTCACCCTTGTCGTCGCCGTCTTCAATGGCGTTCGCTCACAGCCGTTTCGAAAGCGTTTCGAAAACAACCTGTCCCGATAGATAGGCCGTCCCACGTGCACGTCCCCGCCGACCGATCGACGCTTTTCGGTCCGCAGCGGGTGTGAACTTCGTAGTACGACTTTTCGGTTAGCTCCGTTTAAAGGTCGATTGTTGCCCAACTCGTTGGACTCGACACTCGATTCATTCGAAACGCAGTTTCTACCTCGCGTAGCGACGCTACCGTTCCCAGTTCTTTCGTAGTTTCTACTTTCGAATCGTCCATTCAAAATTATGTTAGGTTAAAATCTAAGAACATCGAGTTATTTGGGATCCGTACCAGTTATAAATTCAAATAGACAGTTGGAGGATCGAACCTTCGGGGCCCACAGAACAAATTCTAATAGCAAAATTGACATTGAAATGTTGAAACAAAAATATTGTTTAGGTTTAAAGATTCTTACTGAATGTTCTGTCAAAATGAAAAAAACGGTTGTTAAATAGCAATGTTTATTATTTAGGCCTTCGACAGTCATTCTAGAATGTTAATTTTCTAAGCATTTTTCATTTTACCGCAATTCTGGTATCGTATAAAATAAATAATTTGATTTATGATAATGATAATGAGCTTTGGAATATCATCATTTCAGTCCTACCTTGAGACTTTCAGGGTGTCTATATTTTTTTATGAGCTTTTATATCTTCAGTAGCTATCAATCGCACTTTAACTTCTGTCCGTCCACGGGAGGGTATTGCACCCCCCTAAATATTAATTACAGGTTTTCATCTCTCGCTCGACAATTTTCAAATTGAACGACCCGATCCGCCAACCGAGCGGTCGTAGGCCATCGGACGATTCCGCGGTATCCTTCGGATATGACCAAGAAATTATCTTCAGCACTGCAGAGATACGTCTTATCTCAGTCGGGACGGCGAACAAAGCGCGAACGATGTGTTTATTTTTGTCTTCATCCGATAGACCGCGTACAGTGTTAATAAAACGGTACCCTAAGGACAGAATAGAATGGCCTCGATATAATCCCCGAGGGAAGATTAAGAAGCCCAATTCCTAAGCATTTCCTTGTCACCGATGATTCGGATTATTTATTACTTCCAGAACGATTTGATGTGGGGTACATATCTTGAAAAATATCGTGATAATGGCTTTTTGTCCTGGACAAATAGTTTTCTTACCAAATGTACTCGGCATATTTACACTCATATTTTTTTAATGCTACCTTGAATATATATTTTCGTCTAAAATAATTATTTGTTTACCCACGTTGATCTTTACCCACGAACATTATAAACGTCAATTTAACAATTTAATGCGATACGATCGCGCGGCACTGCTGACCTATATAATAGAGATTTGTCTAATACATATTCAGACCCGGTTGAATGTTCTTAACCCAGATAATTAGAAATTGAATTTGCCTAGTGACAAGTTATTTTCCTATTTTTTTTTGAGTCGGTAAAATTTAATTTTTTCCCGTTACGCGCTCCTTAAATTTGAAGGGCATTTTGTTGAAAGTCGGGTCTACAAATATTTTTACCCCGATTCATTCTGAAGTGATTGTCAGGATAAGAGGATAGTTTGAATATATATTGTAGATATGGAGTTGGAACGCCCGATCATAAATAAAAATAGATCGAATGTATATTAAATAAATTTCGATGCTACAATATTTTCTCAATATAGTTTCGATTTGTCAACTCGGTTCAAATTATGTACTAATTGTTGACGATTAAATCGCACACATTCCAAAAAATGTACCGTGCATCTCATACTACGTCTCTCTCCCTCTTTCTCTCTTTGTACACACATATGTATATATAATACATAATCTTGAACTCTGAAGAAAGTAGTTTATGATGGTTGTACTGGGATTATGCCTGTCGGGACAAAGAAAGTCAGTCAGGGCCAAATAAGGCTAAGGCAATAAGAAATATTGGCGTGGTCCGATAACTTTGTGTTGAGGCCGTGTGTATTAAACTGGCGGGTCTTTCGACCGTCATATCATATTGGCCAACGCTCGATCTGGGTCGGAACCCCCGATGACCCAACGGCTCTAAACGCTCTGACATTCACACTCATTTCCGTTCCCCAATCCCCATTTACCTTGCTAATCGGTTCGCTTTTAATAGGCGCGAAGGCGCCAGTTGGAACGCGCTTTCTAGGCCCAGCCAGGATAGGCAAAGGTACGATTTAGGGGATTAAACGTCGGAGAAACTGAATCGATCGTGTTCTCACCATCGTTACTTTCAGTCCAGTGCGAACGCGGACAACAGCCCATACAATAGACTCCGAAAGGACGCAAACCTGTCTAGCGAAAATAACTAAAATAAAGGGATTATCAGGGGGCAATAGCGATACAACTTCAACTGAGGTTGTTTCCCAGTAATACGGCAACAAACAATTCTTAATCTCTAGGGAATTGACGGTACCTCTCCACCACCTATATATAGAACCCCAAGTTGATTCACGCTTCGGTCGAACATTGATGATCCGGTAAGAGTTCCGAAACATCGGTGAGGGCAAAAACAATTCCAATGTATTCAATGACATTCGATTTTCTGTTTCCAGAAAACTATGTGTAGAATTATAATTTTATAATATAATCTATCGAGAACAATGCTGTTGCACTGTGTCACACGAATCGTGGGGAAGGGGGGGACAAACATTTGCATTGAGAGCAATAAAAAACTGCCTTAATAAGAATTTAACTGACAAGGCCGCCCCAACTGGTTCTAGGACACGCGTTACAGACTTCATTTACAGTGCGTATTGTGCACTTCGGAAGACCGTCTACGGTCTATCATTATTTTAATATATGCCATAGATCACTGTCCACTTCCGCTGTAACGCAACTGGACACTCTCAAAACGCGGCGGCGGATCACTTCCCGCAATTTATAATTTCGACGCGATATTCAATGTCTTCTTGTGTACGCTCGGAAATATCCACCGTAAAAGAAACTCTGCCGAAGGACAGAATTGGCAAGGTCGATATTGAGTTTGGGTTGATTCGGCTGAGAGGTTTCCCTCGGCAGGTTTCCCATTGGGCAACAGCCTCGTCGCCCACAATCGACGGTAGCCATCAAACGACATGAAATCTCAACTCTAAACAGCATTTTTAATTGCTCGAAAACTTCATTTACCCCCGGCTCACATTATTATCCCATCCTTTCCATGAAATATCACCGGAAATTGCTGGAAAATACTGCTGTTGTTTTAGGCTTTACTGAGCAATTTCGGTAGTAAAAGTCGCCTAAATATTTGAAAGTTAACAGATCTTTACTGGATAATTTCAGGCCATTAGAAGTTCAACGAACTAAATGTTGATGACTCAACCCACTTGTTTTTGTTCATATCTTTGGTTCGGTACTCATTCCGAATGAAACATTTTATATTTATTTATCGATTACTACAGAAGTTATTATTGAATCGGGGAATTATCAAATTATTTATTCTCAACAGCAGTTGTTTCTATTGCGAGGTTGAATTGAAAAAAACTGAACCGTCTGTAGTTTATTTGAATTCATTTTTCTATCGCACGATCTCATACTTGGAATACAAAAATATATAGCTTTTTTTTATATAACTCGGGATAAATTTGTTGCGCCAATTGATTTGATGCTGCTCCACGCTTGTTTAGTCTCAGACCAGACAGGTTTCGGGTTGCCCTCGTGTTACGTCCATTAAATGTTGCTGCGTTTAATGGCGCACTTTTATCCCAATATTCTCGAAGATAGGCGAAATCGGTCTAGTTCCAGACGGAAGGCCAAACAGACTGGAGATGTTCCGAAATTCCCCTGACAATTTGCGGGAAGCATTACATTATAACGTTACATTCAAATTTCGGTCCTGATGTTCAGCAGAATAACATAATAAGAAATTAGAGGTACAATATAGGTTCGCTGTTAACCTACTGAAATCGGACTAATGTTATATATATTCTTCTTAGGAACGAATAAATCTTAGAGAGCCTCATTGTGACTGCCAAATACGCCTTTTCAATTTCATTCAACGTGAGGTATCGCTGGCGCGGCCAAATATTTGAATAATCTCATTCGAATGACCCCGTTATGTTGAATCCAGATAGAGCGAATTTAGGCCGAAACCTCCACGTGTGTACCGGTGCAGGCTGGACCGCAAGTAACGAACAACGCCAAAAATCGGTTCTGTAAATCGTCGCCGGGAAAAAGGAAAAGTGTTTTCGGCCGTTGTCTGAGTGAAAGTGAAAGTGAAAGCGGTGAGAAAGAAAGAAAGAAAGAGCCGACCGCCGAAAGTCAACTTTCATGGGTAGCGATTCGCCCCCCGCTCCCACCCCTCCTTCTGTTCGTCGACCCGCGATGGATTTTGGAAGTTTCGAAGATAAATTTCATCCACAGCAGAATTCAAACCCTACTTTCTTCCGACATCCCACACGTGCGTCCTTACAGGCGCCTTGAAAGGAACCGGAATTCTAATTCTTATAGGATTTAAACTTAAAAAAAGTATATAAATTCGGTCTCCCAATAAGTCATAAAAATTAATTGCCGGTAGTACCTCTCGATTCATTGTAAATATAACAATAGCACTCGATTCAGAAACAGACAGCCTGAATCTTGGAAGTTACACTGTTTTTTTTCTTTTCTAGGTGTTAACGATCTTTAAACACTAAGTTCAAAATTTGTTTAGCCTAAAAATTTAGAATTTTAATTTTTTACGGCCGCTGAGAATTGAAACAAATAGGTCTCTACAGTTTGAAACCTCCGCCTCTAGCCACTACAGTATGACTCTAAAATATATTAAATAATAAAAACAGTCGATACATATTCAAACAAATAAATTATTAAATTCAATTTTGAGATCATTGTAACGTATTGCTCTATAGATGTTGGGAGTAGCAGTATTTGAGGAAGGCCCCACTATTTGGGAAGAGCTCCCGGTACCTTCTGCACGCCTGATACCCGCCCAGCCTCTACACGACCTGCCTCCCGTTCTACTACGTCCCATCCGTTATTTCCATTCTTTTTTAACATCATCATTATTACCCCGTCCTCTCACCCTCTCTTTTCGCGCCGCCTCGCTAACATCCCATATATATATATATATTCTTTTTTTCCCGCCTTTCATTCGTCCTTCGCCGATTTCGTCCTGCGGGCGAAACAAGTAGCCGTGAGAGTCTGTAGTAGTGGGAGAGTCGGTGAAGAATGGGAGGGGGACTACGGGAGAGAGAGAGAGAGAGGGGAGGAAGATAACTGTAAAGTGGGGAAAGGGGGGGATAAATGGACTGAGAGCGAGAGAGAGAGAGAGAAAGAGAGTGAGGGGGAATTGGAGTGAGAATGAGAGGAGAGATTAAAGTGACTAAAACTGTTTTTAAGAGTAGGAACGGGACCGGGTTTACTAGGGACACCGTTAGGGGTCTACGGCCCTACTCCTCCTCCTCGACACGGTCGGTCCCCCATTCACCTCTACCGCAGCCGGCCCATTTACGCCATCGCTCCTACAATTTGACTACCCAACACCCCTGGGTGGGCCGATTTTACCCTCAGTCCGGCTCCTCGCCATCCTCAGTAGAACTCCGTCAACAATGTAAACATCTCGCCTTTACGCTTGCCGATCAAGCGACTGTAAACAGAATTTGCATTTCATACACACTCACAAATGCTGTTGTTCTGTACAGCATTAGTGTTCCTGTACTCTCGTACTTACCTCTAGAATTCTTGTAAAGTTACTGATCTTTTATGAGCTCCCTTTCGTTCTAAGTTGAAATTTGTAATTCAATTCTCATAAGCTCGTAAACTCAAAAAATAACCGACCGAATGTTTTCCGTTATGTTTTTTCACTAAACGCTATATTACTTGTCGATGACTCAACCCACTTGTTTTAGTTCGTATCTTTGGTTTGGTACTCATTCCGGATGAAATATTTTATATTTATTTATCCATTACTACAGAAGTTATTATTAAATCGAATTATAAAATTATTCGATGTCAAGAACAGTTGTTTCAGTTGCAAACTTGAATTGAAAAAAACTGAACTTTCTGTAATGTATTTGAATTCATTTTTCTATCGCACGATCTCATAGTTGGAATGCAAAAATATATAGCATATTTTTTTATATAACTCGGATAAACTTGTTGCGCTAATTGATTTGATGGTACTCCACGCTTGTTTATTCTCCGACCAGACAGATTGCGGGTTGGCCTCGCAAATTCGCATTATACTGCGTTTAATGGTGCACTTTAATCGGTGGATAGGCGAAATCGCTCTATTTGGTGTTCCTGTTCTCGTACTTACCTCTAGAATTCTTGTAACGTTACTGATGTTTATGAGCCCCCTCTCGTTTTAAGTCGAAATTTGTAATTGGATGACAGTTCGGTCATAAACCCAAGTAAACTCATGAGCTCATAAACTCAAAAAATAACCGACCGAATTTTTTCCGTTATGTTTTTTTCACTAAACGCGATATTACTTATTTGGGCGAACTTATTGGGTATTAAACCCCTGCCGACCGAGTTTCTTCCCACAACATTACGCGATCCCACAGGAAGACAGCGACATTCAAGTTCTGATCGTGGAAACCTTCGCCCACGAATTTATATACGATTTGATCGCACGTGCGATTTACTCTCTCCGGTTAATCCGGATTCCTTTTTTTCCGGTATTTGTCGGATGGCGCGTGGCTAGGTAGGGTCACCACCGGAGGCACTAGCTGGACCAGCGACTTAACACTCTTTCCTTGTGTTCTGACACCGCGCTGGCATTTCGACTACTCAGCGGTGCTCCCCGAGAGACCGGTTTCTTTCTGATTCGACCCGTGTTATTGTAAGGCCCCCCCTCCGGTAGCGTAAACATACCGTTCCGGGGGATAAACACTACACGCTCAGGGGATACCGTCAAAGGGAACGCCGATAGGAAATTCCTGTCGTACCCAAAACGCGGTACGACATTGGACGTCGGGAATGTACGGTACAACTGCAGGTCAAAATCCAGCTTCGTCGTCATTACCTCCCATTAGGCTATACCCGGGTCATAACCTGGACCTCACGCCATCACAACAACTCCTTAGCATTGAGTCAGCACTATTGTCACCTACTTGGGATAATCAGATAATATTATACTGCCATTTTATGACCGTTTTATTCCAAACATCGCTACGGACCCCCGAAAAATACCCTGAAGTAATTCAGACTAATGTTGAGGGGGTACGCTGGAGTTTAATGAGCTCGTATATTTTGATCGCATTGAGTGCCTACTGAGGCAATAATAAACCTCATTGCACTGCGGGGCCTCATCGTATACCGGGCTTATTCCGAACATCGCTGTATTTAAGGTAATACAGATTATTTTAAAACTATACTGGAATTTATGGGTTCCTTTATTTTAATCGCTAGAGTGACGGTTTGATCTTTGGTTAAATCGTGCATTTTTTCAAAGAGCAAAAAAGGTTCGGGAAGCGGGTTTCTGTCAAATTCTCAATCCCATGGGGTCTGATGGTTGAAGCGGTGTCAATCAAGATACAAATAATTGTATTTTTCTATAAATACAAATAAGACATTGATAAAACGATATAGAAATAATGATTCGTACATGCATTTCTACATATATATACTTAAATATTATGATACATTAATCTTGAATTGTTTACAATATTGGTGTAATAATCGGGAAAAGTTACAACAAAAAAACCGAGAACTTAAGCTACACTCACTTCATTCACTCGCGCAGTATGTCAATCAGTGATCAATTCCCAGTATTTCCCTCAGAATTACTTAATTTCAACCGAAGTTATTTCTCCTTTCAATCATTAAGACATAATTATAATGATGGGTGAACGTTTATTTCATTAACTATTGTACTGTTTAAATTTTCATCTTTTCATCTCCAGGGTTGACGTGACTATAATTCTATTCCGAAGCGTATTTTATATGCGATTAAATTAAACGATAATTCGGGAACACCGTCGGGAACGGCCGGATCTATTCCAATTGCTTTCCGGGCCGTCGGTTTCTGGCGTAAAATCGTCCGCGCCGCAATCAATTCATCGAGCAGCGTAAAATCGATATGTAAATTGGCATTTTAAAAATGTTAAACGGGAGCAGGTTCTAGGGACAGAAATAAAAAGTGACTCCACTGTAAACTGGTTCTGTCTCACCTTTCCCCTTGGCCGCCCACCGGCATCACCGCACCGGACGGCTCTTGATTGACAGATTTCAATCTGTCCCGGCACAATTATGCGTTTTAATCGATAGGACGATCGATTAGGGAAAAAAAAGGTTGGACAGAAATGGGAACGTAGAAAACTCAGCGGGATTAGTGGCGGGGACCTGTTATAAAAAAAGGAAAATGGTCTGATTTTTCCTCACAACTGAGGCATTCCAGTAGGATCTTGTCATCGGCCGTGGGCACACCGCCACACCGGCCTACTAGTTGCTGATTCCTCGTTTCTGCCTTTAGTTTCCGCCTTATCTTTATACGTTTGGCCCGATACAACATATCGTCGGTTATGTGGCTACCGAACGTCCCACACATAATCCTAACCGAACAGTGAAAACTGTATCGCGAAATTTTCATTTCATTCTCGGGCTGAGCGGTACGTGTTTTTTTTTTCTATGCATCTTTTTAGAGGGTAGAAAGACTGGACTGAATCCCGCCAAAGTGGTCTATACTCCATTGCCTAGCGTCTATAGTAAACCTCCTTCGCTCTAATTTCACAACGTAGACCTGTCGGTCCCAAAGTGCGTGATCTTCCTCCTCCCAGCAGGAGTTAGCTCATCGAGATAACTTTACCCTCTATCATCTATCAACCTGTAAGTTATTTCTTCAAAATTTTCATAATATTCCCCGTTCGTTCAGCAAGCTGTTTGGGCCTCTGAACTTTATCGATGAATTTTCAATTTGACATAAAATCAACGTCTCGAATTGTGGGGTTCGGCCAGACCAACAAATATCCGGAAAATTCAAATTTACAGTTAACCAACGCTTGTGTACTTCCATTATGTTTCTCGTTAAACGGTAGGAAACGGAGACCGCAGGGCAATGGACATTATTTTATCTCTATTTTTTTAATCCCGACTAAAAGACAAAATTATTTTACACACAAAAGATGCGGTTACGCGTTACGGCGCTTCAATTAGCAATATATTCATTGTGATAATTCGCGCCTTTGTACAGTTGTATTCAACTCTGCGTCCTCATTCAAATTGGGCTTTAATTTTCCCTAATCGGATTATTTTCCGTTTTCAGTTGAAAACTACCGGCAAAAGACAACTTTCTCCGTGGAGTCTGGCCGTCCTAAAGAGGATAATAAAGTCCGATGACTTTTCCCTTGTTTGTTTTTTCTCTTTTACATTCAGACCGTGCGAAAAAGAAGCCGCCTCGGAAGAAAAACGTGTCTCTATTTTGCCGGCATTACTCGCGTAACGCTAGTTGCGAAATAACTCGGAAAAACTTCGTCAAAAAATATTAGAAGTAGTTCAACGTGAACGGGAGGCGGGCGGGGGAAATATTTGAAATTACAACTGAAATAGATAAATAAACTTTATTATAATAAAAACGATAAACACATTTATAGTGCACTTAAATTGTTGGTTGATCAGCGTACCGTAGAAACCACTAAACGTGACGCTCTTAATAATTGAGCTCGGCTCGTCAATGTTGCTGAAAATAAAGTGTAATAACGATAATGCTGGGAAAAACTGAAAATAGAAAAAGGAACAGAGGAACAATATGAAAATTAATGTTTTACATACGTTTTAAACTATTCTTATTATAGGTTTAAGCCAGATATGTCTTAAAACAAACCAGTAGAAGAGCTTCTGCAGTAAATTCCTTCAGTAGTAATTCAGTAATCGCTTGTTCTCAATTATAATAACAATAATTTTTCACGCTAGCCGATTAATTACTTTAAATCGGCTCACTTTAAATTCCTGATGTTATGATTATGATTTAATAGTTGAAAGGTAGTATTTCACACTGGAGGAGAATTCTGAGAATGCGTCATATATGATAATAGGTCGTATGATAGCCGCATCGGGAATTAATGTTCATACCGGAATGGTACTAAAGCATTATAAAAAACCGTTCGCACATCGATGGTTGACTTCTCGATTGAACACTGGAGGATCAATAAGCAGAATAATACTAGTTTAAATCGTATCACAATTTTTCGGAATGTATTTATTTATCCTATTCCCTTCAAGTCAACCACATTAAAAGAGATATGGACACGATTTCTTTGATTTATGTTTAGAGGATATATTGAACTAGGTTTGTAGCCCCGCGTTAAAGTCTCCTCGCCTTTTGGGAGGGGGGGGAAGCCGATTTCGTCCATCGTACAAAATACAATTTAAGCAGGATTGGTGTTTAAACCATCCAGTTGAAACGATCACAAGCGCGCTTTTGATTCTTTCGTAGCGAAATAATTAATTTCGAGAAACACAATGAATGAATAGCATATGCGACGAGACTTTTTGATGAATTTCTAAAATAGACCGGTTTTAGGGTTTCGTCCTTCTCCGTAGCGTTCCCTCGTCAATATAGCGTGGTTCTTAAGCATGTTATCTCCCGGTTAAGAATCCC
The DNA here is from genome assembly GCA_019843655.1 of Lethocerus indicus. NCBI lineage: Eukaryota > Metazoa > Arthropoda > Insecta > Hemiptera > Belostomatidae > Lethocerus > Lethocerus indicus. The sequence goes on from JACDQD010000011.1 coordinate 18,465,288, forward strand.
ATCAATATATATAAGGTGATGGTATCATTCATAATAAGTTCATGTCGGTTTCCCTATTATTTTCGTATCTTTACAAGAGAATAACAATTATCGTAATTGTAATTAGTCCAGAAGTATTATTTGGGAATATTTGTTTGTTGGTATGCCAGTATCAGGAATACCACGGTTCTTAAGTACCACTAGAAGTTCGGACGGGATTTCCCAACTCAATGCCTCAGTGAATCACCAACCTGCACACTCACAGGCCGCAGGAACCATGCCATTTCAAATTGCAAATACTTTATTTCCTCATTGAATATAATGTCTTTCTGCGGCGTCCTTTCTGATTGTAGACTGTCCTTATCCTCCGGTTGGCCCAAGGATGGCTGACTAGAATGTACTCCTCAGAATTCGGTTAGCACCTAACTATATATGCTGTGATTATATTCGGATATTGAATAATTGCAAATTGATATACGTATTGATAGCCCCCTCTCTGTAGGCAGACTTGCCAAGGATGTATGAGGTTCCAACCGAGAGGTTCGTGGTTTGGAGCTATCTCCTATAATGTACCGACATTAATTTCTTTACCAAAGCTTCGTGGCCAGTTATATCGGATCTATATAAGGTATTTTAGCTCCGTCGGTCGTAAGGGAAAGGCGTGAAGATTGAGGTCCGACCTTCCGCCACGTCCAGGCACAGGTCGGCCGACACAGGGAGGGACCTGAAACGGAAAAGGAAATACGCTTTAATTTACGAACGTTGCGCAATTTTCAAAACGAACAACGCCTCCGGGCACTGTGTCGGTTACGAGCTGGGAACGGGATGGATGGGGTCCCCCTTCTTGCCCGTTACAGCATAGCGCTTCCAACTTTCTTCTTTTACATCATCCCCATTCAGCTGTACCATTTAATATCCACCCGACTGGGTGTCATTGCCCCCGACCGCTACCACCTGCAACTATATCAAACAGAATTCTGTATCTATCTCATATATACATTCCGGCATATACTCCAGTGTATGCATTTACAATATAAAAGAATTTGGTCCGCGGCATGCATTCGAACCGGATGGATTCAAATCAGTGTTCTTGTAACCAAGTAATCGTATTCAATTTACATTCACTATTTCACGTGTCAATCAAAAAATTTTGTCTAGCTAAAAATGAAAGAAACGATATTTCAGACAACGTTCGTGCAATGAATACGCTCATAATACAATGTAATACAATATAAGGCTTAGAGAAATAATGTAAAACGTAAAATAAGCTATTTGTATTTATTTATAAATAAAACGGCGTATACTAATTGTTTCCTTTCAATATTTTATACTTCAGACGCAATAGAAATTTAATTTATTATTATATAACGAATGATGCAACGAATTAAGCCCGCCAGAACAACAACTATGCGCTATAACTAGTCGGTAAATGTAATATTATTTCTCTTCGAAGCTAAGAACGTCCATTCATCCGGACGCCACGAATTTCGCAACTTCCCCCGTTCAAAGCATATATAACTAGCAGTAGCTTTCGTATATTGTATAAATAAAATAATTCTTGTGTTGTTATGACACACTCCACATATATAACGTACGTGTTTCGTCACTCCTTTTCGCCATCCTCAACTCTGTAATATTGAGATGCGCCGAGCGTCTTAAATTACTTGAAATAAATAATTTTATACTAATTACTGGCGAATCTCTGCCTATGTTACTATTACACTGTTATTTCAAGGTAACGGCTAATAAGAGCGTACGTTTTCGTCCGGGATTTTCTCCGTTTCCAAGCAAAGCACCGCATCCCCGTGCGATGGGGATTGAACCCCGAGGATTGAAAACACTCGTCCGTGGGCAGTGTACCGGTGATTTTAATGAACTAGAAGAACGCGAATTGCTCTCTCGACACTCATTTTACGCGTTCGAAAGTCAATTTTCGTTAATGTTAAGCGTTGTAGCGGTTGTACATTCGTAAAATTTCTAATAGGAGGAAAGATTTGCCGCGGACCTGTCGGGTAAATTCTTCAGTGCCAGTTAGAGTTCAAAATATATTTTCACAACCGAAAATCGCAGTTACAATTTCATTCACATAGTCACCTCTTCAGTTTATTATTCTCCAATTGGCTCAACCTCGAAAATGAACCTATTTTTTACCTCTTTTTTTACCTCGTAGCGAAATATCAGGAGCCGAGACATATCACGAAAGGTTTTCCACATGATTAGAAAAATCTTGGCCCACCCGTCAATAGATTGCGTAATTCTAGACATTTTAGGACGGTCTGTTTTTACCACCCGGTTGTTGCAAATGGCCGGATTTGTAATTTACTCGGGCTTTACGAAGAACAAAAATTATATACTGTTTTATACAAAGTATTACCATTTTTCATGCCAGAGGATTAATTGGGTGTATTTAAAGAGTATTAAATTGTAGTTTCCATCTATTAACTATTGTCCTCCTATAATATTGAAAGTGGGCGATTAGAAATATTCGTCACATCTCGGTATCAGTTTGGTCGTTCGCTGGGGTGCTTTGCTCGGAAAAACGAGGAAATGTTTCGCGATTCGCGGGGACGAATTGAAGGGGAGAATGTGCCCGCGATGAAGAGAGAATCGGTTCAGAATTTAAACCCAAAGAAACGGTCTCCAGGACCGTAGAATAAAACTTTACAAGTAAATTGTTTGGTTTTGAATTTCATCTCTCGTGTATCATTTTCTCCCCGGCGAAAAATCCCGGGTTCCGTTTTCCACGGCCACGGTGTTACTGGCGCAGTATCATTTCTCCGTCAGTAACGTTCCAAACGAGGTTCAAACGTCCTCCGACGTGCACATTCTCGCGGCCTCCCGGGTCTAAGGAAGGTTCTGTGGAAGCAGTAGCAGTATCGAGAGCCAGTTTTTTTAGAGAATGGACGGTTTTTTTGTTAACGAACCTTTTGAAACTAGAATAATAGGCGGTCAATGTGTTGGATATTATTGATATCGAATTGCACCGGCTAGATAGAATCATTAGACTAAGGATGGAAGTGGGGTCGCGGCCTCTGCCGGTGGACTTTCGCATTATCCTCGGCCTCGAGAGCGTGTGCATATGTAGGTGCGTCGGTGCGCATTTGTGCGTCTCCTTGGAATGCGTTCCATGGAACGCAATGGCCGACAGGCGTCCGTCTACGCAGCGGGACGAGTTCATTTCAACGTCGGGATACCGCCACCTCGACGGCGGTAATAATAATAAACTGGAAAGCGAAATACCGCTTTAGTTCTTGTTTCTTGATTATGAGTTTTGAAGACGGACCATTTTACGGTTATTAAAAGCCGCCATTGAACGCCACCTAAATTAAACCTATTCCTCATCTCGCAAACCCTGGCCACCTGTCTCGCCGGTGGACAGAATTTTCGTTCAGCAACAATTTTAACACTTTCGCGAACATACCTTAGCGCAAAAATTATTGATTTTTTCCCGTTAATAATTATAGAGCAAAATTATAGCCGATTATACGATGCTGTTCCATTTGTGCATACTGACACGGTATAAAAATAACAACCTAGATTATTATTTACAAAATTATCAGGACGTACCGCTACTCCTGGGGTAGTGACATTCTCGTATGTGTGTAACTGGACAGTATTATGTGGCAGTAACAAAGCTCGGTTCTCGTGTAGTACCCGGCATAGTTGTGAGGATGACGCGATAACCCCCATCCCCCGGCGGATCCTGTTTTCCCCGTGTTCCCGAATGCGGACGGTGACCCATCCCGGCGTCCCATCCGCGACTTAACCGCGTAGCCCGCCGTCCCCGGTCCCGACCGAGTTCGCGTCCCCCACCCCGGCGATCGGCAGTCCGCCGGCCGTGTAAAATGGGCGATGCGTCGTGCTGAGCGGGGCTCGGGGCCGTACGACCTAGAAACGAGAGTGCGAGTGGACCGACCGGGTCGTCGACTTTCGCGAGGAGAAAGTCCGTGAGGACGTTCCCTTTTTCACCGGTACCCCGTCGGGGTGAGGGGAGCCCAAAATATGATACTGCTGGGTTTCCAATATTGTACATGTACCGCGTCCCCGCAAACCGCTCACGCATTACACTGAATAATCGAATCGGTTTACAACAATTTTTTTCCTTTAAATTATTCATTTTCAGCATTAATACTACTTTTACGACCATGTTTTAAAGGAATTTTTGTTCGAAGCGCGATTTTCCGGGTACTGTCTTAACACCCTCCCTTCGAAAGACGCATTTTGGACTGTCCCGTCGGGGATTTTATGCCCCAAAATCCCTAAGGGTAAGGGAAATACTGTACGTTTTTCTAGGTCGGCCTCTAGCGCATTGCTTTCTAAACGTTTTGGATTTTAAGTAATTTTTACGCTTAATTATTGTGTGTTACGATAATTACATTATCATCCAGCTTTTTGCGCCTTCCTTCGAAGTTACCCCCTGCTCCCAGTTCGGATATCGATGCTCTAGTGTTATCGCTCAGAATCACCGAGGGAAACCGGTCTAGCCGAATCGGCGAATCTTGTGCAGAAAAAAATGTTAGTTTTAATTAGGAGGAGGGAGGGTGGAGGGCCCGGGGAGGGAGGGAGGGAGGGAGGAGTTTCTCGGGGTAGAGTGTGGAGGGAGGGAGGGAGGGAGTTAGAGAAGTGAGAGTGGCGAACGGGAGGCGGAAGTAGGAAGGGTTGGTGTGCGGGGCCGGGGCCGGGGCCGGCCCCTCCCCACCTCTGCCCCTCCATCCCTCTCCATCCCCCTCCACGGCGTCACCCGCCACCGCCGCCCGCCACACACCGTTCAGTCCTACCCGCCACGTCTTCCCCGACCGACCGCCGCCACCGGCACCAACACTGTGACAGTTCCGCGCTAGCGCCAACATTTTACTCCTCCTCGCGACAGTGTACCTCGCACACCGCTAACAAGTGAAAGTGATAAACGTTATTTCGTACTTTTATCTGAATTTTTTTTTTTTTAAATTATCTCCGGGCCTTAATCCGAAGACGGAAGTGCGTATAGTATGCGGCGGCTTTAGGAGTGGTCGCCGACCTCCCCCCCACCCCACCCCGGAGGTGTCGTCGTAGGATGCAGTCCCATTGTTTCAGGAGACCCGAGTCCAGCCCAGCTCATGTAGGTAAACCGATCGTTCGCACACATCCATCTATATAATTATAATTTACCGTCCGTTCAAAGACAGTGCCGTAGAACCGGGAGTGAGGACGTCCCGTGATAAGGGCGTCGCGCGCCTTCCCCGATAGCGGAATATAGTGCCCTCTAGGGCCGCTCGGCTCGCATTCCACAGGTGGCTTCCCCGAAGAACCGTCCCGTCGTCCGAACGGGCCTCCGGTTTAACGTTTGGGCCCTCCTCCTCCTCCTCCTCCTGCTCCTCCCGAGGTGTACTCCAGCGGGGCCCTCCGACTTTCCGGGATACGCGGTGCGGGTGCCCTCCGCGTCCGACGCCACGTCGGGACGTAGGACCGGCGTTTTGTTCGGGCGGACGCCACTATTTTTAACGGGGCGGATAATCTCGGCGTGCGAACAATGGCGTCGTGTCGCGGACCTAACCTAGATCGGGCGGGCTACGAGCCCCGTGTTGTCCGTCCGTCCCACTCCGCTGTTTATCCGACGCGGCCCGAATTTCGCGTTCCAATATTTCTGGCGCCGTGACGCATCTTCGTACCCGCTTTCCTGGCCCCGAGCTAAATATAAAAACGGGGACCGGTCGATTGCATACGGCGCATTTTGCCGCCGCCAGCCTAGGCCTTTCTCCTCTCATAAATATTTTCCGCGCCGCTGCCTCGGCCGTCCCGCGATTCCCCAGTTTCGGCACAACCTCCGCACCGCGTCTCTCCCGACGAAAGTTCTCCCGACCGCGCTCGAAATATTTTCCGAGGCTTCGATCGATTCCGCAGTTTCGCCTAGATTTCCCTTTCAATATGGTCGCGTTCGGTGTTCTCCCGCCTACATCGCGAAGACGACTTCCGAATCGCGCCACTATAGATCGATCGATTTTATCGAAATTCGATCCGACATATCGATACTAGAAAAGTTCCTCGAAATTTATATTAAAGTCCGCAGGATGCTCCGGAATGTAAAAAGTGCGATTGAAAAATCTCATACTTCGGGCCGGGAATTCGCGTTATTGTTTGAAAATAAAGCCGGAACCGTTGAAACTGTGTCGACCGTCCTATAAATAGAGACCCCGTATCGGGCCCTATTTGGCGAGGGCCGCTCCGAAGAAGCGGTCATCGGGGGTCTTCTTCTCCTCTGTACGGGGACTATGGCGGTACAGTGCCTCCCTCCCCCCCCCCATAAAAAAACCCCTCTCCACCCGTCACCCCGGCTGCTTGCACACATAATTCTCCCCTCTTGGAAGAGCGCGCGCGCGCGCGGACGGGCGCCCCTGCCCGTGCCGAGAAGAAGAGGAGGAGAAAGAGAATAAGAATGAAAGAGAAAAAGAGGGAGAGAGAGAGAGGGAGAGAGAGTGAGCGAGAGAGAGTGTGGAATATTGTTACGAAAGCGGACCGCCAGAGTTCGTTGCACCGGTGGCGAATATCTAGGTCAGTCGGGACAAGCGGGCCGGGGGTGGGCGGCGGAGGAGACGGGGAGGGGTAACGGGGTTATGCCACCGGGAGGGGGACTCTCGCCACTCTACTACAGCCAACCAACAAAAATACAATTTCACCGACATAACGAATTAAAAAGAAATAAGAAAAAAGACCCTAAAATAAATATATTCCAAATATTTCTATTTCCAAGTTTTTCTATTATGTTGTTATATATTGGTTAAGCGTCGGATATAATAATAAGATAATTGCGAAAAAATACGTGTTCTCAAATGACCCTACTCGATCTTAGATTATACCATAAGTTTCAACCATAAGGTTGACAACTAAGTAATTGCGGAATTCACCAACAAGTGGCGTTGTACATATTTTTAAGTACGTCATATTTGCACAGATAAGCCGTAGATGGTTTTGAATGCGCGTATAAGATACATTCAGCTTCTCTGCAATGTCCCTTGTTGAACTATGGTGATCCGAATCGATAATGGCCTTTATTTGTGGTCATCATCGACCTCCACTGGACGTCCGGAGCGCTCCTCGTCTTTTAATGAAAAATCCCGGCGTACAACTTTTTGTGTTAGCCCGCGAGGCATTAACACCTTTGCGAAAATAAAAAAGCGAAATGTGACGGAAACGCTCACTTCGGTTCACCTTGTTTTAGCTTTTTAAACACACACACACACAAACAATTCAACTGGTCCATGTAATTTTGATACCGAATGTTTCAGAAAGGACCAAAAATAACATACCTAAGAATCTTATCTGTGCAAAGATGTCGACGAACTAAAAAATATGTACAACGCCACTTGTCGGTGAATTCCGCAATTACTTAGTTGTCAACCCAATAATTTCTTGAAGGAAATTTTAAATGTATATACTAAAGTATATACTAAATAATAACTAAAGATAACCGCCGGTTCGGCTTAACGCTAGACCCTCTTTGGCCGTTCGCCGTCTTCAGTAGACTTCCGTCAGTCGGTCTGTGAGTCACTTAACCGTATTTGTAGTAAAAGTGCAGACATGTCCGAGTGACTCACAGACTGACGGAACGCTACTGAAGATGGCGAGCGGGACAATTGTTTTATAATCTAAAAAGTCTTCGCTAATCAATTCATCCGCTATTGTAGTCCAATTTGTCTAATTTATTTTCGCTTAATCGTCGGACACTTGGAGAGCTATCAACCGGCCGTACGGTTATTTGTAATTCTCGCCTCGCAACTCTCGTTATTTGTATTCCGGGCGTTCGCATGTTCCCGACAAGAAACACCTTATTTTACACCATCGGATCGAGATAGCGCAGACCTGGATTTCGATTAGACGACTAAATCGACGGGGGGAGAAAAACCCTGAACGATTTAAATCGGTCCTGCGGTTCCAGATTTCATCAAAATTTGTATGACAGAAAAAAAATCTGATGAAGAATGCAGCGTTAGGCTAACTGACGTACGTCAGTAGTTAGGAACAGTGTGCTGTAACATCAATTGTTATCTTGAGGGTAGTGTCGATTATGTATGTGGAGTAACGGGGGCTTTAATATAAATATATAAAATAGAAATATATTGCCAACCCCCGTCGGGGTCCGCTTTACCGAGTTATTTTACCAACTGTTTTTTACGAACAGGCGGCGATATATGGCGATTTATGTTGCCTCCGCTTTACAATCACTCGGGATTAAAAATCGTGACCGTTTGACGGCCTCGACATATTAGTGTGTGTAGTCGAATTAACGGTACGATAGTTTCAGAACGGGCAACACTTTTTCAGAACGGGCTTAGGAAAATCGCCTCGTGTTTCCGGACGACGAAGGATGAAATGAAAAGATATGTTCAGGTTTTGTTCGATATAGTTTCTGAGTACTCTATTATCATACTGTCTGTATTAAAATATGGATTAAGACGCTTCATGTGTCATGGCCACCACCGTTGGTATCATTCCGCCATTTTGTAATCATTATACCACTGACTGTAGGACTGAGGACGTATTAATGATGGAATTCTACCCACGAAAGACCTAATATTATCCAAAGAATATTACGTAAAAAAAATCCCTACTTTAGTTTTAATTCGATAGCAGAATAAATTACGAAAATACGTGTGTGTGTGCAAAACACAAAAACAGACGAATCTAATCCTCGCGTGAATGATTTTCACCGATGACAAACAGAGGCGGAACACCGTGACGCGAAAATTGCATATAAATTAACCCCGCGCCTGCTTCGACCACTGGCGTGAAACAAATTGCATCGATTACCGCCCTAATGAAATCCAAACGGGCTAATATCAATTCGACGAGAAGTGAGCTAATCGTTTCAACTGTCCGCCAGTTACGGCCAGGCGGCGATTCTCTTTGGGGCCGTGTCGGATGAAAAAAAAAAGAAGAAAAAATCCGATATTTGTTTTCACCGATTATCGGTCAGAAAACTATCTGGGCAAGAGATAGGCGATAGTATTAAAAAGAAAAGAAAACAAAACATACGACCTGATTTCAATTCCAACTGATAACCGACTTGCAACTGGGCGAGAGCGAAATTCAAGATTGGCGCGCCAATATAAGTTATTATATTTTTGTGCTCCTCAATAAGTGAAGTTGGTCTAGAAAAAACAAAAAAAAACACTTGGGGAGGAGAAAGGCGGAAGTTTGTATTGAAGAGAGGCCACCTGTTGAGCTCGGGGTGAACAAACCCCTCCACTTGCCGAACGAGATAATGTTTTTTTTTTCGCTTTTTTTTCACAACGACCAGTTGCCAAATAAAGGCGGAAAAAATAGCTCCATCTTTCCACGTTATTCCATCCCACCCACCACCTACCGCTTAATGACACTTCGGTAGAATGTAATGTAAAGATTCGGGCTGTTGAAGTGGTGATAAGTCATTAATACCGCGTAAATTGTTTCTGACGGTTCATTGAGTCCTTCGAGTCCGAGACATTTAGGCGCCCCCTCGTCTCTCCGTTTTATTCCCCCGGGTAGAGGCGAAATGCAAGTACCTAAATTGAAAGAAAGGAGGGAGAACGAGAAGAAAAAAAAATCTCGAGACCTTGATTGGAGAAAAAGGTCAAAAGGTCAATGTGAAATGGCCTCAGTAGGCCGAGTCGCCCCCCTCCTCCCCTGCGTTACATCCGAGGGCTGACCAAGTAACATTTTATTGTTGAATTTGTACGTACTTGACATTACGAGTACAGTCCCGGATACGAGAGCTTAAAATCGCCCTAATTGTCTTTGTCAACAACGCATTGCAAATATTTCACAAAAATCTGCAGTCACCGGAGCTGTTTTTTTTATCTCAAGCAAGAAAAAAATTGTTTTACAACGAACACATTATATCGCATATTAGGAAATGACTCAGAAACATAGTAATGTAATATAATTCCTTAGATAAGAATGATACTAGAGAAACTTTAATTGTTTTCCATATCCCGATCGCATATCGGCCTCGCTAATTTTTGTTTATTAATTATGAAATACTGCATCCAGTTACTGCAGTGTTATTGAACATTAGCTATTTCTCGGAATGTTGAGCCATCTTCGTGTTCAAACGCTCGTTTATATGACCGGTCTTTGGGCTCGTGAAAATTTGGTCTTACAGAAAGATTACTTAGAGTATATTAAGGTTTTTGTCCCTGCGAGAAGGGGGCAACTTGAACACGGTGTTTCCTCCTTTTTTTTGCGAGGAAAGGTCTCTGCGAAGAGCCGGCCGTGAATCATTTAGTCGGGCCTCTCGTTTTTAAGAAACTCTACTACTTGGAGATCAGCATTGAGAGAGCCAAAGTTTCGTAATGAAATGAAAAATTAAAAAAAGGAACTTAAACTGAAGTTATATCTTTAAAATAAAACCTCTGCCATTTAGCGCAAAATTGAATTTCCAATTCTAACAATTGTTTATATGGTCGTAAAAATCATCAGAAAATATACGGTCGTGGAAACACCGAATAAATGTATCGCTCGACAAGTGCGTGTGTGCAAATATATTTATTTATATATATTATATTATTGGGTGGAAACGAAGCCCGTCTCTATATCTGGAGCATGAATTTTTACGTAAAACCTTTGCACGCGGCCTTTTCTTTGAAAACGATAAAAAAATTGCACGCAACTACAACGACGTCGGGACACTGGCTTCCTCGGCTGGCACGCCGTGTTCCGATTGGCGAAGAGCGGAAGTGAAAGCGGAGAGCCGAAAGAAGGGGAAACAGTTCCAGTAAGAAAGGGAAAGGAAATAGATATTCTCGGCGATCGAGGAAGAGCCGGTTGGAAGCGACGACACGCCAACTGCATATTCTAGTCGTTTTCCTTCAACTGGAATCAACGGTCTGGAATCTGGAAACTTTAGCGGAGACATGTTAAATATTTACTAAAATATATATTCATGTGTGATTAGAAAAATGTTTTTTCAACGGACAAGTGGTTTAAGGAGGAAAAGTATCACTAAGGAGCCGGCGGATGAGTAATTTGTCTGACTACCAATCGCCATTATTGAGAGAAAAACATTCACAGACGCCACCGAGACGAGAGAATGAACTGAAAAATAAAACTAGAAACTAAAGCCTGGAAAAATGAACTGGGATAAAAATCCTATTTCCATGTCGTAGAGTTATTTTTGCACTCTTTTATTCCATTAAATTTTCACTCATCGAATACAGAATAATTAATATATTCCCGAAATATTTCGATCTACCGCGGGGGGAAAAAAGTAGTGTGATCGAAGGCGGAATAGGGAAGTTGGCAAAATTCCACGGACTTTGTATAATAACTACTTTGTCGAGAACAACCTTCTTTTCGTTTCTGTTTCTGTGTGTCATCCGTGTTCCTTCTCTTCCTGGTTTCCTCTCGGAGACGACGTCCATGTCCATGATGACCGGGTGGGGGAAGGGAGATGGGTCGTATGCCGGTCTATTTTTGACTCAATAACAATAACACCGGCGCAATTAGGACAACACGTTAACACGTACGTGTTAAGGCCGAAAGTCGAATAATAGTAGAAAAGAGTACATTCGTAAGATAGTCGGGCGGGTTCTTTTTTTGTCATCGAACGATGTTTTAAAGCGGCTACTAACAGTAAGTACTCAATTGCCGTTTAATCGATTTATTATGGAAATTCCAACTTAGAAATTGTCACCGAGAAAATCTTGAATTGTAATTGTGTATTTCAAAAGCGTGTAATTCTGTAAAAAAAAGCGAACTGTGAATTTAAAAAAATAATCAGGCGAAGTAGTTATAGTCTTATTATCGTGTGAATTCAGCAAAAACTCTTTTGTAATTAAGTACTAACGGACTACACTAACCATTCAGTAACTCTCCCCCGTATAAGAATGAAGTTTTATTAAAATCATTCACTATAAGCAAAAATGAATATTTGGCAATCTATTCCGTTATGGTAGGAAGAAGCTATGCAAAGGTACGGCTCCAAACTTTTCAAATAAAAAATAAATAATTTTTCAATTTTTTTCAAGTTCCTATGGGTTTTATATTCCTGTTAAATTAATGCACGCTTAAACTGCCCATTTTCCGTACAACAATGTGAGAAGAGCGTTTATATAAATAAGTCGAAACCAGTTTTCATGACTGCCGATGATGATGACGACCGGTCCCTCGTGAAGATGAAAAGTAAAACGGGTGCAGATTTGCGGAAGCGGTTCGTGAAAAAGAGAAACTAGGAAGTGAGAGGCAAAAGCGGGAAGTGGAAGACGCTCGAGTGCAACAGATCTCGAACATTGCGCAATACTCTCTCTCTCTCTCCTCAACCCCCTCCATCCCTCTCTCTCCCTCTCCCCCTCTCTCTCCACCCCCGGCCATCTGGATCCTGGACGACTATATCGGTTTCCGTTTCTCGCCATCTCCGTTAACACCCTCCTGTCGGCAATATTGGGAAATATATTCTCGTTACAGTGATACTCCGTCTTCTGGTTTGCCCCATACCACTTGGTATATTCGGAATCAAATTAGGAAAATGACGAGATCGCTAATCGGGGACGTTTTTTCCAAATTCTCATACCCCCGCCGGTGGATCCTGAGAGGAAAAATACGGTAAAATTGGAAATCCTTCCGCATGTCCTGCGGGCGAAATTCCCGCCAGGATATTGGGCTCGCCTCGTGTCCTAGAATCCCGCCTTAAGAGGAAATGAGCGTGTGATTTCCTCATAGTTTTGGGGAGTACCAACAACTTGTGAATTCTACATCTCGAGTACATTCTCGTGTTATCAGATCCCACTATCGCTATATTCGATTTAAAAAAATATTTTAGTCGTGACTTAAAATTAAAAACAAAATTGCTTCCTTTGGACTCGAATAATTTATTGACAATACACGATCCAGTCTTCCCGACGAGCCCTCAAATTAAATAGGAATGACTAAATATAAAGTTTGTTAAATGTTATCAGAGACACTAAAATATTATTGTCTATCAGTTTGGAAGCGATGCGAGCAATACCGTTACGCTGTTTTGCTGTTGGAAAAGGTATAAGAGAATCGGCCCCCCCCCCCATTCCCCCTTCGCCCCTCTTCGAATTGGGGACTGTATATATGTATGGGGCCTTTTTCGAATACTGACCTTTCGAATTTCGTTGACTGTCGGGGGGTCACCGACCTCATGCGCGGGTCGTCCGCAAACGGAGCCAGAGAGAAGCGCACCTACGCCCAAGTCACGGCCGGCTTCTTCCCCTTTGTCGAGAGCCCTCCGAGCGTACTCTGGACCTCCGGGTGAATCTTAAACTACGACCGCTATGGGCAGTTTAGAAAGCCAAAAAACAGACGAATCTTTCCGACTTAAATCTATAGTAGGCAGTGAAATCGACGATCGAAGTTGGTTATACATACAAATTCGTGACTCTGATGAGGATTCGCGGGCAGAAACAAGAATCAGTTCAGAATGAAACTTTAATGAACATGTTACCAGGCAGTTTTGAGAGCGGAATCAAATTTTTAAGAAAATATCCATACAAATTTTTAGTTAAATAATTGTTATCGTCCCCTCGGTACAACGGAGAAAAGTCTATAGCTGCGAACGCCACAATAAAAACGGAATAAATGATTATTTTCGAACCCGCGCCCGATTGTCCGCTCTTGAAAATTAAAAATAAAAATCGTTTGAACACCCGAGTTCAACGATCGACCACTGTCCTATCCATAATCCATAATTAATTTACCGCCGCCGGACCGTATCATACCGTTCCGAGTACTGTCCAAGATGTTGATTAATTAAAAGTTGGGCAACCGGCAAAAATTAAATTACGCTCGGATAATTAGCACGGTAATGTACTTCCGGCGCATAACGCAGCGTGCCCGCGTGCTAGATATTGCGAAATCTTATTTGGTTTTTAAGACGGTACCGCATATCTGTTTCGGCGTCTTCCAGTATCCAGAAGGTACGGAACTGTCGTCGGACTTTTATTCAAACGCTTTTCCCGAAACATAAAGCAATAATATGTACATAAATTAGGGATAAACAAAAAAAATAGCCTCATGTAAAATACATAGGTAGGCCCGCCGGACGTTTTATGTAAATCTGAATTTAATTATTGTAAATATATAAACAATTTAAGGAAATAAAGATTATTGGAAACGAAAAACAGAACTATCGTGTGTCGAACTACGTTGGGGTTCGATCCCCAGTAGCGGACCAAATTTGCATTCAACCGCAAATTGGAGCACACGCGTCCCAATTACACTAAACGATATTTACAACTATTAATACGTTATTGTAACAGTTCTTAAGAAAAGAATACTAATGAGAGTATAGAGTGAATTCTCGGCCCACTTCCTCCACCGAAGAAACATCGACTCGCGTGAAACTGACTCGTGACGATTTGTACTTGAACAAGTAATCCCCTTGAAATTCAGATCGTATAACCGGAAATGCAGCCTATTTCGTATGTACGGATGTACGTTCTCCGACCGAAGCCGTATAAGCCGGTGTACTTGAAATACGGTGTAACAATTCCATTAAATTATAATATTTATTCCCAGTATTTCATCGCCTCATTTCGACTGTTGAATACATAAACATTTTTTTTCAGGAAAAAAGTACTCCGTGTTATCAAATTTACAATCATTTTCTTGGTGAAAATTTAATATTTTCAATAGGCTGAATGAATGGGGGGCCCCGTATCCTTTTCACAGACTCATGGACCTACCGATCGTGAATAGATGTTCGGATAGAACAGAAATTAACTTTCTCCGATAAAATCACGAAATAAACAGCTTAAAGGAAAAAAAATTCCCGTATCCTGTTCCAGCCGTGTCCTTTAGTTACCCCATAATATTAGGTTTACTATAATCCCGTAATAGGTTTTGCAATAGAATATTCATCGTGAGGAATTAATTTTGGGATCGTGATCTTTCGTCCGAAGCTAGACCCCGGTGGGCTATTCGCCTTCTTCAGTAGCACTAGAATATTCGCTAATATAGTGATGTACTTAAAAATAAGGAACAGAGTGCAGTGGCGTCCGTGACTCTATTAATAACTCTATTACTCATCAACTGCTATTATCGTATAAATCGCAAGGGCGTTGGTATCAATCGTACTTTGCTAAATACTGCTTATTTTAGTCTATCCTTGAAGACATCATAGAATTAGGAATTTCGTGTTTTCTAGATGTTGTACCCAATCTCATGAAAATTACGACAATCGTAAGTAATTCCACTGTTACTACACTTCGACATTGATCAATGATCGTGTTTCGATTTTATTTGTCGTGTTCTCTAGCTTCCATTCGTTGCTTGTTTAAAAAATAAAATCGTCATCAGAGCCCCACGGCGGCCGCATATAAATGGGCGAAAACTCATAATTTACTTTACTGACACAACTCATGTATTATTAATTTGTTTCGACTACAATTTCAGCGACAGTCACCGTGTTTAATTGTAACAGGGAATAATTACAGTTAAACAATTCATAATAAACCAGGGAACAGTTGCAACAATTACCTCCTATTGGTAACTGGCTGTGGGGGGCTTCGTAAAATTCATTGATTTTGTATCACGCCGGGTCGGTTTTGGCTTCTAGCCACCTTGGGCAGTGGCGGTGAATCCTTTCCAAATTGGCTACTGAAGATGGCGAGAAACCGAAGCCTGTCTGGCGTAATACACCACGAATTAAGACAGAATCGTGTTACGCGGTTCCGTACACATCCATTGGGCTGGTGGAGAAAAGATGCGAACGAATTTACGAGAGGTAAAAATATATTATATTAAACGAAACAAATAACTGTACGGAATAAAACGAAATATAGACCCGCGGCCGCCCGCCGACCTCGAAGGGGTGATGTACTTAATTACACGGAAAAATTACAAATGCGGAACAACAATAAAACATATAACGAAATGTAAACAGTTCAATTACAATATTCGAACAACAGAATTCCGTACAGTCTAAGCCCAATGATTTCTTGAGGAAGGCCTTCCGGACCCAAGTCGACATCGGTCTTCAGAATTTATTTTCTGATCGCGACTAACCGACGTTACAACTTGTTGGAATTGTACCATTGTCCCGATCAATTTCGTTCTCAAACCCGGGATTGTTTTACTACGTTTCAAGTGGGATCGTGCGAACCTTGATAGCTCGAGAGAGAGAGAGAGAGAGAGAGAGAGGGAGGGATGGAGGGAGACGGTGAAAGGAGGGCGAACGGAGGAGGAGGAGGAGGGCCCCTTCTCGCGGATAAAGGATAAACTCGTTACATTATTTATTGGTGTCCGGACGCAATAAGGAAGAAATAAGACAATCGGTTGGATACCGCTCCCAGTGTTTAGCTTAGGGTTTACAACCTCCTCTAACGCTCGACTCCAACTCCAGACAGTTAAATACGGGTTTGTGTCGCCCGCTTTTAGTTTCGAACTTTCGCAGATAAGTGATCTTCCGGTGAACGCGGCCTTTTCAAGACTGTTCAGTTAATAACGTAATAGTTTTCCGCGTTCCCGTAACAATTTTTCCACCGCTTTTAATGTAGAACTTGAGAGGCGGAGTCATATTTTTTTCTGGACACTTAAGAAGGACTTTAAGATGTTGGGGTTTTGCATTCCTACCCCCTACTGGCGAGTGTGCTCAGTCTGGGATCATTTTCTTAATTCCTGAAGAGGAGATAGAAGATCTCTATTTGAAGTTGTTCCCTTCTATTTTTCCCCTCACAAACTATTATTTATTTCACTTAACTTACCCAGCTATCGTATAATCCTCCGGTAGAAAGCCGTGTTCGGTTCCGGGCCGTCTGACTCGAACTAAAAGAGCGGAAAGCATCAAATTCCGGGCGCTGAATTTTCCCGCGTTAATTTCCAAATCGAAACTGCGTTTTCCCTTTTTTCCAAAACGCGGCGCTATCTCTCTCTCTCTCTCTCTCTCTCTCTCTCTCTCTCTCTCTCTCTCTCTCACGCTTTCTGCGTCTACCTGCTCCTTTACTTCGTGAAACGTCTCGGAATGATCGCGCCGACGGGAAGAGGCTTCGCTCGGCCGTGTCCGACCCCGAAAACCGCTTCACTTTCTCCACTTGCCGGCAATTAAATCTTAAATTTAAGAATTCCGAGGGAAAACGGTTTAAATTAGACAGTTCTCATTTTCGTTGTTTCGCAAGGCTGCAGCGGCCACTTCAATAAAAATGCGATGTAATCTAGCCTGCTCTCTCTCCGACGATTGGCTCTTGAAAAGCAAATTTAACCGAATTTTCCTTCATTTTCAACCAATTTAAACGTTAGAACATAAAAAAATACAGGCCGTTTGTAGTAAAAATTAGTAAGAATGAAATTCACTAAGGGTTCAGTGGCGTTTTCGCGAAAGCGGTGTTATAAAACACTGATAGAAATTTTAAAATTTCATGAAATTATTGCCGACATTGTTTAACGTCTAATTTATCTTGGGGATTATATAAATTTGGGATTCTACATGGCTCTATAATTATTGAGAGTGCTGAAAATCGTTCGAAAATGTTCCCTCGGCGTGGAGGTAAAGACGAAACAAGAAGGAGGATGACTTTCGAAAGTTCTATGCTAAATATCGGGCGATATAAGACCCCCCCCCGTCCCCCCCCCCGAACACTTGACAATAATTTTTGTTCGGGCCCGACAAAGTGAAAGCTCTTTTGTTGTCGGGATGTACAAGTGGTGGGGGGTCGTGCATTGTTGTCCGCACTCTCTGATATTTGAAGAGAGGGGAAATTGTGTAAAAGTGGGCCAAACCCCGGACTGAGCTCCCAATTTCACCGCGCCGCCAGCCCGTTTCGCGCCACAGTGAAAGTTCAAACACGGCCAAAGAATCCCACCCGAATATCCATCCTTTACGCCTACCGTAACAACCATCATATAAAGCTATAGCACTTGCTAGATGTTAGCCTTGAAAACAATAAGAAAATAAACACCTCAAGGTTTGAAATTGCTATATGAAAGGTTTAAGAGTGTACAGATTTAAAGTTTGGTTATTGTTGATTGCGCTTTCCTAAGTCCTAAACAAGGTTAAGTCAAAAGTTAATATTCAACAGTTGACAGGAGGAAGACACTTCGATACACTTTTCTACTCATCCACCAAATAGAGGTCTGCCAGAATACCTCTCATTCTATTATGAAGCGTTTTTCGGAGTTATCAGAGCTTAAATTTGTTTTTTCATCCTACAATCAGCCTCTACAGTTATTACTGCAATTGCGTAAAGTTTATTAAACCGTTATTAGAATTAAAGTGTTCTAATTATTATTTTCATCCGTCAATAACTGTTACGTCGCGTTCTTCTTTCGTAGTTGGGACAGTATTTTTTTTACTTTGTATTGTGTTTAAAACATCATTTGAATTTGTTATTAAGTGTACTAGTGTATCCAGTTACTGAAAAGACAATTAGTAATTTGTATTTTCATCTGTCTATAATTATTATATCCCGATCTTTTTTCATAGTAAAAATAGTAGTCTTTTGTTGATTGGCATTTGTGAAAGTTTCGCTCTGAAAGTGTTACCTACTGCCTGTCTACATGAACCTTATTATAAACCTTATCTGCTCGGAGTTTATGACCTTGGCCGGGGTTTGATCGGGGTTCCCCGAGGAAAGCGAGAGTGGAGAAATTGCTGTGGGAAAGCCTTGCGGGTGTTGGGTGTTGGGTGGTGAGGGGGTGGGGAAGGGGAGCTAGCGGGGGAAAGTGAGAAGAGCCCAGCTGGGAGCACTTTTACCCGGCAATTATTCGAACTCAGCTGGGACCCACTTGCTCCGATACTTCGGCGCATCGGCCGCTCTCCGGTAACGGTGGAAATCTTACGATCGGTTCGCGTCTCCGGCGAAACCGGTTTCAGCCTCGCGGCCGACTTCAGTACCGATCCGAGGGGAACTCTGTTGGCCCAAGAGAATGATGTTATTTCAAACTCCCGTGCACCAATTAACAGGTACCATAATTTACGTACGGTATTGTCATCGAACAGTGTCAGGCGCTGTTGATTATGCGAGGATTTTAGCGCTTTTCGTAATTTTTTCACAGCAGTTTTCGTTCGGCTATATTCAAATGTTCGATGATTCGAAATTTCGGTATTTAAAATTTCGGATATTCTCAAATTTTCGATATATTAAATTTTCCTAGATTGTGTCATTACGCGAGCGGGACGGCGTGAATTTAATTACGAAATTAAATTTATTATAACCGACTGCAGGATATAGAAAAGGATATAATCCTCCGGTCAGCCACACCAGATGCCGCGAGGAAACAAAGAGGCTCTCCTGAACGGGCTCTCCCACCTGCTATCCACGGTGCGAACAAAAGCCGAAAAGACACGACAATAAAATATATAATAAAACAGATTGTCAATTATTGCAATGAACGGAGGAAACATCAACTCGATAAACCGGCGGGAGTCCGACTGATAATATTAGGAGTAATACATAAAGTAAGAAAAAACACTTTAACACTACATTCTAACAGTTTTTAAATGAAATAACAGTGGATACCCTTTTTAATAATCCGAATTACATAGTTTTATTTTTCTTATCGAAGTGCGTGTACATTTTTGGGCCTCCGTATTAGTCGTAGAGAAAGTACTGGAAGATTTTTAGGGTTTAAGACGTATTGTTTTCTCTGTTCCCATTGTTGAGTGTTTAATTTTGTTTTCAGTTTGTTGTTTCGGTTTGTTCGCCTGCTCTGATACTATTTAATTGTATTATCGCTTACCGTAGAGGTACGCGCGGTGCACGTTCCTAAAATAGGGGAGTACGACGTGCACTTAGGGAACGGTGGGCGGGAGAGGCGTTGTTTCTTTTAGAAAGTGAGCCTTTCCGATTGCGGAAGGTTCGGCAATGACCCCAAAGCCGAAACTGCTAAAGGAATTCGACGACTGACCTTAGCCGAATGTACGGTTTTTATTGCGAACCGGCCAGTGTCTGTGTGTATTCTGTGAACTGACCCGCCGCTGGGAAAAATGGCAATTTGTTTCATACGCACATCCTTAAGAAATTCACATTCTTATATTCTATAATTATAGAATTGAACAATCGAATAAGTCATTTCAGAAATATTATTTCACTAATTTCCTATTTCCGCCGGCCTAGAGATTTTCCGTAGCCCGGGTATACAATAAAAATTATTCGGTAGCTTCTTTATCGAGATACAAAACTTTTCGCAATTGTACTTATAACAATAATTCCCAATGAATAAAAGAAAACAAAGGCCCTGTATACCGTCCATTTTTTAATGTTTTTGTCGAATTTTTTGAGAATGTCATGTCCATCCTGTCCTTAATCATGACACATTCAAATTTGGACACCGCCCAAAAAGTGCTACTGAAGATAGCGGTCAGCCTAAACCGGTCTAGCAATATGTACATAAATATGTCATTTTTTAGTCATATTTAACGGCTCCAGTACTGTACACTCCGCGCAGCGTTTGCGTAATCGATTTTTTATTTTAATAAACAATCGCTATTAAGTACAAGGGTGCGCACATAACAGCGACAATGAGAACAACGGCGTGAATTATGAAACTACAATTACTTTCACTACAAAAGCTTGTCTGGGGTTTTTATTATGCTTTTTTGTCGCGGAACGTTTTGAACGGAATTAATTTTTTTCTTAACGTCCTATCAGCAGCATTAATAGGAGTCGGTCGTAAAAAAAAACACGAAGTTTATTGAGCGTTAATTTTTATGACTAATACTTGCAGAGTTTTACGTCGATTAACTGTGGACGCTGTTTACCGGTTATTATTCTGTAGACGTTGTTTCGCCGCGGTAATTTGTTCATCGCCGACAGTGTTGTTGTGCCAGGAGGGGTACGAGAGATGGGGCCGTGTCATCCTTTTATGAATTGCGTCCAGTTCACCGGACCGGTGAACGGTGAATGGGAAGTTGGGTCGGGGACAAGGGGAGCGATCGGCGTTAAAAAAGATAGTGGAAATAATCATTTACCGATAACCACAGACGCCAGTCAACGAAAAGTATTTGCTAATAAGTTTTTTGTATTAAAAAAGAATGTTTCGTTAAGAAAAATTGCCAGCAAATTAATTTTAAGTAGTCTCCATGGTTCTAATGTTCTAATGGTTCTTTTTTTGTTTTAACTTTTTTATTTTGCGCAATCAACTTTACAGTTATAAGTATATTTTTCACGTGTTTGTTTCGATCAAGAAACCACCCGATGATGGTGCATTTTGGCACGATTTAACTACTGTCCGAGATGATCTCTGGGCCGTCGCGGTGGGGATAATGGATGGGTAAGAGTGGATTAGGATGAGGAGAAAGGCGGGAGTGGAACTTCGGGAACTGGGATTTTGTGACTTCGTCGACTGTCGGTATGTTGAGGTCATGGTGGATTGTCTGGTTACAAACATACCCGGAGGGAGCATTAAGAATGGTGCGAAGGACTTTTGATTGAAATCTCCGGATGCGAGCGATGTCTTTGTGGAACCCCATAGCTCTATACCGTATGTCCGTGTCGGTTTGAGTATTGCTTTGTATATTGTCAGTTTATTACTTTGTAGTTTTATTAGTAATGGCCTTAAGAGTCCAAATTTTCTGTTTAAGTCGATTCTTTTGAGTCGGGTATGGGGATTCCACGTGAGTCGTTTGTCCAGGTGGACCCAAGACGTGTCATCGGCGGGTGATTTCTTCATCATGACAACAATACTTAATCCACTGTACCTATATAACATGTATCGATTGTTCATTGCGCAGTAAAAAAATGTTAAAAAGGAAGTAACACTGGGTAATTGATATAGCGTCAGTGACAGCGGTAGTAACAGTGCGGCGCTCGGGTAGGCGGCCGAGACACGCCGACGACGTGACGTAATTGGCTATTACTACGTGTGCCCCTGCCTTAAGGCCGAATAGGGACATTCCTCGCCAGTCTGCAGTTCAACGCCGGTTCGGACGGAAAATATTCAAAAACTCATAATTATAATATCATATAAACTATTCGGACCGCTCGGAGTGAGCTCGCGCGCTCACGAGGAACGATTCGGTTCTGGACGAAAGGTTGATGAATAGAGCTCAATTGAAAACTCCCATAAAAGTGTAGGAAGAGTTCGAGGCTAGCCAATTTTCGCTGTTACCCGGATAGATAGCCAGAGAGGGCGGCTCCCTTTTACTTTCCGCCGATATTGGGGAGGCGGCGGCCGTGTGGCCAAATTAAAATTCAGGACCGCGCACCTAATCGCTCGTCCCATTGTGCTAGCGCCCGTGTGAGTTTCGAGCCGCCGGGTGAAAGTTGTGACCGGCCGAGTTTCTGAAATTGGTTTTCGGTCGAATTTCATACGTGGGGAAATACACGGGGGAAAATCGCCGAATATAACGGTCCTCTTATCCGGCATTTATCAGTCGGCAAATATTTCACTATCACGCGTACATCGTTTATGACCGGTTTCGAACTTAATTTTTAAATTTAATAATTTTGTTACTCTATGCCTCCACCTTGCCATTTTGGTATACCATTATGAATACCTTACCCCAAATTCCATACCACCCAAATAAATGTCTTTAAATATGTTTTTTCTATGTCACGTCCTTATAAACAATTATGCCGTATTTTTATATCGCTATTGTCGGTACGATAACAGGATCTGACTCATCGTATGCTCGTGCTATTGAGGACTGTAGCGAGGAGCCGAAACGTTGGGGCCCCTCAACCCCGGCAATATTTTATTGTAATACCCTCGCGGTTAATTTTAAACACAGTTTTTCTGTTTTAACTTCGAAGAGTCGCGGTCATTCTACAGTATGACAGGAGGAAAAATGTTCGCGTTAAGTATAAGAGGCTTATTTACATATTGTGTGCAATACCGGCGAGAGTGCTTAATTTGAAATTTATCTTTATCTGTTCCTCATTTAATAAAAAAAAAAAAATTGAATAATAGAAAGGATCGCTTAAATCCTAGGCTCAATCAAGGTTGCTGACGTTCCCTCATTTTTTTGTTGTCACTATTATCCTTGGATTCGCAACCTCTCGTCCGCGGTTGTGATAACAGTGGTATCATAAAATTAAGAGTATTTAAATTTCGTAATGAAGAAATGTCGGTATCGTCTTCACGAAGGGAGTCGGGTACTAATACGAGGGGTAGTTTTTTTTTTCTAATTGGCACCGGGGGCCTATCGCCGAATCGGTTGGCATTAGGCCCGCGGCGATACTGGAGTGTGGAAGGAGTTTCTGAGGAATTATTAAGTAAATTGAGGCTAGACAAGGCTAGGCTAGGTTGGAGGGGGGTAGAGTGGTGGTGGTGGTGGTGGTGGTGGTGGTGGTGGTGGTGGTGGGGCAGGTTCGATGAACCCGCCAGTCCCTGTCCCAGTTTCTGAAAATGTCGGGGTCTGCAAACCACCTCACCCGAGACCGACACACAGAATTATTGTAAAACCGACTCTCCTAAGGCGCCTACCTTGGCCTCGCGCATCCTATCAGTTTTTCCCCCCTAATATAATATAAAATTTATTTTTGAAAAAAAAAATTTAGAAAGTAATACCCGGTCCCAGATAGTAAGGATGTAACATATCGGTTTTGTCCCGCTATGGCAGTGGTTTCCAAATTTTTGTTACAGTCTCCTTTAAAAAAAATTTTTAACCCCCTCCCCTTCCCACCCCCCGTTTTAAGATAATATATAAGACTAGAATATTTTGGAAATTTTTGAGAAAAAATAGGTATTTAGGAAGTTTAGATACGGCCCCACAAAGTAAGGATGTGTATCTATACACATATTGGAGAAATAGAGCTATATCCCCCGGTCCCACCATAGTTAACCTTTTCTGGTAAAATCTCATTGCGATCCACCAATTCCTCATCTATCGACCTTAGCCTTCGTCTTTTAAAACGACGATTTCTGTTTTTCTTTTACATTGGATTCGCCTGTTCGCCCGTTTTGAAATAGATGTCGATGCGGGTCGAAAGGGGGGTGGGGGGAGGAAATCGCTGAGAAAACAGAAGCGGAGAATTGGGGCCCCTTCACCCCCACCCTCCTTGCCCCGGTACAGAAATAGCCCCCGCTCGTCCCCCTGGAAGAGGTGAATAATCGCCCGAAATTTATAGCACCGACCGACAAATGTTTTCTTTTTCCTTTTTTTTTTTTTTAAAACGGCCCCAATTATCGGTACGCCCCCAATAGGTCCCAGGCGTGATCCACAAATTACAAAATGTAACTTTTTCTACCCTTAAACTTTTATAATTATTCATCGGGGCCCGGCAAGATACCACGAATCGGAATATTATAGGAAAATATGTGATTTACATCATCTTCAGTACATCCACGACTAACATGCGCAATTGTGATTGAGGGGACAAACTCATCATCAAATCCTAAATTATAATAATGTGTATATATATATATATATATATATATATATATATGTACATAAATAATATTGTTTACCCCTCACTGTACAGTACGTCGCACTTTCATGGCCTCCACTCTGCGCGACGCCATTTCACAACATTCACCTCCTTTTAAAACAAGCGTGTTGGGAAGAGTTTAAAATTCTGTTTTCCAACTATCACACATCTATATTATTCTGACCTATATTTCCCTACAGTATGAAATTGAATAATCCTGAAAGGTTGCTGTAGACATTTTCATTGCGATTGTTGTTGGATTTTCACGGGTTTGTGGAAACCCGCGGTAAATGCAATGCGCGTTTGTATGAAGTTCGTATAGTTCAGTAGACAAATTTAGTGGTTGACGAGTGGTAAAATAGTGCTGAATAGTAGCATTCGGTTGTAAACAACAGTTTCCCAATTGACGGTCCCTCGATTGCCTACTTCGGAATGATGCGAACATGAAAATAACGGTGGAAGTGCAACAGGAAGTTTTCGGCAGGGCCAGGTGACGTTGCCGGTAAAAATCAGTGAATTGCCGAAATTGAGGTGTTCTCGAGGTGCAGCAGGTGCTGCCGGTGGGTGGGAGCCGGTTCGGTGTCTTCCCTTCCACTTCTTGAGGGGCCAGCAGGTGGGGTCGAAACGGCCCTTCTCGGGGCCACCCACTTAGGCCTAAGCCGTACTTGGGGACACTTCTCGGGGCAATTAATATTTAGACGTTGGTCGGCCGGGAATATAAAGTGTCGAAAGCTTCAAATTTAAGGAGTCCGTTTTTGCACACACACGGGTAAATAGTCAGGTGCATATACACACGTCGGACTGGCTGTTGTAGGCCTAATTGAGAACGCGATTCCTCCTCGGTGAAAGTTACTTTCGGTTTCGTTCGCCGTTTCTGCCGTCGTCGATGCCGGAAGGTGGGGGAGAGTGAGAGAGCGATGGAGAGGGAGAGAGGGGTTAGCTCATTGGACAGACATCCGGATGTTCTCCGGTTCATAGAAACAAGTACACAAGTAAGAATACAACTAGAGGAGTAAAACAGTTGGGGGCCTTCTAAAGTAAGAGGTGACCTTTCAGCGTCGGTGGCACCTCTTGTCCCCCTCAACCTTCCCAGAATCGCTCTCCCCTCCTCGCCGTTGGTCTATTATTAGAATTTTCATTCGAATTATATATCTCATTCTTAGTTTCGCGTATTTGGCGGTGACCGCAAAAAGATTTTTTTTCGGGACCGCTCGCGGTAATTTCTACCGCGAAACTCTCTAAACCTCATATAGTACGATGACTGCGACATTTCGATGACTAGCAAAATTTCGAAAGACTATTATTCATAAAGGTAATTCGAAATACTTCAAGAAATGGAATGTAGCGCGTTGGGATTCGGAGGTCGGTGGTTCGAATCCGCCCGTACGCCGCGGACGTCAGTTTCTAAGCAAAGGATACATAATAAGCCGCTCACTCGGTACATTCATTGTATATTTAATATTTTTATTTATTGCCCAATAAACTTTATGGTTATAGGTACAATCGCGGAACGTTTTTATGTCACTTGCTTCTCCCCATAAAGGAGCCACACAGTCCGGGCTGCAGAACGACGAGATCTCTAGGCCTGTTGCGTTTAAGTGTAGGCGTTCCTTTTTAACACTATGCTGTACGCACTGCACGAATTTAAATATTTTCGTTCCAAGATGTTTTCTCGAACTGTGGTCGGAACGGCAATGTACCGTGTGAGAGACATTTTTGTGGGCTTTCAACCTGCACCTTTCTCGGTGTCTGAGTTCTTCTCGGTCAGGACCCTTCTGGGGGACGTTAGGCGCAGTCAACGCGAACTGGGGCCGTGGGGGTCGCTGGACCCCCGTACACCAGACCACCTTCCGGGCGAGACAGAGACAGAGAGAGATAGATAGATTGTGAAAGAGTGTGTGCGAGAGAGAGAGAGAGAGAGAGAGATAGATAGATAGAGTGCTGGATAATGACGTCACTCATTCGTGAGGCCACTGCCTCCTGCATTTCATCAGTCATTCAAAACGGCACCTCGAATATATACATTTTGAAATGACGCCTGTATAAATATACAGATCGTAGGGGCGATACAATGGGGTTTCATTGTAATTGGCCACTGGCAACGCCAGCCACCTATTATGCCGGATAAACTCCATTAAGTCTGCGATCAGCTGTTCCCCAACGGCCTATCAATGAACCTATACCATTTCAATACCGTCACATACATACATATACATTATATAAAAATCTAAAGTAGGAGACTGGTGACTGAAAATCAATTCCTTAGAAAAGTTCAGTAACGGTATGTATTGGGGTTTTATTAGACGAAACCATTATCAGAACGAAAGGTCGAGGAATAGGAATTTTTCCCATAAGATATATATATATATTGGTTGTTTTTCTAAATTTTTCTTCGACGGTATCCGCCGAAGAATTGTCGACTCTTATCAAAATATCTGCGTCATCTGGAAATTTTATTCAGGGGACACATCCGCCCCCTTCGCGCGGAAATTTCGCTCGTATTTAACCCGTTAATATAATTACGTTAGGGAACATAATCATAAATTAGGCGTCTAACGCGGCCTGATATAGCCTAAGGCCGACTGGTCGTCCATGGGCGAATTGCGTCGCCTCTCTTCGAAACCGTGTTGTTGTCTCTGACGCCGCTCGACACTCCATCTAACTCTGGAATATATCGCGCATTTCACTTGGTCCAGCGTATATTATTTCACATCCTTAATACGTCGACATTCCCCGACATCGCCGAGACAGCAATACAATACGGGTCTAGAAGCGGAAAAATGTCTAGCGAACGAAAAATAACGCGAGGTACCGACTATCAGCATTTCTGTTTACGGCCAGTTGAAAGGGATAAAAAAACATTTTTCGATTAGACGATAATTTGACCACGAAATGCTTTCGACTCAGCTATATACTCGCAGATTAATAGTTTATTTCGTATAACTCCGAAATATTGCAGAATTTCGACCCTGAAGGACCGTTCTCCTGTGAATGATCATATACAGTGATACTTTGGCGCGATATAATAATATTGGAATTTACGATTTAAAGTTAAAGAACCAGACCACAGTGCCATCTAGAACACTATCGTTGGAATTTTTGTCGGTCCTGAAGCTAGACCGGTATTCGGCTTCTGTAGCACTTCATACGTGACTGAAGACAATTCAGGCGAACGGAAACAGAACATCAACTAATGCTGTATTTACATCAGTCTTGCCAACTTGGATGCCACGCAGGGGACCGGTGGCGAATTAGATAGGATTCCAAATCGGTTCGGAATATCAAGATCCAATGCTATCCTTCTGTCTCTTGCTAACCTGTATACCAGGAACCACGATATTCCAAATTACTATGATTGGGACACTTAATTGACCGTTCACTAATTCCTGTACAGTTAGATTTTTTTGTGCGTCCCTTCTAGCCGGTCTTGTATTCGAGTTTCTGGTATTCCAATTTTTTAGTCGCCGTCTTACGTGGTTAGTATAATTGATGTAGTTGTAATTTGGGAGCTGTCGCGAAAGAATCCCGCCTCGATTGTACGTAGTATTGGGTGTCTACCTGTCGGCCATATTGGTCTTGGCGTTCATTCAGTGACCGAAACATGAACGGGACTCGGAGTAATCGGACTCTTGGAGGAGTAGTAGACTGAGGGGGGTGAACTGCGCAGTCGCCTAACAAGAACATGACGTCACCAAAATGTTGTTGTTGTTGTTGTTGTTGTGTCTGTGTCTGGTCGGAGCCAACAGAGTACAGCAGAGTAGGGGGACAGTTGCTGTACAGCCTTGAGACTTTTTTTTTTTAGAAAAAGAAAAACAAAAAAATACGCCCATCAATGTACTTGGCCCGACTGAATCGGACCGAATCAAAAAGGCGATTCCCCGAATTTGTTTTTCCTGAACCGAAGCGCCACAACAATAGATAGATACATATTCTTATCCGCTCCCTTTTCAATGCACCTTATAATTATATACGCCTCGAATGAGTTATATACGCGCTGTACAATGTTTGAGTCACTCTATTCCGCAAAATGGATCCGAGTCACTTTCTCAAGGCTCGTTCAGCAGAGCTAGAGTCAATGCCGCGAGTCTGAAACAAGCGAATAAATTAAGTAAGCTGTTATTTGACCGTCCAAAGCACTCGTTCAACAAATATAGGATCAAGAGACGGGCCAAAAAAATACAGGTGTCTAGGGCCCTTATTAATACAGAGGGCTCGGATTCGACCACGCAGAAAGCATAAATTAATGCGATAAATATAAACGGTTTTACTAAGTGACACATAATAATGGCGTCTTGTCACAACAAAGATTAAAAATGTTCCTAATGTTAAAGCAGTCAAAAGTTGATAATGCATCAACAATAAATCTACCGACCGCGTTTTTATTTGTGATTTTCTGAAACGGTCGTATAGGTATGTTCAGCATCATTGCAAGTCCTTCAAAACTAGATCGGTTTTTTATTGGCAAAATAAAAAGTAACTATTAATTGATTCCCATAAAGGCGAGTAAGGATTAATTTCTTTCCCTGATTTATTACTGAAAACTTTAAAAACCTAATTTTTTTTTGGTTAAAATTACTGTTATTATTTTTGTTTTATTCAACAACTGCAATTCTCATTCCTCCTTGCCCTCGTATTTGCATTCTTTCCTTTATCCGTGAGGTGGAGTATAAATAGAAGGGGGTAGAAGAAGAATACAGGAAGATTGGGTTCGGGTGGAGGGGCAGTTTTAAGCGTGTTTGTCTA
The DNA here is from genome assembly GCA_019843655.1 of Lethocerus indicus. Taxonomy (NCBI): domain Eukaryota; kingdom Metazoa; phylum Arthropoda; class Insecta; order Hemiptera; family Belostomatidae; genus Lethocerus; species Lethocerus indicus. The sequence goes on from JACDQD010000011.1 coordinate 18,494,291, forward strand.
GACGTTGTAGGAGGTGAAGGCAGAGCGATAGAGGAATTGAATATCTGAGGAGAGGAAGAGGGAAACTGTTTCTGGCCGCGACTGCAATTGCAGCGTCTGAGTGGGAGGAGAAACGGAGGATGAGAAGAGGAGAAAATGAAGGGGAGAGAGAGAGAAAGAGGGAGGGAGGGATAGAGGGAGAGAGAACGCGCGTGTGTATTCCGCATTCCTGTAGCGGCGTCCCGTTTAAAATAGGTCTGGGAGCTGTATTGGCCCCCACCACCCTCCCTCCTCTATTCTATCACTATAAGTACAGTTCTGTTACTCCCTTAAGCCCTCCTGTCACTATCGTCTGAATCTAGTGGTAGCCGGAATAGCACTAGAATAGGAATTAGGAAGCTCTGGCCGGCGTTAATAATAGACCGGTGAGGCACACCCCACCAACAGAGGCTGGAACTCGATACACCCAACAATTTATCCCCATCCCCCGCTTATATTTAGAGCTCCACTTATTATCAGCTCTAAAAGTAAGGGAATTTCCTGTATACTACATTCTCTATATAATCCCGAATGTCGCTTCCGAATGTCCGAAACTTCCGAACACAGAAAAGAAAATGAACTAAACAAGAAAAAATAACGTCAGTTCGTTCATCAGTTACGTCTTTTTAGCACTCCGCCAACAGCTACAGTCGCCAATTAACTGAGAAAGTGCCAAAATATCAACTTTTCACTGTTAAAAAATGTGGGTTGTTTTGCAAGAAGTAATACCTTATTTCGAACTGTCACCACTACCTAATTGTGCCCAATGGTATATTCGCCCGATTTACCGTGAAAAACAAAAATTGACGCATCCGGCATTTTCACACTTTCTAATAATTGGATTTTCCGCGAGAAAGGAAAAAATTACCAGTCAATTTCGGCCTGACGTTCGATGTTATTTGACCATTGAAATGAGTGCGATTTTCACCGGATTTCCTATTCCTCAGTCAAGTAGACGGGTGAAGACATGAAAACCGGTCTAGATTAGGGCCAAATAGTTGCAGACTGAAAATAAGCGGTCGCTTAACCCCCCCGAGAGCAGGTTGTGTAAGAATAAACGGAAAATTAAAAAAATGAATGGCCTCGACATTTAAAATTTTTCTGGTCTATAATTATCGGAAACTGGGCTACTGTTCGTTTTTAACCTGTGCACTAATTGTATATCCGCGGCCCGACGTACCGCACCCGGGTACGATTCCCGGTACAGGAGCCGCTTCCGGTCCGCCGCGAAATTTAAATTTTTCCCAGTTAACGACTGTCTATAAATAGACACCTCCCCCCCCCCACCGCCCGCCAACACATGACGCTTTGTTGGCCGACTGTCAGCGGAGTCGACGAAACTTCCCGCTTTCGAAATGACTCACGAACGACAGCCGGTTAACGAACGAATTTAATTTAACGCTGGCCCCCGGCCCAGAGGCGTAAATCGTTATCGAACAACCGGTTATCAAATAGTGTCTCTCTATTCGTCTAGTTGTCTAGTCGCGTGTACGGCCGGCGGGAGCTTATTATAGGGGCCGGGGACACTTGATACACTCGAGGACTATTTATGCATCATATTCGCGTACGCTCACGCGCCCAGAACGATTTGCAGCCTTTCCGATTCACCACGCCTTCAAATCCGGCCAACATATTAGGGATTATTCGGTATACAGGAATTCTTTCGCATTCTTTCATATTCTTTCACACACTGAATTAAAGAATCCGCGCATATTTTTGTGATATACGCTCCCCAAATAAGCAAAAATTCTTCTCATAATTCTACTTATGCGCCGCCATTTTTATAATAATTAGTGATATATTTGATATTGTTTTGCAATTTACAATTTTTGTTCTGTTGCGAATTGGACAGGTCTGGTTTAAACTATTAAACAGTACTCATCGGGGTCATGAGCTAGAGTTTATATTTTTCAATAATTACTGTATTGTAAATAGCATTTTATAATATTAATTTTCATTATTCATCAGTCCTCCGAGTGTAATACTTTCTTTAAACTACTTTCGTAACAGCGAAAAAAGATTTTCGTTTCTTCCCAGCAATGAGAAGGAAAAAGGCTGTAGGAGAATAATAATCTCTTTGTGAAATTATGTTTCAGCGACAAATTCGCTATAGAGTTCGTGGAGTTATTGTGATATACGTAAGCGAAATTTCGTACGCACCGTTATATAATCACACCGAAAGTTACGATATTGATTGTAAATTTTTTTGGACTCCCACGACGGTCTTCAACCTACCCCAATACCCTAGTTATTGAATTTGTAACATTAAGTAATATATATTAGTCTGGTTTCCGGATACCAACGAGGCATTCGTTCCCCCTCAACTCCCACGCGAATCGGCCTTCGAAAAAAAAAGTGTAAGGATTATCCGGTGGGAACACGAAAGACGAAACTACAAAACGCAGTTCGGCACAAAAATTATTCCGAAAAGCCGTTGAAAATGGTGCGCGATTCGGGATTTTCTCCAGTTATTTTCACACAAGGACCGGTCATTAATGTTGATAAGTTCAATATCGTCTGTGCGGGTTCGGTGATGGGAGTTCTTGTGGAAATGGACTTGAACGTAGCGCCGGGCTCTATCGGCGTCTCAAACCAAGGACGCATTATTAATAGGGACAATGTCTCGCCCAGAATGAAAGAGCCGCATATATAACCTTTTTCGCATTTTCAATATTTCAATCGCAATTCAATCCCGTCCGGTTTCACAGTTGGCCAAAGTGAGCCACTAACTTATCCGGTGTTTCAGATAAATTATTCCTATTCAGTTATTCCTCTGGTCTCTTCAGTAGTCCGAATTTAATTCTCAAACTGATCTCAAACGGTTCAAGGTTGATCGCCAGAAATCAGCAGGGAAATTCGTTCTTTGACGGACGTTTGCGCATAATTTTTTATGTTACGAGATATATAGACAATTATACTGGAATTAGGGGCTCTATATTCTAAAAATCTGCTGCTGGTCATTCAATCATAATTTCGATCATAATTTTAGAATAACTCGCAAATAAAGTTTCAAAATAATAATTATTATTAAAATGTTCGTACCATTTTGCTTCCTTGAGTTGACAAAAAATGTTGACAGTATTTTAATATTTGTTTTTAATGACGTTAAAATCAATTTAGAAATAAAGAATCCACCGAAAAATTAATCGTAACTACACTATTATATTAGGTATATTTGGGGTTGATTTTTGGACAGATAACATTTTTCGACTTTTTCGATGAGTGAAAAAATATTTCTCCTATTTAAATAAGCATAATTTTATAGTGGAATAAATACAATTTGAGTCATAATTTTTATATAGTAATAATTTAGATGTTTTAGAGCCCGAAATTCCGGTTTCGGCTTCTGTCCATCGTCAGTAGCATTCCCGTCTAATGTCACTTTCCCGTTGTCCGCTCTCGGCCGGGACAACAGAATACGGTTAAGCCCCTTTCAACCGCGCGGTCTTCGGGGCGAAAATGAAGCAGGAAGTTGCACAAAAGTTGTAAAAAGTCCTTGATAAGCTTCGTTTCGAAACACCTCCTCCCCCCCCCCTCCTTCACCCCGCCGAGGGTCACTCGCGGTCAAGCCCAACCCGATTGTCCGACTTTGAGATGCTTTTACGTAACGGCTTAGCGGCCGCAACTTATCCGGACAAAGGCCGCGGACTTACAGGTTCCGCGGGACTTAACTAAATAATAATCGAAAGCGGTAAAAATTGTGTATACTGTTTTCAATAGTTGATCGACATAATGACCTACCGCATTCTATTTGTGGGCGTTGTAAACTATTTAATAGCATTTTAATTATCTTTAATGAATATAGACATATATATACAATATAATACAAAAATATTTTCCGTTATTATTATAATAACGCACTTATCTTTAATTAAACATTTAATACTTGATTGAATTATCCAGTATTTACGAGCAAAAACTCGAGTTGGCCATTAAATGTTTGCTACCGTTTGATGCGATATTATGTCCCTGACTGTAATTACGTGTATAATTAACGCAGATTAATTCATAGCTCATACGCGGTGTCATCAAACCCCCGGGGCGGTTCAAATTTTCTGACCCCGAACTGTCCAACGGACCTGCTTTAAACATAATTTTGATGACACTGACAGGTCTGTCGATCGCAATTTTGCAATATTTGTTTATACTGGATGTTTTTAACAATTTAAGGTTACCCCGCGGTCTACGGCTGACCAATGGGTGCAACTGCAGGAGGACAAGTAACTCAATTAAATCGTTCACTCTGCATGACAAACAATCCACCACTCTTATACGCGAAAGCTTTAGTCAGCCGCTGTTCCTGTTTTGTGAATGGGGGTTTAAAGTGAAAAGAATTCACCTCTTGTCCCGGGTCCCAATATCGGTGTGTATTAATAAAGTAGAGGAAGGTCAGGTATTCTCGTCCATTGTAACGGATATCCGTTTGTTGTTCAAAACTTCAACTTTAAAAACTTTTAGTTTCTACAACCTCTATTATTAGTAATATAATAATAAAGATTTTTTAATAAGAACTACTTTTTCGTTTTGTGCACTATTTTTCATTAATCTACTAATTAAAACTTGTCGAGCGAAAGATAATGACTCAGACTTGAATTCGCCTCGGGATATTGTTTCAGATTACAAAAAAAAACTTTGTTGATAAAACTTTGTTAACGATCTCATTTCTGAGCTCTCGCACACCGAAAATATATCTGAATTAATTCGATATTCATCGACGTTCGTCTACAAAATTAAAAACATTTTCTTTACAAATAGGACGCTTTTTTCATTTCACCGGGCGAAATAATTTCAAGTATTTCTCCCCTTTTTTTAAGACAATTTTTAAGATAAAAAAGAAACACTTTGTTAATTGTGTTGCCCAATATCTTGTATCTTGCCAAATCGGTCCCTTCTTCTCCGCGGAAGAGGAGTTCAATAACCTCCCGAATGCCGAAAATATACCGAAATTAATTCAATATAAAATATTCAATATTCATCTACAAAATGAAAAACATTTTTTCCACTCAGCGGATGATATAATTTATCCCCCGAAATTAAAAATCCAATAGCGAGCCATTTTCCCCAGATGCATCTAGGGTTCTTGGACTCAATTTCAACCCTGAATAATTTATCAAATATATTCCAGATATTTGCTTAATTCAACCGAGCATTTTCTTCGTTTTTTCTTATATCTTAAAGTTAAATTGTGCGCATTCGCGATTTTTCCTAACCAGTGACGTTATGGCGAATATAAATAAAAATACATAGTACATAGTTAACCATACACAAATTTTGATTGTTACGTGCATTCCGGCCCACGGCTATTACTACATTTATGTACATAATTATTTGGACTAAAAATACTTGTATAGTGTATAATATTGATATGGTAATCGGGATAGTCGCATAATAAAAACCCGAGAACATAAATTACAATCAGTTCACCGCTTGTTTCTGGTGCACTTTAACACTTAAGGACACGGCGTTAAGGACACTTAAACTGGCGCATTGGCAGGTTTCATTTCGCTGTAGCACATTGCACCTCGCGTCTTCTAGCTCTGTACCCCTTGGTGTAGGTTTTTAGGGTAACTTAGGGGATCGGTGATGTTATTTTTTCTATTATTTCGATCAGTTCGGCTGTCCTTCCTAAGTGGCGTACGCTGTGACGTTGTGCACACTTTCCCTTGCCGTCGGGGCATGCTCCTCCCCTACCCCTCCCTTCTTATTCTCATCATACCTCATCCCACACGCATAATTCGGACTGAGATTTTCGCGCACGTAACAGCCCACTTTCTCTAGAGCTTCTCTCCGCCTCTCTCTTTCCTTCTATCCCCCTTCCCCTTCTACAGCGTTGCCCTTTCATTTATCCTACTTTCCTCCTCCTCCTCCTCCAACTCCTCCTCCCACTCCCGCCTTCCCTATTTCACTCTCGCGCCGTGGCAATCGTCCAGAGCCAATTAATCAGCTCACAGGATTTATGAATATCCGGAAAAATTCCCCCGAACGCCGTCGGTAGTAGTGTCGTGGGCGAAATTCTGCAACCCGATTCAGATCCACCCCCGGAATAAATTCCAGTTTGAAAATTAACGAAAAATCCGATTCATTCAATTCCGTTCGAATGGTATTCTGAGTGCCGTGTGCCAAGAAGAAAGGATCACAGTGCGCTTCCACATTCTGGACTAGAACCTGCTCAGGTGTGTACTTTCAATGCCTTGAATTGTTTTTTAGTGCTATATGGTCGTGGCATCCGGAGAAACGTGAGGGAGAACGAATTCTTTTAATTGGTTGAAAAGTTACATGTGAATATCAGTTAATCATTTTGACTGAATCGGGTCCACGAACCGGAGATATATTGGGGCTTATAAACTTATAGGCTGTATCCGATAAGTGTCATCCGACAAAAATCACTGGAGGTTGAATTTTTATCGTAGTTATACTTCATGATCGGAAGAAATATTGAATATGTGGTTATTACAGTACAGTGCACCCTGACCCGGGTTCGTATCCCGGGGGATACGAAACGTCGAAAACGTTTCAATAAATTGCTTTATGCGCAAGTCAAAGATAATAACAAGTTGGTATTAATTAGTTTGAAATAATTCCAGAATACATAGTGTAATTAAATTAAAGGCTTGTAGGTCATGAGTCTTGCCAACTAAAATATACAATTAGTAATTTAAGGAATTATTAATCCCCTCTTTTGATCTATTAATTGGTCTAAATTTTCCGACAACACCTGTGTAGATTTTTCCGGGGCACGTTCCTTTTTTCTTTCTCTCTGTCTCTCTCTCTCCCGTACCGTCATTAAAAGTTAAATTCAAGTGGTTTGCCAATGATATACCCGTTTACTTCCTGATTGTTCGCACGTTCGAGAGGCTGGATCCCAATGCCGCCATTGAGGATAGAAAGAGAGGGACGGAGAGGCGGATAGATAAAGCGGGAAAGGGGGAGGGAAAATAAACCCCTTCACCGGCAACAAGGCCTCACCGATCTATCTGCTTACATTTATTATACCGCCTTGGGGAAATTGCGGCACGCTGTTCGGAAATAGACCGGGTTTATAATCGAACCGGACGGGCGGTTTCGGTCAATATTTGCCCGATGCATTCCAAGGATCGGTTAACGTTTGCAATGAAATAAAAATTCGTTCTAAAACAGGGTTTTCAACCGATCTAACAAGGGTTCATCATAAGCTCCCAAAAAATTCATAAATTCCAATATAGCCGTCGGTAACTCAAGTTCGGTGGTCTGTTCTCGAACGGCTGTTTACCATCCGAAAGTGCACTTGCAAGGCCCCCCACATGTCGTCTACAGTGTGGCCAGATACAAGGTCGAGTAAATACTACACATAGCGTCCCGAGCAAAGCCGAGTCAACAGCAGTGCAGTGAAGCTAAGTGCCGTGCAAAGTACAGCGCTAAGTGCAATCGGTATAAGCCGGTCTTTTTTTATTGTAACATTCGCGATTTCGATTCTGCGCCAAACAAATATACTCAGCCCAAATAATCGTGTATATAAAGTGTAGATGTTGCATATTCCAATGAAGTGCTTTAGGGAAGTCTGAAATCACCGGTGAAAGCGGTCGGATAGAAATTATTTCGCCTTCATCCGTGTTCGAATCCCGGTATCGGGCCGAACTCACATCGACTTATTATGGCGGTATTAAAGTTCCCCTCGGAGAGATATTAAATTTTAAAATAGAGAGGAATGTTTTGAGTAATTCAAATTTTAGCAGAATCGTTTTACTACGGAGTTTATAACGCGCAGGATCGTAACTTAAGTTTTTGGGGGTGTCGCGCCCTAATCGCGTTGCACAACGCGGTGTTGCACCGCGAAGTGCAACGGCGGAGCGCTGAACTCGATCTGCGGCCGTCGTGGAGGACGTCTGATTTCGACCGTGAAGTATACGCCAGTCACAGCCGGCAAATGAGTCCCCAATTAGCTATTCCTGTGCCGCGCTCTAAAATAATAAATTAATATTTGTCACGGCCTCTCTCACTCCCTCCCTCCTCCCTCCCTCTCTCCTCCCTCCCTCCCTCCCTCCCTCCCTCTCTCTCACAGTTCTTTTCCGGTTCCGGCCGCCACCTCGCCCAGTCAACAAGCAAAGATTTTCCAGGATCCCTCCATTTATGTACTATACCGAGGTGTTCCATTGTCTAAAGGTTTCAATTAGATGCAGAACAAAATTATCCATCATGGATTATATAAGAATTATCATTTAGTTAGCTACTAGGCCGACGACTACCCTTTACGGCAGGGGTGTTTTATTATATCATTTGGCTATCAGGACAAAGCGCCGTGTTTCAAGTCATATAATACACGGATGAAAATTAATTTTTTTAGTCTTCATGCTACTTAAAAATTGATTGTACAAATTTGTTTTGGAATTTACATATACTCTTAAATAAATTATTAACCCGTTTTTAGAGCCCGATTTCACCTGAACCTCCGCTTTAGGTTGGGAACAACCCGCTTTACGGTATAAAGCATGTTTGAGCTGTTTCTGCCCTGTGTTAAATTGTTTTCAGATTTTCGCCGTTTTCAGCAGCATTCCGCTCATAGAAGCAACTACGCATATCGCTAACAACCTAAATGACCGGCACATTAAAATAAAAATGTCCTATCGGTACTATAGATTTTTGTGTACGAAGATGATATACCTTTTCGGTCTCTCGTTATTTTCGACGGCGTTTTCCACCTTTGCCTGCGTCCTTTCCAGTATTATCCGGACAGTGAAACCTCCGCCGATGTTCTCTCCTCGACGCGAACACAATATCTCAAGGACGCATCGACCGCTGAGCGTCATGCCGCGCCAATAATTTATTTGCATTTGTACACTTCAACACTCGGATTCGAACCTCCCCCGGTCATTATTAAATATAATTTTTATCGATATCCTATCACATATTACGAGTTAGTACTTCGGTCTACCATCGCGGTAGACCTTGTTATACCGCATTGTCTCTATCAATGTAGGTATAGGTTACATATACGAGCTGAAATTTGTATAGTAGTGAATGAAAATTCAACCATAATTAAAGATTACAACATAATGTGTAACGTATATATGTAACGTCCAGTTTGGAATGCCTGCGGATTACAATAGTTTATGTAACTGTGATGTACGTACGAATTATCGGTTCACTCGTGGGGGACACTGTAGGTGGACCGGTTAATATTACAGGTCCGCCATTGCGGGCTACCGGCGGAGTGACGAAAACGGAGGTTATTACGATAAAAATATTATTCCCGACCGGAACGCGGTGTAAAAAACGAGCGATAACTATGAAAATCGTCGACGGCGAGCGTTGCATAACTGTGCAGGGGGCAGTCGGTACAGGTTATTACACACTCGCGTGTGTGTCGCATAATGGCGAAAAAAATGGCGCTGTCGCCTAATAAATACGCGCTGTCGTTTCCGTCGCCCGAAAAACCGAAACGGGAGCACGGAGACATTTCCCGGAACGGAGAGAAAACGGAGTGGAGAAAATTCGGTGTATGCGGGCCGATTTTTCCGGTCTCAAGGTTCGACCTTGACCTTAGTCGGGTTCAAACCCGGTTTGGGGGGGTGGTCCGGGCGGGGAGGGGGCGAATTTTTTCGGGGACAGAAAGTATCAACCTGTTTTTTCGAGATATTTTCGGTACGAAGGCTCGCATAATGGACGGGCTATAGTTTTTGTTGGACGCTAACAAACATCGAAACGGGGCCATTTCCGAACACTGTCCGGCGGTACATATTGGGGCCGAAATGGAACTTCGAGTGGGAATGTGTTCAAAGTGTCCTACCCCCCGGGCGGGGCCCTATCCCTAGGACGTCCTAGACAGTGTTAGTGCCGCAGTTTTTCCTGCTGTATTCTACTTACATGTTGTTGTTGTCGGTCCGCTGTTGTTGGTAGCAGTTGGGGCGGAGACTGGGAGTTGTCTGCGCGGGTTTGGTGGACGTCCAAAACCGAACTAGCCTCAGTTTCGCGGAGCCACCGCCGCGTAGCGTGCCCGTCACTTCGCCCAAGCTCTTTTATTTTCTCCCTTTTTTGTTTCGCTCCTTTTTGTCTGTCTGTGTGTGTGTGTGTGTGTGTTTCGCCTTCTTTTTCGTTGGCGAATATTCTCGGGGAGCGTAACAAAACCCAACCCCTTCCTCCCCGTTTAATTACAATTATTCGGGCATTCGATCCTCAAAATTAGCGTCCCGATAAAATTCGTAATTGCTCTTGTTTTTGCTCTCATACCGCCTGGTTTAAAATTATTTCCTCCCCAATTTTATCCAGGAGTACTTTTCTGACGCCTAACGGAAAACGCTATCCCTATAGAGGAGAGATCCGTAGGAGAATTCGGAAATACCGGGTGGTTAGAGGATTGCGTTAGTGGTCAGCATGCAAATGCTGAGGAATGTTATAGTCAGAAAATTTGGTATAAATTTTGAAGATTTGCCCGAAACGACGTCCAGTTCGGACCAGAAAAAATTCGAAGTTTCCCAACAATAATGGTCAGGGGATGAAAAAGTCTCTGATACCGGTCTGCCCTGTATACGTAAAATGTATGCGTACTTCAATCGCGGTTGTCCACTAATTCAGTTATTTTTCATGTCAAAGTGCGTATAAACCTTTTCGGACACCTCTGTCTAATATTTTTCTGTCAGAAATGTGCAATTGTATCATCTCGAAAAGTGTAAGACCAGTAACGTCCGAGCAGCCGCTCCGAGGGTAATTATTACCCCACTTCGTTATTTTACGAGCCCAATTCGAAACCGAGAGGAGAGATCCATTAATTTTATCCGTTTAATTTATACCGTTTCCGCGTAATCGTCCTTTCCACGGTCGGTGTCCGCCTGTCGTTTATGCCGGTTTGATTGGACATTTTACGACCGTTTCAACACCTATAAACCGGGTGTATAGGTATAATATACGCTGCAGTTCGAAATGCAATTTACCGTAGAAGAGAGAGACTTCATTCTCCCGACCCGCGTAATGTCCAATTAGTCCCATGACCTTCCACTGCACGACTATTGTATGATGGTAACAGTCACACGCTAATTACCCCTGTCAATAGGGCTATTACCTTTATTGAATTTCCCCAAAAGAGAATACTATAGTACATATAGTTGAAAAAATATTCAATACAGGGATAGTACAAGAAATAACTCTTTGACTCTGTCAACCTTCTCTATTTTCAACCTCCTTATTTGAGAATAATTAATGTAAGCGCAATATTTCTCTATGCATAAGAAATGCGTTTCTATGGCGTACCTTATATTAATAAGGGAAATAGAGGAGAGGAGATAAAAAATATATAAATAGCTAGCAAAAAACGATAGGTGTCGGATTCGGCGATAAATTTTAATTTCTAATTGGTTTTAGTTTATAGCGACGATGTCTGGTCGGGTCGAAGCGGGGGCGGGAAATTGTAGGCTTCGGAAATAATAATTTTCGAAGGCCAGAAGGTATTTTTATTGAAATAATTGAATTGATAATGAAGAGGCCGATTGGACTTGGGACTCGGGCTTGATTAGCATTGGTTGCGTCATTAGGCTCTTGGGTACACCGGTTAGGTACTGAATCTTGAACTAACTTAGCCGGACTCACTTTTTCTGTTTTCCCTTTGCGACAGTTCGCTTCCCCGGCTATTCGATTTCGTCGGCTTATCATAAATTACCGCACCACAATTACCGTTTTAATTTGGCTTTCATTACGGAATATATCGGCGGTTTCACTCGTTACAAATAGAAAAAAAACTTTCTTTTAAAATCAGGTCGCTTTATTTGTGTTATTAATACCGCTTTTTATTTAGTTATTTTAGACACTACAAAACTGTTAAACACGACGCCCTTCTCCATTGGCGATTGTACTTGTGCACACAAATGTAGTTAGACCGGAATGCCCACATAAAACTCATGGTTTGATAATCGTTTTCGAGGTTCGATAATCGTTTACTGTCTATGTTCATAGAAAAATAAAGTTTCTTGTAAATTTGTGTAATTAAGACAGGATGCGCAATCGAAGAATTATTTTTCGTCTAACGTGAAATGTTTTAAATTAAAAATAAATTTTTTGCGATTATTTTTTGGAGTTACAAGAACTGCGCATCGTAAAAATTCGGTGTAGATGAAATCCAGTAAATCAGTAGAAATTCTTGTCCCCCCCTCCCCCTGGAGAGAAGACGGATTAGGTATTGGATAGAGGTACTACGTACCTTGAACTTTCAGCGGGATGATGACGGAGACTTACCGGGCTGCAAAATAGAATTCATTTAGTCAAACCATTTTTTTCGTCCCCCAACAACAGCAACAACTACAACAACCCGCCAGTGATTCGTGATTTCTCCCTCGTGCCTTCAATATTTTTCCCCCCCCGGACGGCTGGTATAATAACAGAGTTGACGACGCGAAATAAGATATTTTCAACAAGTGAGTAAACACTAAATTATTGGACCTTGACGAAGGTAGTTTGAGTTGTCTGCATACTCGGATGACGAACACGGGGTAATATATATATATATATATATATATATATATATATATATATATATATATATATATATATGTGTGTGTGTGTGTGTGTGTGTGTGTGTGTAAATATATAATATCAGATATTAGGCAATGTCACTATTTCAGGTATATGAACGTGGAAACTTACGTTCACCTATCTTACCCCACTAATTGTATCCATTATCCTACTAAACTGAATTGAATAAACTAAATTAATTTTAATTTCAAAATGTGTAAGAGGAATCATTTGATAGAAATTTCCTGAACTTTTTCGTTTTTTATTTTCATCCTTCAATAATTATTACTTCGCCTTTCGTAGTAGGAATAATTCTTCTTCTGGACGGCATTTGTAAATGTTTTGTTCTCAATACTGCCAGGCGACTTGTTCTTCGAGCTTAAATTCTGAACTAATTTTTGCTCATTTATTATTTTGCCCAATTATTGGTGTCGGTTTCTCCCCTCCAATCTTCATTGGGGACAATTTTCGAACGCTTCCTGGTGACGGGAAAAGTTTTTTTCAATTAACGGTGAAATGGCTATTTAGGTCCAGATATTTAGTTAAACCTCGTTGGGGTTAATGTGTGTTGCGTTGGCGCGGCTCTCTCTCTCTCTCTCTCTCTCTCTCTCTCTCTCTCTCTCTCTCTCTCTCTCCCTCTCTCTCTCTCCCTCTCTCTCTCTCTCTCTCTCTCTCCCTCCCTCTCTCTCTCTCTCTCTCTCTCTCTCTCCCTCTCTAGTCGAGATGGTCCGTGATCTTGTTAACAGACAGATGTCAGTCCCGGTGCCCGGTTCTCCTTGAGCCCCGGCCACTGTTCATATTCGAGAATCGGTGTAGAGAGAGAAAAAAAAACATTAATAGAGGATAAAGAAACTGGTGTACAATACGGTTGTAACAACTTTATTTGTTCGGACTTGCAATCGTTCGATAACCGCCGTCTGTTGGAAAAAACACTTTGTACGGCTTAATCAATAGTAGGTAGCAAATTTGATTCTATTACGAGTGGATTTAGATCTAGCGGCCACTTCCTTTTCAGGTGTCTCTAAGGAACGTTTGGAATGTCGAAAGATAGCATTAAATGGATTAGTATAGTGAGTGTTTCATTAGTGAAATTTGTTATATTTTTGTATGGGGAGGTCTCGGACAAACTGTAGTCTAGGATGAGATCGGAGACATAGTATAAATAATATACATTTTAAGCGTGGCCTCGTTTCCGAGCAAAAAAGAGAAACTTCGTATTCTTGAAGAGCTTAATCCTTTACCAAGAAAAGGTAACGCTTATATACTTTATTCGGCGGTCTTTAGTCTGATTAAAATCTCCGATTTTCCATAAATCCGATATAGAACAGAGATATTTTGTACTCGTCGAGATTCGGCTTCACACCATCGTCGGTAGCATACGGGCAGTAGAGTAGTATGACTGCCGCGATCAAGCATCGCGTTAGCACTTGTCCCGTGCCGAACGGATACCCAAAACTGAATTCTAGTGATTTTCTGACGTTTCTTTTCCCTTCCTACCTAAGGTATGCGGCTTAGTGGTTCGAAGCCCGGATTGTGATATACCGACAGAAAACAGTTATATAAAAGGTTCGCAAGCGGGAGTTGCGAAGGAGCAAATTGCTCAACTTAAAAATGTTTTACACGCTTCAATATTTCGTCGGACCGACCGTGTGAGATCCGCGGCGATAAACATTGTTCGAAACCGGTTGTGAAATTTGCATATTTTCGTCGGTAATCGAGCGAGATGCCTGCAGTAATTGCTGAGATGGAATTTTAATTGAACCAAGTACAGAGACCTCTAATACCGACCATAGTGGACCCCCACAACATACGTGCCTGGCGTACCTCGTAGTATGCAATTAGCGATTATATTAACCCAACCGTTCCTGTAAATTGTAGGAATAAATAAGTGATTCATAATATTTGTTTCGGGCAGGCACAAAACAATTTTGGTTATATGACCGGTCTCTTTGCGAAACCGTTCCAGAAAAAGACCAATTGCTCTCAAGACTGTTTCTTTAACCTTAAATCCTGAACTAATTTGCTCCTTTTCATCGTGGGCTCAGGGAAACTTTTTCTGGCGAACAAGAAGGAAATTTAATTCAATTGTTGTCCCGCAATGTCGCATTTCCGACAGGCTAATAAAATGCCCACTATTGTTTTAAACAGTCGACACAAACAAGCAATTTAAAATTAACGTTGGTTTCTGACGTTTGTAGACTTTTTTTCTGTCCACCAGCGTACGGCCTCCGGTCCAGGACTAATGACTGGCGACCTCAGCGCCGGCTCTGGGGGGGCTTCGTCGTTCCGATCGGTGAATACACGACGAGGCCACCGTCGAGCCAATAAGTCGAAACTGGAGTCGAGAGAAGTCGTCGTGGAGGACGAAGCTCCCTTCCGGCCTACACTGGCTTCCGGCTTCCTAGTTTCGGTCCACATCCCCAATTGGATTCGACTATTTTAAACGACACAGTCAATCGGGATAACAGAAAAGAGGAACATCCCACTAATTCAAAATACATAACTTGTTATATCCCATTTTAATATTTATTTTTTATTATGCATCCCTACATTAATTTTGGACAACGTTCGCGTTCAACTATGAATTTTTTTATTGAAACTATCCTTCAATTATCACTTTTTCACTGATTGAACTATGGTTAATAAAACTTGGGCACTTCTCCGTTGCGAAGATTTTAAATCAAATTTCCTGGCAGATTAGGACGATACTGGCACTCAGACCATCGGATACCACCCGGCCGGGGGCGGAGTTATTTTTCTCGAGTTAAATTATTCATTTCAGAGAAATAACGGGGATCGGCCGGCTGGAAATGTGGATGGCTATAGGCAGTTTTGCAGAGTCGGCCAGCGGGGCAGAAAAAAAAACATTGCTCTCAATTAACATGGCTCTATGGACAGGCCAAGGGTCCAAACTGGCAGCCTCCATAGACGGCGCTAATAGATAATTCATAACGGAATTTACATTTACAGTCTGACAAATGTACGTCGGGAAGGTTGATTGAGAGTTATCCCCTGAGATATTGACTTCATTACAGTTTCCTGTTTGCAATTTTCACGTACTTACGGCACTCGATTAGTCCGTAACAGCCGAATGTTATAGACCGATTTCAGTTGCATATCATAAATTACTATACGCGATATTTTATTCGTACCTAACGGAATGCAGTCGGTTAAGGAAAATATGCTCATATTCACCACGACTTCAACATACCAACAGTCGACGAAACGTTACCTACCAGTAACGTTCAGAAAAATGTGCCCCTAAAACTATTTAAATTCTTCCCACGACCGAGCACGTAATAAAATCTATTTTCCACATTGACACTAATAGAAATGAAATTCAGTCGTACCAAGGCCACACAAAACCGCCGCATTTAAAAAATAAATAATGTGTTTACATTGAACAAATATTTGAGTAAATGAGTCTAAAGGAGAATAATAAATAAACGCGGTACGGAAGTGAATTAATTCACTTCACTTCACTCATTATTCTTTTTTGGTAGTGTTCTTTGCCAGACTGGTAGACTGGTTTTTAGCTTCGCGGTGCTAGACGAGGAAAATACATATTTTATTTTCGGGGACATTTTGACTCGGAACATAAAACGGTAATTCTCCGTTATATATATATATATATATATATATATATATATATATATATATATATATATATAGCGAGTGAATGTGGCCGTCCGGGATGATACACTGATGATACACGGCCGTGTCCCGATCCCAGCAATAATTGACTCTGACATAGAGATGGGCTATTGCCAGGCATAAATTTAAATCATCCGAGTATTTCCATTCTTCCCGCCCAACCTTATTATTATCAACACCGAGGGGATATAATATCCCGTCTGCTCGAGGAAGAGTAAACGGTGGGGGGCGAAGAAGGAAAAGAAATAAGAGGATCGGTACGCGAATCCGATAATTCTGTAAACAATGAATCGGCTTCATGAATAGTGAGCGCCGATTTCAAATAGATTTCCACGCGCTGTGGGAAATTATTTTTCCGCACTTAGATCACCGTTCGATCCGTCCGTCGGAGAACCCCCCCCGGTTCTGGTTTCTCTCCGTAGTCGGTAACAGAGCTGTCGGGTGACAAATTTACATACAATACGTATAAAATTATGAAGGGGAGTCGCGGGGTTATTGAGCCCGATATGTAGAAGAGAAAATTAGTTCGGAATTTAAGGTTAATTAACCGGCGGCACTTTCGATTGCAGAATACATTTTTATACACCACGTATATTTTGGGACCAGATTTCAGTTACACGGTCGGTCTCTGGGCTTATTATTCAGCGTACTTGATTATGGGGGCGAGCGTGTCGTCATAGTTCAATCTGAATCTGAGTCACCGCCTGTCGGTGGGGACCTTCACTCTTGAAAGTCTGTCGTACGATTTGGGGCCACGAAAGTCCCTTCCACGATAATTTTCGATTTATATCGCCGATTCCAAAGGACGGGATAGTAATGAAAACCACTATTTGAGAAAGGAAAGATCGATATCGGTGTTCCCCAACCTTATTGTGAGATCGAGAAAAATAGTGGAGGGCCCAATTCAAGTATTACGGGCTTACATTTATTATAAAGCAATATAATAATAACTCTAAATTGTCTTAAGTCGTTATAATATTTATTCACCTGTGTTGGGAATCCCTGTTTAAACTGTATAATGTTGAATGGCAGTGCTCGCATGTTGCTCAATCGGACGATCTGACCCCGAGTGTCACACTTTCCAATCTCCTTACTGGGTTTAGCCAAGAAGGCGGGAGACAGAAAGAGGGAGAGAGAGAGAGAGAGAGAGAGAGAGAGAGAGAGAGAGAGAGAGAGAGAGAGTGAGAAGGAGGAGGAGTGGGACGGTTTAGGCCTACATAACGCTGACTCCATCTCAAGTCCACAGTAACTACATTAAGTAATCATGTACACCAGCCTATATATATATATATGGAATATATATATATATATATATATATATATATATATATATATTCAGGGTGTTATAGGGAGAATTATGGGAATAGGAGAATTATTCAAAGTAAATATATACATCGAATTAATTAAGAATTTAATATTGATACCACTTTTGGACTAGTGCATTGGAAAAATGCAATACTCTGGATATATATATATATATATATATATATATATATATATATATATATATATAACTATGATGACTGAACAACTCATCGTATATGGTAAGCAATATAATATATTGTGGTTCAGTTGCATAACAGCAATAGATAATCGTGTTCGAATACCGATCGTTCTTCTTCCTTTTTCTTCTTTCGTGAAATCTATTACTCGTGGTGAAGATCAAAAGATATATCGTTTACAAGTTGCGAATTGGCATCCCGATGCGAAACTAATTGGTTGCCTGTCTCCGGCGTTAAATATTACAGTTGTAGTAGAAACATAGTAATTGTTCCGAGCGCCATTTGTCGGCCTCCTCTCGACAATTTGGCCCTAGACCGGTTTATTCCGTGTCCATAATAGAAAGAATTCTATGCTCGGTTATTTGGCCCTACGCTAGACCGGTTTAGGCTCCACTGCTGTTCAGACAGTACGCATTTCTGGAGCCCATTAATTAATAACAATATATTACGTGGAGAGTCAGTCAGACATAAAATTAGAGCGTCGTCCGAGGGTAATAAAAAAAAGTATTTTTTTACTTTTTCTGGCCGTTAATGACGCCGTTTAAATGATGTAAGCTCCAATTACGTCCATTTCTTTATCGGGTGGTCGGCGGTTTAGTTTCAGTGTGCCACTGTGGAAACTGCAACAGGTCGGTGGGGGAGATCACTTTCATTTTTGGGTAATGGCCGAGTTCAAGGCTCAAAGTGACTACCTCTTACCTACCAACAGACTCTCTTACCATCGGGTACAACAGTTGGCAGATTTATTTATTGTTCAACAAAATTTTGTACGAATTATCCTTAGAAATTTTATTCTCGAGGAAACAATTTATCTTGAAAAATCTTAAAACAATTTAACAAATCCTTTTGTCTTATTCGAGCCTTTATAGTTACGGGCCTCCTCGTATCTAGCGCCTAGGGAGTGGAACATAAGAACTCAATCATAAATCAGTTAAATTATCAATTTTTATGTAACCGATGTTACTATTGGGGCGGAAATAGTACTGAATGGAACTCGCGCAATACTAAAAACGCTTTGTATTGGCCAAGAACGAAAAATGAACGCGAACAACATTCACCGATGTCTCCGCATCCCCCAATTAGCCTTGTACGGAATTTCGAAACCGGCGGACAGAAAAGAAAAAGAAACAGTTTCTTGTTGCGAACACTATTCAGGGCTTTGCGCAAGTCCAACACTATCATCATCATCATCATCATCATAGCATTACTTAAATATATATTTTAAGGCTTTACAATGCAGCATGGCGCTAATTTGTTGTCTTTTAATGCCGACAGGAATTATGACACTGACAAGGGCACCCTGTGATCTGGACACCATGAGTCTTTTCCAGGACCTCAAGCTCAAGAGGCGTAAGGTCGACTCGAGATGTTCCAGCGATGGTAAGATTACATTTCATTTTATACTATATATAGTCGGTAATTTTTTTATAATTCTATTATAAATTCAAATTTCGTTTAGAATCACTCTATTTTCGTGTTTGAAACTTTATGAAATCGACATTACGGACGACCGACTCGCGACGCGTGTTTGGTTCGGATGTGGGTTAAGGCCGGACGAAGTGTTTGTGTCGCTTCGACGTTAAATGAATAAAAACGGCTAATTGCAATATACGTCTTGTCGAATGCGAATATTTAATAACGTGTCACGGATTCGCCTGTTAGTCCCTTACCCGAATGTACCTCCGGTAGCATTAAAGACATAGACCGGAGTCTCATTCGCGAGTTCCGAGAACGGTCGTGGGACTCCGCAGATATTAGATTTCCGTTAGCTCGGAGAAATTGCGCAATGTCCGCGATGAATTACACATGTCCAGTTGACAACGACGAACTAGGCCTGAACGATAAAACCCTGAAATGCGAACATCGCGAGGAAACAGAATTTATATTCCCGATTCGCTGTCCGCTGTATAACGGTTCTGCCGTTTGTTGTAATTTACTTTAAACATTATAATATATACTTTCAAGATAGTAGCAATAACTATGGAAATGCGATTGTCGGTTTTTCCAATTAAGGCCGCTAAAAACGCAATTATCGTCGGCAATGCAGTATTCAGTATTGTTTTAGTCCGACAATTTCTTCGGTATTTTATATTATTGTAGTATAAATCGAATCGATCGAATTAATCTAATTTCCATTAATTTTAATGGGGACTAAAGGGGAAATAAAATGAATTGGAAGGACCCAATTCCAATAAAACCAGGCAATATAAAACTTGGTAAAAAATATAGTGGTCGTATTTATACTTTTACCGTCAGTGGCTATCAGCATGTCTAGTGGGGACAGCTACCGGTCTAGTTAGAGACCAGAATTGAAGTTAGCCATGAGGCGGTTATGAGGGAATAGAAAAAGAAAACCGAGAAAGCTGTGGCCAGAGCATTCTGAGACTAGGCTAAGAATAATTGGCCTGGTTTAATAGTCGGGGACCGGCCCTGTTATCAGTCGTGTGTGTGCGTGTGTGTGTGTGTGTGTTGATAACACCGAAGTCCCCTCCCCCCGCGCTCGGGGGAAACTGGGTCGCAGAGACAATGACCGATAAATGTGACACCCAGTCACAGTCTGATAACAGTTATCAGCGCAGCCCAATGTCTGCCGGCCGTGCGCTCTTATTACCTCCGAGTGTGCGCGCGTCTGAGAGCGAATAACCTAAAAGATTAGCGTGGGTGGTAAAAAGAAAGAAAATGAAATAGGTGTAAAATTGGAAAACTTTCTTATCACCGGTCATTCGAGTCGTTACCCGTTACCGATTTCACATTTTCGTAATAATAAATGACTTAAATGAATGAAACCTGAAAATGCAACTTGGCACAATTCTAATATGTAATTAATCATTTACGTCAATACAGCGCAAGGTTTACGCGCGATGATTTGACTAAAGATTCAATCGTCAGTAGGATTAGCTCCTTACGACTGAATTATTGTGACAGCGCAAACGTCCGCGAGGTTTCTCCCACCGTCAGTAGACAACGCGTTTGGAATACAGTGGTTTTCTCGATCTGAAGTCTCCTCTCCCCGGTTCGATATTTTTCTAGACCGGTTTCGGCTGTTCGTCATCTTCGGTAGTTTTTTTTTATGTCAGTCGGTTGGGTCACTTTCACGTCTGCACTGACACTGCACTTGACTAAAAAGGATCCACTGAAGAAACCGGTCTGGCAAAAGACCGGAATGTTGCGGATATTTTCGTTGAGGATATTGTCAAGGGTAGTAAAAGGGGTGGTCCGTTGAGAAGGGGGCAAGGACCTGGCTGTCGCAAACTCGGAATTTGACCGTACCTGAACCTCGTGTACCTGTGTAAAACCCCGGGGATTTTTCCTACCGTCTAGGTACACCGTACGTAACGGTACACAGCCCCACCACTGGGCCGAAACTGGTATTACCCTGCGCGGGGACAGTATTTCGCCCCATTGTTCGGGGCACCCCCCGTTTGGGCTACCTACCTCTTTCCAGTCGGACGTGGTAGCCCGAAAGATGGTCGACACTCTCAAGTTCAAGTTCAACTTTTACACGGAATATGACGATCCAAGTAAGTGGACAATTTTAATTTCTAGAACTTTCGGGGGTTCGAAGGCCCGGTCGTAAATAGGCCGAGCTTTAGTTCGATTACAAATTTCAACTGAACTCATAGATACCGTAGATTTCGTGTGCTTCTGTCTCCTCTCGCTGCTTTGGTCTTTTGCTAGACCGGTTTGGGAATCCTCACTGCATTGTCACTGTGGAGAGGAGACAGAAACACGACGAAATCCACGGTATTCCAACCCCTCGCAGACCACAAAACGGGTATTCTGAACTCATAAACTTCTTTCGTTGGGACATATTGCCACTTCACTGGACCTTAACTGATAGAAAGCCGAACTCAAAATTTTGAGTTTCAAAATAGGTGATTTTGGTAGTAGCCGGTGCCAAAGGTCGTGGGTTCGAACCCCGCTATTCAGTCGGTTCCGCGAGTTCGGCAGCGAAAGAGCCTGAGCGAAGTGCGACCGATAATAGGAACGGGATGTGGACGAAATAAAACAAAAAAAAAAAAGAAGGAATAAGGACGAACAAAAAGAACTTTAATACGGGTGCGAGGGCGTGGTGCGCGGTGAGTGGAAATTGAAAAGAGGGAATGAAAAGTAGAGAGAACGGTCGGCCGAGATGGAAAGTCGGCGATAGCGATAGAGAAAGGGAAAGAGGAGTTGGACGGAGAGGCCTTGGCTTGAACTTGAAAGTGCGCGCTCGGGCGGGAGCTTCATCCGGACTACAACATAACTTCCAACTTACTACACCGCAAAGACGGGAGAACGCGATAGGTTGTTCGGGGGTACAGACAAAACGTCAGTTATTATGGCGGAAGAACACTTATTATGTATCCACAATAGGGCATTGGGTAGACTAAAGGGACTAAAAGGAAAGGGGGAAAAATTCGACTTTAACGAATCGTTTAATATTTTATTGTCCCATTTATATTTCAGTATTCAACTTTGATATTGGTTTTATTTAGGATATCCCCGGAACCTCTTTTTTTGTTAGTATTTGTTTGTACCTGCAGGCTCTCCCGCAGTATTTTTATTTAATATACTATCTTTTGTACGCCCCAATCTTATTGTGAGAAGTATTTACATTCGCGATAAATCCCAACCCATCTATTCGTCGAGTTAACGTCAGAAATTCAAGGGAATGAAGAAGTGAATATTCATCGCTCTCTACAATAACAGATTGTAGGAGTTCTTGGCATTGTTCCTGCGCGTCGGTTCGCGCTGAAAGCCGAATAGTGAACATTGTTTCTTCTCAACTACTCTTTTAGACATAAATAATGGCCCATACAGCTTGCTTAAAACACGAAGCTTAAATTACGTAGGTCCCTATGTAAGCCACTTCAATGAATCTGCATTCAAATACCATTTTTTTTATAGGGGAAACTTTTTAAAAATACCCCGTCACGTGACTCGGTAGCGTCTCTGATTTTCAATTAGGCATACCGACTAAAACTGTGTTGCTACAGCGGAAATATCCAAGGTTGTGCCTTTACGCTTATTCACTACAAAAATAATTACCAACAAAAATATATATGTAATAAATTATTTATATCGCATGACTGGACTTCTTAATTATCGGGTTCAAATGGACGGGATCAATTTTTTTGTAGCATCTGCAAATTTGAGTTAGGTCTGCCATTTTAGTTTAGAAATTTTCCGAATTCTAGTTTCTAGGTTGGTATTTTGGCCCAGCGAGTATAGTATATAATGCAGGCACAATTTGAACTAGAGTCAGAACGGGGTAAACAGAAGGAGCTGGAGGTCGCCCATAAAGTCGAGATTTGGGGGGGCCTAAACTTGACCTCAGGTAAACAGACCTTGAGGAACTGACGCGTTTGTTTGTCCCCGAGGGCTTTGTGCTTTTATATAGCGATAAAGGGCAGTATGTTTTCTGCCGGTGATGCAGCCCCACTGGCTGATGGTCTACAGCGCCTACTGCTCCTACTACGCTTCGCTCTATAGGGCCGCTAGGCTCACAGGTAAAATAGATCGCCTATTCTGTCCTAGCCTAGACCGGTATCGGCTATCTGTTGTCTGTAGGCTGTCTATATAAGGATTGACAGAGTATCAGAGTGCAGAGACAGTGATCTTCTATATATACATTCGTATATTTACATACATACCTACCTCTTCTACGAGTACAGGATAATACAGATCCCCGATCTTCCACCCTAAGTAATCCGATTCCACATTTTCGTAGGTTTAAATTGTATTGTGTAGTTGTAATAGTCACCGGTATTCGAACCAGAGTCGCTTTTAACAACGACCGGCTGTTGCCACTGAGGTCACTTTCCCTTCAGTTATGTCGTATATCATACTCAACATTATTTATCTATATTTGGGAGTTGTGGTTTTGAATCAGCACTCTTAGATGGGAATCAGCTGCACAGGACCAACTGCTCTTCCTGTTCGATCGATTGAAATTTGCATTAATAGTTAAATTCCGAAGTTAAAGTCCGGTTATATTTCATATAATATTGAAGCGGTCTGTAAAATAATAAAAATCAACAAGGAAAGTGTTCTGTCACGCTGATTGATAATTATAAGAGTCGAACTAACAATAATGTTTACGATATGAATTAACCGAACGGTATCGGTACGTTTCCTTGTATTTTACCTTGTGAGGCCGACCCACAAGGTTTTCCTTCGTCGTGAAAAAGAGATCCATGCTGTAAGAAAACAGTCATGTTTCAACACTGTAACGAGTTACAGTGATATTTTAAATATAGCGATGTGCCACGTATTTTGTCTGCATAATAAGCATATTCGCGATATACGCGATTTATTTTTTGATACTCGCTGCGAGTCTAACGATTCCGATAAGAAGAAAAATCTGGGTTATAGATCTGGTTGGGGAGAAGTAGGGACTGAATCGGTCCTGAAATAGTTACGAGCCTATAATATTATCTTTTGTACGAATTTAAATGTTTGGAATACCTTGTACTGTAAATTTGGATCGATTGTCACTATTTATTTATCCCGATGACACTACTTTGTAGTAAAAGTTTGTGACTTATCCAGGAAGGTAGTTGTACGTCCTTCATATAAAAATTTAACCCTTTGCACTCCGTTGTCCCTCTCGTGGGACATCGTAATTCCAGCCTATCACTCCGATGTCCCCTCTGAGGGGACATTAAGACTTATTAGTGATTACGAGGAATTAAGTTATTTCCGCGCAACTTTTTGAGACGTGCACGTTTCGCCCGATGTTTTCTCTTGAAATGTGGCGCAAGACATCGAAACAAAATATAGTAAAATTACTAGGATATATAAAAGAGATGTGGGCGAGTTTTGAGTTTCAAAGCTGAGCTCAGAGTCCGGTTTGAAGCGTCGGGCGGTATCGGAAGTGATTCTTCTCTCGGTAAATAAGTCCTTTGGGTAAATATCATTTTGTAACAGATCTAGTGATAACAATTAGACATTTTCAACCCGCGGATTTATTCATTTTTTTTTATTAGAACAATGGCAAAACGTTCAAACAGGATTGAGTCTCACGATACAAGTAGTAGTGAAGATGAGCTCCGGATAGACGTTTATAGAGATACGTTAGAGAGACTAAATCTAGACCGAAACTATAGCAGTGACAGTGACATCGGCCAACCACCGAGGAGTAGCCGGTAGCCAACGTCCAGATTGGCCCGGAGTGCAAAGGGTTAATATTTCGAATCCATCGTAAGGGTTTTCGCCCATTCCTTCCGGGGCCCTCTCGGGTGTTGTCCGCTTCAGGAGACTTTCGTATACGTATTCAGTATGAATATCTCGGCCCACAACTGAGATTTTCTCCGAGAATGCTACTGAGGACCGGACGACGCTAAATCGTGCTCAGTGAGTCGTTAACCGACAAAAAAAACGGTTTAATGTCGTTGAAAAAGTGGATTGCGGCGGGGAGCAGTGAGAAATTGGAACGTCAAACTCTGACGCAATATTCTCTCCGAGAGCTGTCTTAACCTCAATCGGTCCCAGCTATTGAGCTCTTGAAAGGAAGACGACCTCTATCGGGGTTAACCAATGTCCTCCTTAGCAACAATTCTACGCTCCCCCCGTTTATTTACTATTCCAGAATTATCTGTACACAGAAGAGCGCAATGGCTCGGACGAATAAGTAAATGCTACAGTCTTAAATACAATAACTATAGCCGATTACATGTACAAAAATCTCTCGGTCTAATAGGCCCCTGATAATAGGCGACATAATCGAAAACCGCACTAGTCAAACGTAATAAGCGATGGAAAAATCCTTACGAAATGTGGTTTAAAAGCGCCCGCTTGGCTGGATCATCTTCCGCGAAATTGGACCAGCACTAAGACTGTGTTGGGGCAGCGAGAAAACGTAACAAGGTTAGTTAAACTGTTACACACGAGTGTTACGTGGATCCCGAGAGACGTAAACAAGAGCAGTTTTGTGGCCCCACTCTAATTGCTACAGCCTTACGGTTTGATATTGGGGGTGCCACAGCATCCATCTCTGCTCTTAAATTCAAGTTCATCACTTTTACTCTTTTAGAGTTTACATTTTTTTTTCAGAAATCGCGGTCGCGTTTCCGCCATACTTTCTCCGAAACCGGGAATAAGAAATATGACTAAACACATCTTAAATATATACCGATTCTGGTTCTATGCTATCTGAGTTCTATGCTAATGAATTGTAGGCGTTACGACTCAAAAGACCTGTTTCTGTCGGCACGTTTTGTTCGACAACTATCGATGTTTGTACTTCTTTTTAGGTAAATTAAGCAATTTGCCGTTTGGCGGATAATCCGTCCCCGCCAGCCGGTTCGGCCGCCACCCGTCTTCAGTAGTGTAATTAGGTTGGCAGAGTCGTTAAATTGTGTACTTAAGATGGTATCGTGAAAGCCCGAATGGTCATTCCACAGTGGCGACACCGAATGAAGAACGGGCAGTGCTTAAATCTTTTTTTTTCAGTTATCATTTCTGGTTCGCATTTCTGACTGGTCTGAACTAATTAAACTCCTCTTCTTCGGGGTTTGCCTTAAAACGAAGCTTCCTGGGTCATTACATCGGAACTCCTGCGCTACTTGTCCGTCTACGACCGCCCACTTATTTATCTACTCCCACCTATAATTTGCTCAATAGTTCGTATTTGTGATGGATATCCTCTCATTATTCCCCGAACGTTCGAGAGTTTAAAAATACGAATATTCGGCCGTCCAAAGGAGGGCTCCTTTCGTAAGAAGAAGACGCCTGTTTCCCGATGTTCGTGCATTCTCCGTGATAATTGCATATATGTATTTAGTTTTTTTGGTGAACGTTATGCACTGAATTCTGCCCGGTCTATGAGTAGTTGACCGAACTTGAATGTCTTTTCGAGGTAATCGCGTTGTCTACTAAAGGCGATGGACACCTTACAGTTGGCTATAAATAAATATTTATAACGCGTAGTTTGTATAGTATAGATTCTAAAGCGGTTGTGGCAGCGCGTTGGAAGGCCCGGCATTTCCGCGGCCGACATTGTTCCCCCGACGAGGAGTATTGTGATTGGCCTAGAGCGGTGGCTGAGGTGAGAGGAGGGGAGTGCAACTGCACTCACTACTACCATTACTAGGCCGTTAATAACGACCAGAGTAGTAGAGGGGGGGGAGGAGGGAGAAAGAGAGAGGGAGTGAGTGAGTGAGAGAGAGGGAGAGCCAAGTGCAAGTGAGAGTGAATCGCATCCAATCCAGCCCGTCTGGCACTTTACCGCAGTGACCCACAGACACACAGAACAAAGTGTATCGAGCGCACGTTTTCAAAACGAATTCTATCGCATCCGAAGATACCTTGAAGCCGCCGCAAAACAAAATGGCGGAACCCCCTCCTCCTCCGCGGTCACAAGTCTCCGATGAGCACACGAGTCATGTCTACGTTAATCGGTCAATAAAGATTTTATGCCGATATTCTTCATGATAAATTAGTAATTTCGATATTTCGGCCGTGTGTGATACCCGCGAAGTACATTCTATTCTATTATTGAAGACTAACAAATTCCAGTTCTTAGTAATTTAAAGGAAAATTCCGAAGACACTGTCGATTGGAGTCCGGAGGATCGTTGTACAAAAATTGTGTACGAAACGGTAGACCTTCAGTAGAAAATTTCAAACGACGTACCAGAAAATCCCGACGAGGAAAGTGCCCACAGGATGCTATAGATTGAACGCTAATCGGTTCAGAAATTCTTGACCTTATTACAATTGGAAAAAAGAAAAGAGGAAAAAAAAGAGAAACACACGGCCTACAGGAGTGACGCGGTGTTGTCGCCTATCCCAGTAGTGGCGGCAATAAAAATGGTGTTGTTGAGGAGAAGGGGGGGGGTGTTGGTTGGCTCACCGACCTTCGAACAGGCACAGACTCGGACTTGCCCCGTACAAGTTGACTTCAACCAAGCACCGCTACTAAGCACAGCCACGTCTCCAATACCGAGTGCACAACTGCCTTCGCCCCCCACCGTCGCGAAGTATCCTAAATATATGCTGAAAAATGTGCACTCAACTCGAAATATGAGTGTGTTGATACAAAAAACCACGGTATAATCTTATTTATGGTTTGGAATATCACCGCAGGTCCGACTTTCTGTCCGACACTCGCTTGTTTCCTACCGGGGACGAATTTCGGCCTTACGCCGTCATCAGTGCAAATGGTGGAATTATGAATTTTTGTTGGCATTTCACCGCTGCAATTAAACGGGAATTACCGCATTCCATTATAAAAAAATGTAATTTGTTTTAAATTCGCAATTGAAGTAAAATTCGATCCCCTGCTTTGCGCCACCCAATTACGCAATTCACCCGATTAAACAATTAATTACAATTACAAAATTTCTTATTTTCATTTTGACAATATACAAATGTTGGTTGATAAATCCGTGCCTTTATAAACGGATGTTGAGAATAAAATGAACCAATTAAACGGGTATAATCGTAAAATTCAGTATACCTAATTAGAATTCAGTCGGGTAGTCTGTTCCACAACGACGACATGAAATGACACAGGTATAAAGGCCGCCGCTCTCAAATGTTATGTGACGCGGTGCCCGTATATAATGAGATTACGTCGCGGGGAAAATGTGTAATTGGAGGGGAATTCCGAAGTGGCCGGAATTCCGTTTAATTCGATTGCGAATTTCTCAAATATTTAGACGACAGTAGTCGATAAACCGCAGCATTGGAAAAGTCGCTTTATTGGCCATCAGCTTCAGTAGTCTCTCTTCTAAGTTTTCTCCTCCATTGAAACTTTCCTGTAGCACGAAAAAAGTACGGTTAATTCGTCGGCTTCTTTATCGAGACAAACAAGTGATATAAAACCAAATTTCCGCAATTGTACCGATAACAATTTTTCTTTTCGGTTGATCCGGAAAACCGAGTGACTGGCGCACGGGCGTTAAAGTCTCCGAGCGGACGGACTTACTGGGATATTTGGAGAATAAAATTTATGCGAAATGGCCGACAAATGGAGGAAGTCGGCCGAGAGTGAGTGATATCCTCGAATGACGCATCACTCAGTCCAGCAATGGCGGAGTTCTCCCCAACGTCGGTATCGAGAAAACGTACGGTCCTGGTGGGGGGGGGGTTTCAGTCTGGTCCCCGTGGAATAGCTTTTTCCACCGCCCATTTCCGACTTTACCGAGCGAATATTTCCGCCGGGTGTTCGACGAACTTGGTCCGCGAAAATAGTGAAATTGAAAGTGTTCTACGTCTGAAAGTGGCCGAATAAGAAAAGATTTCGAGCCGAGGCTCTGACATTCAAGATTGGGGCGGGTCTAGCCTCACGACGCCAGCGACATCTACAACTCGAAGCAAAATGGCTACTCTCCGGCTAGGATTTCTCTATCCTTTATCCTTTATTTAGCCGGGAAAACACAGGCCCCACTCAGAATTTTCCCCGATTTCGGCCCGACTTCGATCGACCCAACTTTCCACCGAGCCATAAATTCACCGGGTAGTGATTTTTCACGACGGCGAACAGAGATAACGCGCCATTAAAAGCAATAAAAATTAACCTATAATCCGGATCGAAATAAAATAGGTATTTACGACCTTCGGTCTGGCCCCCGCAGAACGCGGCTGCACGTGCAGATTTCTCCGCACTCAGATACATTTTTACCGGAAGACTTTGTAAACTGTCCTCGGGCGACTATTAAACGAAATAAAAATGTATTCCGGAAAAATTTTACCGGTTATTTACTTAAATTAAAAACATACCGATACTAACGACGAAAAATATCTCGAATTATATAATTGGGTTAATTACTGAAATACGGCCTATCGATAATTTAAACCTCTTGATATTAATTTCATAAATTAAATTCGGCGAATATGGAAAGACCAATTTAACAATGTCGTACATTTCACAGCATTCGCTTCGTATTGCAGCGGCCTCATTTCCTCATTCTTACCAACGTTTACGTAACCAGGTATAATTCCTATTTTTATATATCCTATATTTATTTCTAACGAATTTCCTATGTTATCTCTACGAGATTCTAGAAATTCCGCGATTTATATCTGGCTTAATTTTTTTCTATTATCCCTGCTGACTAATTTCAGTATTCTCGGATATTTCGAATATTCTCGTACTACGGATTTTCCCTCCTCGAATTGTCCTTATTTCGGTGTATTGTACAAATAATCCTGTTCCTATGTAGAAATAGTGCGCGTCCACGGGCAAAATTCTTCAGTAAGTGAAATCGTTATTCTAAAATTCGAATTTTCTTGTTTATCTTATTGAAATCATGAGCGATTGTATCGATTGGTTCGAATCGTCCCGGACTTTTCGATCGGCGGTATATTCGATTTATATTAAAATATTATTTTAATATGCCTTACGTCTGTCGGTTAATTCTCCGATCTGTGCGGGGTAGGTAAAAGTTTCTCTTCTTTTGGGCCATATTCTTGACGTTTCGGTTCTACTGCGCGCACCTTCGTCAGGGGTAGTTCTCGCCCAGTATCAATACCGGACACAACTCCTGTTCACCGCGGGATATTTCGCTACTTGATATAAACACGGAAAATAGAATCCGGTTTCGGTTTTTGAAGTTACGGGACATTGAAGTTTCCGAGCACCTGTCGTTCAATCGGTTTGAATTCTTAAATTAAAAATATTCGCTACCGGTATTCGAATCCAAGGGTACAGGTGAATTTCTACATAGTTTTTGTATTTGCAATAAGATTTACATATTCCTACTCGCACGACCTCCCACGCAATTTACGCGAGAGTTTCTTTTTCTTTTATTAATTTATTGTTCGGGATAACGTTTGAATAAATTTTACGCGATATTGTAGTTTTATATTCTTCCGTTCGCTGGCTCAAACACGAGACTTTTAGTTTGTTCGGTTTGTTCCTTATTCGTTGGAAACTGGATAGCGCATAGCGGGGCTCATTTCTAGCCGGAATTGTATTCGGCCGGATATCGACTGGGGGTGGCGGAAAGCCGAAACCGGCCTGCATAAAATGCAGGCGTAAAATGGCGATGGCAGAGGTTGGGTCGTGCGGTAATGAACTTTAGGAGTGGTGAGGGTGAGTCGGTGGAAACGTCCTTGCACATGCACCAGGAATGCATCAGAGAGCGCATGCTCCTCCCCCCCCTTACAACCACTACCACTACCACAACTACCACTAGCACTACTACTACTATTCTAATCCCCGCTTAATTCCCAGTTTTTCACTCCTTTGTTCCTCGCCATCTTCCTATCTGCGCCCATTAATAGTATACACTGCCCAACCAATATCCAGTCCGACCGGTTTTTTAGCACACCAACAGTGTCGCCTAGTCATAAGAAATTAATCCGTTCCGAGAATCTGGTTCTGGTAAAGCGATCATATATAAGGAAAACGCAAGGCGGAGCCGTAAATGGTCAAAAAAGAGGGAAATCGAATATGCACATTCATAAATCAGAGTGTTAGACTTAATTGCGGAGGAATGTCGATTATACTCGATTATAGGACGCACCCTTATTTTCGGATGAAGAGAATAAAAAAATAAAATCTTTATTACCTATAAAAGTAAAATGTCGCGCAATCATTATAATCCCCCGCTTCTTTCCCGTACTACTGTTAATGATGTCTTGTCATCGGCCTGTTTCACATTCTATGTGATAATTAGCATTCTATTATACTGATTTAAGTCATTCTACATCTTAATTTCATATACCTCAGTATCGATATGTTACTTTCAATACAATTTAAAATTACATTTCATATTTCAATATGATTTTAAAATTTAATATTTCTTAATATATAATTTTATGGTATTTTCCCGGTACGTTTTTAAATTACGCGGCCGTACACACAATTTAAATGTAAGTCATTGCCCCACCCCCCTCTATATTACTGGGAGCTGGCTCAACTTAGATCCTAATCAGTATATATATATATATATATATATATATATATATATATATATATATATATAAATCCATTGGTGATAGTTGAGAGATGGCGCTGTTAGAAAGTATAGTGTAGATGATGCTGTTTTAGGCGAAAGTGTTGCGGACACGAGCACTTCGTCGCCCGACCTTCAAGTTCCTGGCTCGCCCTGCAAAATCGAACAGACGCCCTCCAGCCCTTCCACCAACAGGTAAACTTATAATTTTATTATTATAATACTAGAAATTAAGAATTAATTTAATCTAATTACTAACAATAGGCGAAGAGACAATACACTAGATACATAGTCGTAAATGTACCCGCCTTTTTGTACCCGTAATGTATATAACGTAGGGGAATGGATGCAGAAAGCCCCCCAACCCTTTATTAGACTACGAATTCTAGATTTAGATTTGTCTTAACTCGGTTGCCGTAGCATAATAAGAAGCGAACGCGCTGGATGTTCCCCTCGAGGGGAGAAAGGGCAAAAAACCCTTCAGCTGGAAGTTCCAACCATTTTTAAAGTGAAGTAGAAGTCGGCATATATTAATTGACCGATTGCCGGGATCAATGCTCTTTTTTTACGTTCCCATTTCTCTTATCATTTATCGTCGTTTCTTATCGTCGCAACATTATTTTCTCGCATTTCTGGGTCAGAATGTTCTCAGTTGTTTCGGTCGCACTTGCGTTCCCCGGATTAATCATGTCGAACAATCTAACTTTAAGATGGTACAAAATAATATTTTAATTATTAGATCATTCTCAGTATGCAAGTTTCTCCGGGCACGTTGTTTAGAATATTCTCTTCAATATCGGTCTACCGCTGGAGTACAACTGGATTGGTTTTTTTTAATCTATCCAATGTGTGGCGTTGTTTGGCCCGAGTTCGGACCGTCGGTATGGGCTTTATCCGTCGCTCAACCCCCATGATATATAATGCCAAGGCGAATGGCCCCCACCGGCCTAAATTCCCAACCCCGACCGACTCCAAATAGACCGGTTTTTTGGCAACCCTAGACAATGGGACCCGTCTCGGTCAACGCTGGAGAGCCCCCAGCTTTGGACGAACATAGCCTGGTTATTACGTAGTTCTACCGTCAGCACTAACGACCTACCTCCTGAATATGATTCCGACGGTCATTTAGTCTCGTTCTATCTTGCCCGAGCCTCATTCCACAATTAGAATCTTGTCCAGAATTGTAGACCAGTTGAATTTTTTATGTAGCGAATACCTCGAAAATTAGTGCCATAAACACCCTTTGTCATAAAAAAATTGTTGCGGCCCCCTCAATAATCGTAACAATCTAATTTCATAATTATTTTGTATATACCATATTCTGTATGAATATTCATTTATTATATTTTGCATAGGGCTGGCCACAGATTCTGTCCGAGAGAGCTTTTTCTTTTAGTTCGTTATCCCTTACAGTCGGCATGTGTGAAAGTTTTGCTCTCAATACTGACCGGTTCTCTAACCTTTAGGTCCGAACTAATATTTCCTCTTCACTCCTGCCGTTGTATACCTCCCCCAGGAATCCTATTTGGAGCAGTTAGTATTGCCGCATAGCGTGTTGTTCAACTCCACTGCATTTATAGCCGGTGCAGCTCTAACGATGGTGGAGGTAACACTTGGAAAGTGGGTCATTCTGGACTGTCGACTTTTGGCATAATTGCAGTTCGATTGATGATACAGCGCGAACGCCCGCCCACAGCTACGAACCGCCTCGCGAATATCGAAATGCGAACAATTCCACTTGCAGAATGTGCTAATTTTTTTAAATCCAAGACGTTTGAACTTGGACAGGGCGATTTGCTGGGAGACGAGGAGCCCGCCGTGAAGAGGATTAAATTTATAAAATGTTTATTACCTCTTAACTGATTAAAATTCATCTTCCTCTTGGACTCAGTTCTTGGCGTCAGTTTCTCCCCTTAAATCTTCGTTAGTAGTAACACATTTTCGAATAAACTGACCCTATCATTGTCACTGCATCCTCAAACACCCCCTCGTGTACTAATGTGTCAACAGTCACCCTCAGGAAACACAGGACATGCAGACAGAATATTACAGACGTTGTGATATCCTAGAATTCTTTTATTCTTATAGACGGAGTTCACGAAAATATTAGTGAAAGGTCCGGGCCTCTTGTGTTGCCGCACTTAAACCCTTCCGTGTCCAAATTTAGAATCATTTGGACGCTATACATAGCCTCAGCGCGGACATGGATCGTCTGTACTATTTTTGTATTTAATGATTTTTTTTCTTAGAGTAGTAATAACGATCATCGACCTACTGGCGGAAAGCTACTGAAACAGGGATTTCAGGAACTATTAATTTTGTATCCTCTAATTCACAGTCATCCTTTATCGCATTTTAGTTTGAATTTTGAAATTATCCGCGCGGTTCTTCTGGAAATTACGTAGCTCCTCCCTTCCCCCTCCTGCCGACGATTCTCAATTAATTTCTGTTCGCCCCGTCTATCGCTGAGTCCGCTCGAAAAGCGGATAATAAAGGTCAAATAAAAGGGGGAACAATGAGGAATAAAA
Source organism: Lethocerus indicus (assembly GCA_019843655.1). Lineage (NCBI taxonomy): Eukaryota > Metazoa > Arthropoda > Insecta > Hemiptera > Belostomatidae > Lethocerus > Lethocerus indicus. Next base: position 18,528,355 of record JACDQD010000011.1, read on the forward strand.
AGGAAGGAGTCGGCGCGTTCAGTGTAAACAGCTGTGTCGGGCGGCCTTTAAAATAGCTTATTCGATATATATATATATATATATATATATATATATATATATATATATATATATATATAAGGGCGGACGTTGAGTTGTCCGGCACTCAAGATCTATGTCAAGAGGAAAATGGCTGACCGGGCAGTTTTATAACGCCTCCTTTATTATTTTTATACGCCCGATGACCGCCCCAACCCGTGGAACGTTGGGGTCCGTCCACCGTTATTCCTGTTCCTCCAAAGCCCTTTTATTTATTTACTGTACAATCATTCTTTATAGTTATAATTATAATTATGGAATGTTATTTTGTCAATTCCCGGAACCGATGCGAAATCTACTTGGATCCTTATCTTAATCGAATAAGTCTCTCCTTACCTAGGTCAAACCCGGATGACCGCGTGTTAAGGTTTTATATTTAGGCGTTATATTCGTTATTTTCATATATTATAAGCAAGATCGGCGACGGTTTCTATAGTATTATCACCTGGTCCTAATCTTTATATTAGCATCGGTGGTGAAATGTGTACTGTAGTGTGAGGGGGCGGTTGTGTCGCAGGGCGGCCTCGCCGGACTCGGGCGCCATCCAGGAGAGCGGGAACAACAAGGAGCAGCGGCAGGCGGCCACCTCCGGCACCCAGGACGTGCGCGTCAAGGAGGAGCTGGTGTTCGACGGGGGCGGGTCGGGGGCCGGGCCGGGGCCCTGCTGGGGACAGCACTCGCAGCCGCACATAGTCTGCAGGATCAACGGGTGAGGCCCGAGCTGATAGGCGGAGGGCTCCACCACCACCACCAACACCACCCCCACCCCCACCCCCACCACCAGCAGCAGCAGCAGCAGCAGCAGGCGGGGGCGGGGAGGCAGGCGGGGGCCCAGGGCTGCTCCAGCTCGGGGGCGGCCCCCACCAGCAGGCCCAGAGGCCGACCAGCGCCGGCCCCAGGCCCGCCCCCACCGTCATCATGGGCGAGGCCGGCGGCGTCAGGACGATGGTCTGGTCCCAGCCCTCGGCGGCCGGCGCCCCGCCCCCACCACACCAACACAACACCAACACCAACCCCGCCCCCGAACTCTCATCATCGCCGGCCCCGACCACCTCCTCCTGGTGTCCGCCCTCCAACCAGGAGGAAACCGCCGCACAGCTCCTACTCACCTTGGGTAAGTCAACTAACATTACACTTTTCACTTTATTCTTCTTCCTTTACCATTTAACTACTCCAATCGGCAGTAAGCGACATACCGCATACTTTATAAAACGCCGATTTGAAGCGCACCCTAGAGATAGGTATTCGAACAAAATTGATAACACGACTGATAAACAAATTTTTTATACTTTTCCTACTAAAATTCGGATGCGTCCCCTAAACTTAGTGTTAATTCGACATTTGTTTCTTCCGCTGTGGAGGCCCGAAAAATTGGTCTAATAAATGTGTATTACGGGACGGTATCAGCAGCTCTGCCCGGCGCCCCCAGGATATTTCATTTCTATGTCATCTGAGTGTCAGGGGAAAAAGAAGATTTGCTGGGAATAATGAGCCCGCGAAGATGAAGAAGGGAAATTTATTTGTACGGAGTTGTAGGTTGAACTCGGTCGGGGGGCAGCGTGCAGGGAGCTGGACTTTCACACGCGCCCCCACCACCAGTGAAATTGAACAAGAAAAAACAACTAACCCACTCAGGAGGACAACAAATCTGAACTCCTCTCACGGTTTTCGAGTGGCTGTATTCAACAAAAACGGTCGATATCGTTAAAAAAAATCAAAAACTACAATATGATCTCTCTGAAAACGGTTCGTTAAAATTCCCGAATCGAATGCCTTCATACCGCAGTTCTTTTGGGTCCATCTTACGCTAAACCGTTTTCGAATATCTTCTTTAAATACGTTATAAAAAAAGGACGTTTTTTGTGTTGAAAACCAAAACTCTACAATGTTTCCTTGTATTTCATCCTCCTTTGGTCCTTTCCGGTCTGGGAAAAGCCGAACTCGATGAGACTAATGAATTCCGTCATAACGAAATACATATAAGCCCGTATTGTATTATACAAGTTGGATTGTGTTCGGTATATTTAGTTACTATAATAGTAGTGTGCGCCCCCCACTACCCCGGGGGCAATTGAGGATGACCGAGTTAGGGTACTTCGACCCGATAACCAACCGTCCTTCACACTCCAGGACGTGCCAATCACTCAACCTTCACACAAACACAAACTGTACACAAAAAAAACCCATTGTTAACTGGAAATTTGTAATACGAGAAAAATTTGGTCGAACTTAAAATTTTTCGGTTCAAATTGAAATAAAAAAAAAATTCTGTCACCCCCATGGTCGACTTAAACAAAATTTTGCTGCAAATATACACAGGGTAATGTACACTCTACAAAAATTATCTATTTCAGACTTCCAATAAATATTTATTATCTTTAATTTAGATATATCGATTCGCATGCCTTCCTATCTATTTTATATTAGAGTTTTCTGTACAAATGTTGATTACGCGAATTTCGGTCTTTATACACTTATAAATTGGCACTTGTCCGTTACGGGATATATTTATACAATGGCGATATAACACTTGGGAATATTGCGATATTAAAGTCCCCAGTTTGCCGCCTCCTGTTAAACTAGTTTCGGTCGCTCGCCATCTTCTACTAAAAACTTATAGGTTTAATTTATTCCCGCGCTATTCAACTATTATTCATTCGACGGATGAATCAGATCGGTGTAAAAATGGCGGGCGGCTCGCGCTCGGCAAAATGGAACAGGAAACGGTTGTACATTGTACTTTCGATTCTCCGAACTTTCTCTTCGGCCGAATCGATAACTTCCTCTTGGAAAGTCTCCCTGTAAGACTATGACAACTTCGTTCCCCTTACCAGTTCAGAATTAACTCAAAGCTATTTGTACATATCTGCATACATTTACATAGAAACGACTGTATACGAAAATAGTGAATAAATACGGAATTTAAATTGTATCTGATTATTAGATAATTGTATTGATTCTACTTTATATTTAATCCTTAAGGTTAGACTAGGACGTTGTGATATCACTTCTACATCTAAACTTCCTTTGGGTGGGAAAAAGTTCAACTTTTCGGCTTTTTCTCGAACCCTTTCAAACTAAATTATTCTCATCAGATGGATAGATTCACTTTTTAAAAAATTGGAAATGAATTTTACTTGTATTTGTTGTACCAGCAATGTACAAATTGAGGTACCCTGCTAGTGCTAGATTCGGAAAGTTCCGAACTTACCTCCTTCTGCGTTTTTATTCGACGTTTCATTCATTTACGCGATATTTCGTAGAACGATACTGCAGTTTTAAATTCATCCGGTAGCACATTTCAATAATACTAGTATTGGTACCTTTTACATCCGTAAATAATCAGTCACTTTCTGAAATGTGTATTTTCTATATTTTAGGCCGGAAAGATATTTATCTTAAATACATTAACATTTTTTCTGTGCGTCCCCTATTCATTGAAGTGGGGAGGTTGTGTTAAATTAAAATGATTATCGCCCTCTTTATACTGGGTTCATTAAATCCCTGCGAGGGAAGTGTAAGAGGGGATAAGGCGATAGTCAAAAAAACCAGTACGCAACATACATATTTTCTACTTATTCAGTTGAAACAAATAAGGCGTTACTGTAGAGCTGAAACCGGTATTACGATTCGTCAATTATAACTGAAGTTGTTACGGCTAAATTCTTAAAAAAAATGTCTTTTTAAAACTCGGTTAACACACCTCGGCTTATCTTTTCTAACGCGTAAAAGGAAGTTAATGACATTAAAATTTTAATTGAGAGATAGCGCGGGCGTTAGATAAAAAAAGGAGAAATTGTTGAAACACTATGTTGTTTTACTATATCTAGATTTTGCTATAATTTAATTCCTAATAACATATTTTAAAATATAAACAGTCGTATACCGGTTGTTTTCATCTGTATGAGGAGGAGGAGCCAACAACAAGATCAAGAGTTTTTCTTTTATGTCTTTTTCCTTCTCGTCCACCACCTGATACATCATGTTTCATTGTCAACGGCATTCCACCCGGCCTCGGGCCCATTCCAACGGGCCCCGTTTTCCTCTCGTCTCCCTTCCGTTATTCTCCTCCATTTCGACGCCTCCTCTATCCATTTCAGTCGCGTCACAATCGTCGATACCTGTCGGATTTCTTGTTTCGATCTCGTTACGCCACCTTTGTACGGGTGCCGGCTCCGTTTGTTTTCGTGCATATCCCAGTGTGCAAATAGCTGAGACAAAGTATCGACGAATACTCGATCGGTTGTTCGGGGTATAATGTTAGGGGATGGGGGGCGGGTACCGCACACCGTGATTTTACCGAGAAACAGGGTATTGAAACAGGGCCCCCGGTTAATACAGATCCTTTTTATTTCATTCCTACTTATTTCCGTCCTAAGAGAAAGCGACAGACTATTTATTAGACTCGTCTAGTCGGGCCGATAACGTGCATTAAAGTGTGAGTGGATAAGCGCGGAGGTGGAGGTGGTGGGGATCCGCCCTTGGCATAGATAGGCCGCCGAGATCCCCGACTGCACAGGCTAAATGCCACTAGAATACACCAACCATACCGGCCCAATCTAACATATTTTCAATGGGCAAAACGGCCATAGAAACAATTTTTATTAAATTGAACTACACTGCTACTGAGGGCGGCGAGAAGCCGCGAAACCGGGCTAGCAAAAGACCAAACCGTGTTTTTTTAGTTTACCGCAAGTTTTGCCCTCAATACTGCCCCGGCGACGTTTTTCTCTCTCTCTTTTATTGTTGCAACTGTAAAAAATACAATAAACAACATTGAGTACTAACTACAATGGACAACAATGGAGGAGACATTTTTTTATTTATTAAATTTTTTTTAACTTGATTTTCGGGCGTCTAACCTTCACTTCCGAACTAATTTTTTACTCTTCGTCTCGGGAATGAAAAGTTTTCGTGTTACTTGTACTTTGAGAATAGCGACTTGTCCTCCCGTTTTCCTGAACCGGTCCCAACTCCCTATTGAAAATCGAGTGCGGTACCTGGGACTACTCTTAGACAGAAGATTGACATGGAACCCACATACAAGAAACGAAACGACGCTACAAATTACTACTCAGACTCTTCGACTACAGATCAAAACTATCACTCTCGAACAAATTATTAATTTACAACCGCCTACTGAGACCTATCTGGGCCTACGGAATCGAACTGTGGGGATCCACCGAGACGTCCAACTCTTATAGACTCCAATCCTCGCAATCCGTAATCCTTCGAAAAATTACTAACGCCCCAACGTTTGTCTCTAACGGAATAATCCGCAATGACCTAAAAGTCCCGTTCGTTCGAGAATTAGCGGCTTCCCGGTACAAATCCTTCCGTTAATTTGACAACTTTCCTCGCTTCACCTTCCCGAAAATCCCGTGCGTCGCCTAAAGCGGAGATGGCCACGCGATTTCCTTACGACCCGAGAGTAAGGGCAGCAGCGGGAGTACCATCATTAGGTGTGGCTTCTCCTTCGAGAGTTCACCGAGTGAGTGTAAAGTTAGAGCACTGTCACTAGATACAATCTAAAAATTGTAGTTGTGACTATACCAATAACTGAAAAAAAAACGTCTCGGGCTTTTGGGAATTTTTCCGTGTTTGGAAACCACCCGAGAGGGTGTCGTTCCATCGCGCCATCTTACCGGAAGCCAAAAACTACCAGTAAACCCTTCCGTATACGATACGGTTTTGGTTGTCCAGGTCAAGAGCAGAGCAGCGGGGGTAGCGTGAGCAGCGGTAGCGGTAGCGGTAGCGGGGGCGGTAGCGGGAGCGGGGGTCAGAGGTCGCTGAACATGGAGAGGCTGTGGGCCGGCGACCTCTCCCAGCTGCCCGCCTCCCAGCAGGTGACCGCCCTCAACCTGAGCCCCCAGGGCACCGCCTCCTCCCAGCACCACCACCAGCCGCCCTCACTCTGGCCCCTCAAGCCGCCGCCCCCCCTACACCACCCCCACCAACAGCAACAACACCCCCCCGCACACCACCCCCACCAACAGCAACACCACCTCACCACACCCCAGGAGGACCCCGACGAGGAGGACCAGCCCATGATCTGCATGATATGCGAGGACAAGGCCACCGGTCTCCACTACGGAATCATCACCTGCGAAGGGTAAGTAACTATACCGATTCCCACACCCTAGAAACTGATTCAGTACTAAACAAAATACGAACGGTTTTTCTATTTTCCCTTTCACCCTTTCGCGGTGAACAGCGCCCTTAGGCGCTCAGGCAAAGTTACCCGCTTCGAACGAAGGCGCTATTCATTCGTTATCACTAACTGCCCAATAATGTCCATTAAGTATTTTGTTTTTGACGTGCTAGCAACATACTCTTCTTGTGCAAAGGTTTTTATTACATAATCAAATATAATTATCCACAAATTTTGCCCCGATCGTGGACGAACGGACGACGAATATAAGCTACGATGATATGGAATTTTCATCGGATTCTTACCCGTCTAAAATGTTTGGAGAAATTGGATACAAAGGTAAAATTCAAAATGCCTACTGTCGAGTAGTTCGGAATCTGATTCTGAAAACGAGGAATTACCGGACATCTATCCGCGACAATTTCTTTGGAGAGCACAAAATTTGATTCCGAAAGTTTTTGATTTTAATGAAAATCTACCAGGAATTAAAACGAATATTGATCTAATCGTCAATATTAGAACTCTGTCAACTTTTCTTTTCCGAATCTTACATCGATCTTGTTATTCCGATCTTGCATCGGCTGCTTAGAGCGCAACTCATTTCTGAGCGCTCCGCCGCGAAAGGGTTAAAAAATGCGTCATTTTGTTGCCTCCCGTAAATTTCTGAGGTCGCCACAACGGGGCTTATCAGTATTTATTAGGAAACAGACTTCTATCGGTTTCTAAAAAAATAATAATTTGCGTTACGGCCCTCATAGGGACGTTTATTTATTCTCGGATATTTTATAAATAATTCGTCCCTTAGATTTTACTGAGATAATGAAAATTCGTGGGGGAAATATAGCGCGTAAGAATGCGACTCGGGCGTTATACTAGAGTATCCCGCAATACACCGCCCGCGGTGAACACCGGCAACGGTTATGTCAGTTTATAATTATATTAATAGGCCTTTTAAGGTGGAGAAAATTAAATTAATTACCATCATCTGGAGACACTTTCGAGAAAATCGAATTTTAAGTAATTCTAGGAATTTTAATTCATGGAAGATATTCGACATTATGACGTCAGTATATATTGAGTGGATTCACTTTAGGAAATATATAAATAGAAAGTATAAATAACGAGATAAAGAATTTTATTGTTAAAAAGATAATAGTTCTTTTATTGCTAAAATATTAAGCGACTGGTTAATGGAGGAAAAAACTACTGGCTGGCTACCCCCCTTTTTTTTCTGTAAGATATATGTGGGATATCAGGAGTATTAGGTAGATATGAAAGATAAATTTATGAAAGTGATTACTAGGAGTTTTTTTGGCAATATTCCGGTCGAGTATGAAGAGCGTTGGAAATAGAGACGGGGGCGAGATGGAGAATAAGGATGATTGAGAGAGAAGTGAGAGTGTGATTGTGGTGAGGGATCAACGGCCAGCCTTGAAGAGTATCGCCTTGACCAAAATACGAAATGCCAACAACCGGCCGGTTGTGTGATACCTGTATAAGTGTGTAGGTGTCAGTGTGAGAGGGTGGGAGGGAGGGAGAGGGAGAGAGAGGGAGGGAGAGAGCGAGTGAGCCCCACAACACACACACACACACACACGCGCCCAGAAATAAGTCTTGCAAGGACCGACTTGTAACACTTGACAATGAGGCTCTGTGATAGCACGCAATCTACACACACACACACACACACACTCATGCATGCGAAGTGTGTTATTTGAGGTACACCTCGACGAAGTACCCTCCACTTAAGGCTCGGTGAACCAAAATTGGCAAATTGATAATAATATACAACCATTATATTGTAGCCAACCTACTTCGCCTACTCCTATCTGCTGTATTCACATTATACATATATATATATATATATATATATATATATATATATATATATATATATATATATATATATAGGGTTGACAACTAAGTAATTGCGGAATTCACCAAAATTGGCGTTATACATATTTTTAAGTACGTCAACATCTTTGCACAGATAAAGTTCATTGATGCGTTATTATTTGGTCCTTTCTGAAACATTCGGTATCAAAATTACATTGACCAGTTGAATAAAACCAACTACAACCCCTACTGCCCCCCTTCCTGTTGGTTGTCGTCCAGTGGAGGTCGATGATGACCGAATAAAGGCCATTATCGATTCGGATCGCCATATTTCAACAAGGGACATTGCGGAGAAGCTGAATGTATCTTATACGTGCATTCGAAACCATCTACGGCTTATCTGTGCAAAGTTGTCGACGAACTTAAAATATGTACAACGCCACTTGTTGGTGAAATCCGCAATTACTTAGTTGTCGACACAATATATGTTGCATTTGTCAACAAGTTTCGCTATCCTTTTAAATTGGCCCATTTTTTTCTGTCTCTTTGTTAAACACCGTTTTTTAAACTCCCTGTCATGATAATGGCCCGCTTTCAGAACGGAACCTGCATGAAGTTTTATTCGATTTTTCAATGTTGATTTGTAATAATTGGGGCTGTCTGATTGTGGGTCACTGCCTTGGTGATCGGTGTTCTGTGCGATGAAGAGTGAGAGGGAGAGGGAGAGGGGAGAGGGAGAGGGAGAGAGAGAGAGGGAGGGAGGGAGATGGTGTGAACGCTCTCGGCCAATGTTAGTCAAATTCAGTGTTCCCTTGACCCCCATACGAGGTCTCTTCGCTCCTGACCACAGCTCGTTATTGCAAACCGCATTTTGAACTATTTTTTCCCTCTTTTTTATTATTTTAAAAAAGGGCAGTGGCGTAATCGGGAGAAGTAAAATACAATAGAAATGATAACGACGATATAGAAGGCCGTGGTAGTAGAATGGCGGAGACTGGTGCTCCTCTAGCACGGTACGTAATTGACCTGTAAGTATTTCGTGAATCACATATACCATTGAGTCTTCTTAAAACCTTTATATTAAATTAAAATGATATCTAAAAACGATTTGCTTAAAAGTGAAACCAAAAACTGTAAAAGAATGCAATGATATATATATATATATATATATATATATATATATATATATATATATTTGGGGTACCAAAAGTAATCAGCATTTTGACTTTGGAATTCCCGTTCGGAAGCCGGCGTAATTAAGATATAATCGAAAGTGAGTCGTACAATAATATCAGTAAAATGGCGTGAAAAACAATACAACACAATGGTAAAAAGTATTTTTAATAAACTATCGCGATATATAATCGTTAATAGATTAATTTATTTCAGTAGACTAGCCAAACGAGTCTGCCGTATCTCGATAAACACTATATATAAAATTTAGTTTTGAATCTCTATGTTCACTCCCGTTTTGCAGGTGCAAAGGGTTCTTCAAGAGGACTGTACAAAATAGAAGAGTTTACACTTGCGTGGCGGACGGCACTTGTGAAATTACAAAGGCCCAAAGAAACAGGTGCCAGTACTGCCGATTCAAAAAGTGTATAGAGCAAGGCATGGTCTTACAAGGTAAAATACATTCCTATTTTTTTTACGATCATTTACGATATTTTCAAACTTGTTTCCTGTGAAAATCGTGGGCGGAATTCCACCAATTATTGGCCAACCGAAAATTATCCGTTCCGTGAATTATAAATTTTCGAATTTCGCGCCAGCCTTACTACAGGCATAATCGCGTACTATTTCTGGCGTCTCCAATTCAGAAATGCCGAAAAAAATGGAGTACTCTAAAGTACTCTCTGCCCTTAATCCAACATAATTTGACGGAACAAACAATTCGAGTACAGCAGTAATAAAGAGTTTCATGCTAATATTTTTCATTATTAAATATATTTTTGTAATAGATTCTTGTAATAGACTGTTCTGTTAAACGCGATGAGTAAGATTTCATAATTGGTACTCAAAAATTCCCAAAATTGCATTTCATCAACTGAAATTCCACCTAAATTGCATCGTTAATCTTTAAACCTTATTTTTTCTGGTCGTCCTATCTGTTGTTATCGATGTAAAAATATATTTGTATTTATTTTCAGCCGTTCGGGAAGACAGAATGCCGGGTGGGAGGAATTCAGGAGCCGTCTACAACTTGTACAAAGTAAGTTTTGTTCTTTCGAATATAAACTCCGTTTTAAATACACCTCGACAAAGTGTCCACTCAACTCGAGATTGAGTGGACCAAAATTGGTAAATTGATGATAATATGCGGCCATTACCTTATAGTCAACCCACTATGACTACTCCTATCTGTCCGTGTTCACATTATAGACATAACAGGACGTTTTTCAACATTTTTTGCTATGCTCTTTAAACAAATCAATATTAAATATTTAATTATTTTAATTTAATACATTCATTTTAAATATTTAAAAATATGTTCGGCTACCTATTTTTAATGTCGCATCGAGACAGCTTTTTAAAATTTCTTTTATCGTTGTTCGGTATCGTTTTTGAAGTTTGAAGTGCTTCCCACTTTCTATTATGATATTGGTCTACTTTAAGCACGGGAGTTCATAAGTTTTCATTTTCGTCTGTTCCTCTGGGTAAATCGTTTTATTTATTTTTTTTTTGGTTTTCTAACGTTGCAGGTCAAGTATAAAAAACATAAAAAGTCTGTAAGGAACGGCCAGGTGAAATCCGAAAAGGGTAAGCCTGCGATCTCGCCCGAACACGGGATACCGCCGCACTTCGTCAACGGTACAATTCTCAAGACTGCCCTCACAAATCCGAGCGAAGTGAGTAATTACTTTTGCAATAGCCGTAATTCGTTCGCCACCGGTTCAAAAATAGGGGACGAAACGATCGGAATTTTCAATTTATTTTGAAATCGCGCATATAACTGACCGGATACCGGGATAATTATGTAACAGAGCCGACGAGTTCCACTCCTAATCGATTGAAATCGAACAAAATTTTATTAGGTACTTTCCCTTTAACGGGAGGGGGGGGGAAGGGGCAATATTAACATTAGACTTCTGGAGTAGTCTTTAATTCCGCATGAAATTTATAACTTGACACTAATCTGTACGCAATGGTAAGCGACGACAGACTGTTTAATCGGTGCGCCGTTTGAGGAAATTGAAATTTGTAACGGAAGATTGTAGATTTTTTGGTCTAGCAAAAGACCAAACTAGCGAGAGGAGACAGAAACACAACAAATCTACGGTATTCCAACCCCACGCAGACCACAAAACAGGTATTAATGGAAGATTGTTTAATCGCCATAGTGATTCACAGGGCGATGAACTTTGCCAACTAAAATATAACTAGGGATATACGTAACACCGCCTAATCTGTGAACGAACAAGTGGCTTTTATTATTGCGTTTTAATAAAAATAAGAACCGGAGATGATTTTTTTTTTGTAATTGACCCGAGGATTACATTGGCTGTGTTGGAACAGCTGGTGGCGTACGGGCGAACTTTCACCTGCCACTTTCTTTTCTCCGTTTGTATGCCAACCGAAACCGATATATATATATATATATATATATATATATATATATATATATATATATAAATTTGCTCTCACTTTCACACGGCCGCCGTGGGAGAATTGGGAAAACGGTCGCAAGTGCTGACACACCGCTGACGCTTCCTTCAGCCCGACCCCCTACTTGCGGCCCAAGATGGCCGAACGAAAATTACACAAGCGAAACTTAACCTGAATTGCCGGCCGTCCACTTTCCCTTTTACGCTCGCCCCAACCGCCCAACGATCCTACGTTTCTGTTCTATGTTGTAAAAAATTATTTAAAAAAAAAACAGACAACGAGACCGATATATATATATATATATATATATATATATATATATATATATATATATAGGTTTTCCGGGCCAAGGTTGGAGTTGAATTTAACTCACGCTTCCTCTAGACCAAACACACCGTGAGTTATAACTACCGTCGAGTGTCGTCACTCTGTCGTTGAGATCTTAAATATCCCATAAGTACCGAAACTATTAATTTTTTACGACCTCTCGAAATTGTAGGATTATTCCACTAGCCATATTTCATTATCTCGGCCTTCCACTTTGTACGGTAATAATCTGAAATTTTCGTTCGAACGGATCTTTTACGGTACAGTGTTCGGAATTACATAATTCTTCAATATTTTCTACTCCACAACTCTCGATATTTACCTCAATATTTCACTTTTTCAAGTCGCTTATCCTGACAGAAAAAATGCATTCTCACTCTTTCACAGAACGCCTGAACCTACAGTTTTTTCAATTCAATTTTTAAATAAACTATCTTTTTTTTTGTTTCCCCAGGTGGTCCACTTAAGGCAGAGACTGGACAACACAGTCAGTTCCTCTAGGGACAGGGCGCTGACAATAGAGACGACAATGTCTATGATACAAAGTCTCATAGACTGCGATGAGTTCCAAGACATCGCCACACTCAGGGTAAAGAACAAATCGACTGATACTTTTACACTAATTACAATACCAGATATTTTAATACGTTTAAATTTCATTTGGAATGGGCAGAGGATTGTAACTATAATTCAATTTTCCTTAAGTACTGTCCATCATACAGTAATTGACATACAGCAATACCTTATGTAAATAGGTTCTCCATTAAAAAAAAGTATTCTTTCCCTATCACTATTATTAAAAGATATATTTTAGCTGGTTTCGAAGCGGTTTACGCACTCTACAGTGGAAAGCCAAATAAGAGTGCGGAAAATTTTCACAGTTTATAATTTCACTTACTGAAAATCCCAAGCACTCTCCCAAGAGATTTAACTAGATATAGCGCTTGATATAATTATAATAAATTTTAGTCGGGGCATAAAATAAAATGAAAAAATGTTTACGATAAATATCAAATTAGTTTGTTGAATACAGTCGAAATTTGAGAAGCACTAGCTGTAACTGTTAATTCAGAAATATTTCTGCTCGCCTTAGTTTTCACCTTTTTCTGACTTTTTTCCTTTTCTTTTCAAGAACCTGGACGACCTGTTGGAGCACAAATCCGACCTGTCGGACAAACTGATGCAGATCGGCGACTCTATAGTCTACAAACTGGTCCAGTGGACCAAACGACTGCCCTTCTACCTGGAGCTTCCCGTCGAAGTGAGAATAGATACACTTTAACCTATACACTATTTCTAATATACGTCCATTTGTTTATTCTTCCTACATTTTATCGAGCGGATAACGTAAAGCAAATATTTAAAGATTCGTATTTAACCACGAAATTAAATCGGATACAGTCACTTCTCCTGCATTTTGTCCAAATTTTGGTTTCGAACTATGATTTCATTTCCACCCCCCCCACCCACCCCCTGCCTTCACCGCATTCGATTCACCATACTCTGTCTTCCTCCCCTTACATTTGCCCGAGTACGTCGATGATACGCCTTCCCCCCTCCCCCCCACCCCCCTAAACAGAAAACACAAAAATTCACTCTAAATTTTAGTTTATCTAGCTTACACCGAGACCCGCAACTTGTGACTTTGTGGTATCATCGACAACATTTTTAAAATTAACAATGAACGATGAGAAGTTTTGATGAAACTTTTGGCAAAGTTGTAAGCACTTGTTGTCATAATTTTGTATGCAGTTCTTAACCCATTCACACTTTCTAATATTATTGCACATGCTGTGTGTGGGGAACTTTACTGGAAGAAAACTTTTATCGGAATTTTTTTTGGGCTCTCAATCAATAACATAGTTGTGAATTTGTATTATTGTTAAATGTAACCTAAATGAAAATATATGCATTTATCTAATAAATCTTAACAACTTAACAAATTTTCATAAGAAAATATTACAAATATTAATGTTTTGAAATGTGAATATTAATATTTTCAATAAAGTGAAAATAGATGTTTTCCTGAAATTTGTCTGTAGCTGTTGCTATCAATATTTTTATCAGTTAAATTAGACTGACTGTGTAATTATGTTTAAAACAGCATTTATTAAAATATAGGCATTTAAACATGTAATTAAAATTTAATATTAGGTAGGTGATAGGCAAACAAAATAACAATGCAACTTTATTTATAGAAGACACAAAATTTGCCATTTTAATTTGACATTTTCCCCAAACAGCATTGTTTTAACCCTATATATATGTGCATGTATTGGAAAGTCGAATGGCATTGACTAATGAGATCTTTCTCTCTATTTCTTTTTTTCTTTTCCTTTTCAATGTTCTTATAAATATAATTTTTTTTGAGATAGTCTTTCTATTATTTGTGCAAATGACATATCATCACCTCTGTAATAAATATTGTAATCAGTTACACGCTTGGCCAATGCAGAGGTAAGCAAGACTCTGATATTCGTTTATATATTTTGTAAACATATTGTGTGGATATATATTTTTGTTGTTGAGTACAATGCATATATCGTATATGTGATACATATTCTTTTCTGTATGTATTCGGTATTTCATCCGATTATTTGCTCATATCTACGAAAACCGACCGTTCTCACACTTCCTCGACCAGTCTGGATTTTATTTCACTCACTGTTTCATTCTTGTTCACTATTTACTCATTCCCACTCATGCAGCACTATTTTGTTTCTTTTTTTTTGTTATCGAACATTGTATGTTACGACGACGAATTTAACGGGGAACAAAAAAAACAAATTGTGCTATTATCGTGCTTGCTCCATTTCATATCTGTTTTGATTTCTGCCAATATCGGCAACCTACAGGAATTGGTCACTTTATCCATTTATTTCGTTCGAAATTCAAATCGAAATTAACGATAAAGAATTTTCAGACCGCGGGGGGGGGGGGACGGGTTTCGGAATACCGTTCGCGCGATTTTCCATCCAGATCCGGGATTTCGGCTTACATCGCTGTCTTGTAATAATTGGGCACCCAGTCGGAATCTTCTGCAACATAATAGAAAAACGATAACAGCGGAACCAGTTCATTTTTTTAAATAAATTCTGGTTCTTTAACACCTTTCGAACCAATTTATTCCCACTTCTTCCCTAGGGGCTGACGGAAAATGGCGCGAACCGGTGAATTCGTCGAATGTGAATAAAATAATTACATTAAAATCCGAACATCCGTTGTCGAAATTGATTCCGACTCCACAGTTTTCTTTATTCAACTCATTTATTATAGACTGTTGGGTGTTGTAACGCTGTTGTTGTTGTTGTTATTGTGTTTTCGTTTTCGAGACGTTTCCGTTCTGTCTACAAACGTTTTTCTGGTCTGTTCCCGATCAGGTTCACACCAGATTATTGACCCATAAATGGCACGAGCTGTTGGTACTGACGACTTCGGCCTACCAGGCGATACACGGCGCCCACAAGTTGGCCAGCACCAGCTCCGACGGCACCGAAGCCCATTTTACACAAGAGGTAATTTTTAATTATTCCCAATTATATCCGTCCTCCATTATATATACAATTTTTGCAACATGTGGATACCTTCTATTAATCTATCTTGCGACCCAAAAATTACGCACAACACGTGTCTAACAGTGCTTGAATTATCACTAATTTACCGCCTATCAGTCGGAATTAAGAGTTCCCAAATGTTAGAAGCAGAAACCAGAACACCCTGGAAGGCCCCAGGAGGAGAAACTATAGCATGTGAGTGTGTGTGTGTCTATTTCTAAATTAATTGAACATATATTTTGCAACCTAACACGTGCTCAGTGTAGGGTTCAAATATTAGGAAAAGGTATCTGAACAATGCCGGAACCCAATTAGCATTATATATGCCGTTTACCGTTGCCATACCATATACCATTTTTTAAATATTTCATAGCACCCAGGCAGGCAAAGACCAGAAAGGCAAAGAGATGGATTTAATAGTGAGAATGGAGATTTTCAAGCACAAACAAAACATTATAAATGAAAAGATAAATTCTGAAAGTGACGCTATATTCGCCCCGCTAATCCTACTAAAGGAGCTCATCCGACATAGACTTGAGCCGATTTACCAAAATCCAACCTCCCCCCCTCAACTCAAACAAGACAAACAAAATCCCCCAAAAACACAATAACAAGACACGTATATATACACAGGACAAACAGACAACCACCACAGTACAAGTGACAGTGAGAATGCCCAAAAAACATCCAAAGTGCCAAAAGTGACTAGCACCGCTACTGAAGACCAAAAACGAGCAAAAGACCAAACCAACGAGAGGAAACATACGAAATCTACGTTATTTACATATATTTTTGGGCCCGTAAATTACTTAGAACATAGGTTTCTGTGACCGGAAATTAGATTATCACTTAACTTCCCGCATGATCGTTTTCCCTTGAAAGGATATTTGTTTTGTTCTAATTGTATTTTGTGTCCCGTGTATTAATTAGAGTGCGGATTTATTCGACTCTTCTTCGTCTTTCATTATCCAGGATGTATTCTCTTTGTATTTGCCTCACTTAGGGTGGGACTATTCAAGAACTCATTTCTTAAGCATATATGCTTTATTTTATGTGGCACTATGCCTTGAAATCAGTTCAAGGAAAAACAATTACCGCAAAATAAAAATAAATAAATAAAGAGGTAATATTTTCAATAGGTATATCGGATATATATCCTAAGAATATTAACGACACACCACATTCAGTTAACAGAGACCCCAAGTAGATCTATTATACTTTTGATCAATTTTTTTTTGTTTCTATATATTTATATTTTATTCAGTTCCTTCGACTGTTGCTACTCTCTGTCCCTTTTAGGTAGAAAATGTTCATTTTTCAGCTTCATTGCACAATAATAACAGATTGTTTCACTTATTATTGTTCACTTCAGATTGTTAACTTCGTATTTGCCTCACTTACGGTGGGACTCATTTTTTGGGCACGATTGAAGGAAATTGCGGAAGCTTAATATTCTGTATTCCGTTGCAGGTTTCGAACAACCTGTGCACGCTGCAGACGTGTCTGACGTCGATGATGGGGCGTCCGATAACTATGGATCAGCTGAGGCAGGACGTCGGTCTGATGGTGGAGAAGATCACACACGTCACTCTCATGTTCAGGCGGGTCAAGCTCACGATGCACGAGTACGTCTGCCTCAAAGTCATCATCATGCTCAACCCGGGTAAGCCAAATACATGGATACAATATACACTCTCCATAGATACACGTATGACATCCAGAAAAAACGATACACGACCTTTCTACATTCATATATTTAACCCTTTGCACTCGGGACCATTCTGCATTTTGGCTACCGGCTACTCCTCGGTGGTTGGCCGATGTCACTGTCACTGCTATAGTTTCGGTCTAGATTTAGTCTCTCTAACGTATCTGCACAAAAATCTATCCGGAGCTCATCTTCACTACTACTTGTATCGTGAGACTCAATCCTGTTTGAACGTTTTGCCATTGTTCTAATAAAAAAAATGAATAAATCCGCGGGTTGAAAATGTCTAATTGTTATCACTAGATCTGTTACAAAATGATATTTACCCAAAGAACTTATTTACCGAGAGAAGAATCACTTCCGATACCGCCCGACGCTTCAAACCGGACTCTGAGCTCAGCTTTGAAACTCAAAACTCGCCGACATCTCTTTTATATATCCTAGTAATTTTACTATATTTCGTTTCGATGTCTGGCGCCACATTTCAAGAGAAAACATCGGGCGAAACAGTGCAAGTCTCAAAAAGTTGAGCGGAAATAACTTAATTCCCCGTAATCGCTAATAAATGTTAATGTCCCACGAGAGGGGACAACGGAGTGCAAAGGGTTAATTATTACCGATAGAGTCTTCTTGAATTGTTTTACAATATTCTGATATGATAATCGGGAATATTAGCAATAAAAAGCCGAGGACTTAAGCTGTCAAAACCTAGCTCCACCTTGGTTTAACTAACACTCCAACGTCTTATCCCCTAAGTAATATACTAAAAGTTTAACCACTAATATATTTACAGGCTTAATTAAGCTCTGTCCCAAAACTTAAACCTCTTTCTATTCGTCCATCTTGTACTTTCTGATGGTTAGTTCTTTCTTCAAGGAACTGAAATGTGTCGAACAATTCAACCCTTGTACAATGAGGGTTATAAAGCGATTTAGCTACAAATTTCAGCCGATTTAAATCGTCATCACTAGCCCCATTATAACTAATTTTGTTTCTGCAGCACTGAAAAGTAACTGCAAACTTGCGTGTAGTGAATTGTATATCTCTCATTGAATGAGGTTTTAGCGAGATATTTATTAGGGGTAAGCGACATTTTTTTTTAAGTCGTGCACCCCTAAAAAGTTTCCCCTTCAAGCGTAGTTTCGACTGAAATCGATCTCAAAAAACTATTTCGCGCCAATCTGCTTTCGATAATATAATCAAAAGTGATGTATGTATAGATAAGAAAAAAATTTAACGATTAAATTTAATGATTCCTGTTTCAATAGACCACTGAAAAGAGCGTATAAGAATAATTGAAATTTATTTATTTACTCTTTTTATAGCATAGGCCCCGCAAATACTATTCTAATGTCGGAGGTCCCAAAATAATGTTGTGGCTTACAACAGGTTTCTGTTTCATAATTATTGACGGTATCTCAAACTTCCTCACCGGGTCAATTGGACAGTACTTCTTTCTATCATTTTATTTCCAAGCCAGATTAAAAAGAGGTTTCTTTTTAAAAAGAAACTTTTTAAGACAAGAATTTCTAAAAAGAACGGCCACAACGATTACTGTTGATTGGATTGAATGATGACATTGACTTGAAGGGAATGTTGAAAAATGATGTATATCATATGTATATTATATATATAATATATATGTATATATAAAATGAATGTATTGGCGGCAGCGCGGAGTGGTACCAGTGATCTTGAAGCGATACAAGAGAGGTACATGACCTGCCTAAGGACCTACGTCGAGCACACCTCACCAAACCAGCCAAACAGATTTCATGATCTCCTCATCAGACTACCGGAGGTAAGATATAGACTAATATTTCATTTTCACTTTCAACATCTTCTTTGTGACAATTTCGGTCCTGTAGCCTCCTCCATTCGTCCACGCTTATTTACTTTAAACTTTGTTTCAATAACATCATAAATTTACCTCTTAAATACACCGTAGATTTTCGTGTGTCTCTAACTCCTCTCGCTGGTTTGGTCTTTCGCTAGACCGGTTTCGGCTCTGTTAGGCACTTTGGATGTTTTTTTTTGGGCATCCTCACTGCACTGTCACTGTCACTTGTACTTTGGTGGTTGTCTGTTTGTCCTGTGTATATATACGTGTCTTGTTATTGTGTATCAAGAGATTATTTGCCGGAAAAGTGGCAGAGAGTTGTCGATAATATCGGTGAATATGTAGTAGGTTAATAATTAAAGTTTTTTTTTTTAGCAAAATAAAATAAATTCCAAAGTCAAAATGTCGATTATTTTTGGGTACCCCAAGATATATAAATAGGCACCACTACTACCCCCTCAACTCAAACAAGACAAACTAAATCCCCCCAAAAACACAATAACAAGACACCTATATATACAGGGGACAAACAGACAACCGCCACAGTACAAGTGACAGTGAGGATGCCCAAGAAATCCAAAGTGCCAAAAGTGACTAACACAGAGCCAGAAATCTGCGGTACTTTTGGTTAATTTACCTGTTACCTGTCTGTTTTTTTTTGTATATTTTTATATTTTATTCAGTTCCTTCCACTGTGGCTACACTCTGTCCCTTTTAAGTAGAAAATGTACATTTTTCAGCTTCGTTGCACAACAATAAAGATTTCTTTCCCCCCGAAAAAATCGACCGTCTCTTTCGTGATCGCGCTCTTTGCTTTTTGTTTTGTTTTTGTTGTTTTGTTTTTTGGCCGTTTGTGTTGATTTCTGTTTCTGTTGTTTTGTTTCGTCGCCGGTTAGGTGCAGTCGGCGGCGTCTCTCCTTCTCGAGAGCAAAATGTTCTACGTACCATTCCTGCTCAACTCGACAATACAGAGGTAGTAGGCCAAACAGGCCCCGACTATAGTCTGATTAAGAAAAAGAAACGAGACTACATTCGTCGAGAAGAATTGCCGGACATCGCCAACAACAACAGTAACAACAACAACAACAACAACAACATTGAAAACCAATCGTCGGTCTCTGCGAAAGCAAAAAAAAACTTTTTTTCAAATTACTCGCTTTTGGTTTTCCGTTTTCGTTTGTTTGTTTTTTTTCTGTCAAACTCGCTTTATTACAATTCGTCAGTTTTACATATATATATATATATATATATGTAAATTTACGTAACGATAATAGGTAAGAAATAAGTAGTAAATAATTATTATATATTTTCCAAGTTCTCAACGGATAGAGATAATCGAAGAAAATAAAACAGTGAAAAGATGGTGTGCGTGTATGTATTAAACTTATATACATAAATTACAGGTTTTTTTTTGTCGTATGTATATAAAAAATGAAAAGCGCACACTCTAACACAAAGAGACACACACACATATACCTGTAAATCTTTATATAACACACAACACATTTATATATACACACATACACATAATAGAAGAGGCGTGTTTTTTAAAAGACGAGTTTATACAGAGAGTTTGAATTTAAAAAAAAAAAAAAAACGGGAAGGATAAAGAAATATTTTTTTTGTACAGGAAAGAAAATGGAAAAAGAGATAGTTTAGAGTTTAAATGAAAAGTCTGTTTAGAAAGCAGAGCGAGCGATGGACAGTAAAAAATTTTTGCCTTAAAAGCCCCCCCGAGTTTTATTAGTGAAACCCTCCCCCGGAACAAGATTCGCGATTGTGATTTTTTATAATAATAATAATAATATATATATTATAAATATTATATATATATATAAATACTATTAACGATAATGTTGATTCCTATATTTGAAAGTTTGTTACCATTTTTATTTTTTTGTTTTGTTTTTCTTTCATCACTTCGTCGTCGTCCTTCATTTTAATTATCGGATTTAGATAAATTGATAATAAAAAAAAAGCGAACAAAAAAACTCGAAGAAAAACTAACAAAATTTGCGTTTCGCGTTCGCAAATTTGTGATTCGGATGGACAAAAGCGGCAAAATGAGAAACAGTTGTTTTTGCGTCATTTTAATCAATCAGTTTGAACAACTCTATAGACTGGAATTATAATAAAAATCCGAGAATAAAAACGCTTAGTTCGAGTCTCAAACTGGATCGCGGATACGAACGCGAAATATAATTTTTTTCAAAAGGAAATTTCATTTTTTTTCTCTTGTACAGTGATAATCATCCTAGTTTCGTTTCGTTCATCATCTATCGAAAAAAAAACCATTTGCTGCACGTGTACATTCTTATACGTGTAAGAATTATACCGCATGATGCCATTTTTTTTTGTTATAAGAAATTACTTATAGTTAAGTAACGTTAAAACTAAGTCGACAAGTTACCATCATTACAATCCAGGTTTATTATGTTCCTTTCTTTAATTTTTTTTTTTTTTTTTTGTAATTGTTTTCTTATGTTTTTTTTTGTTTCTCCTCCGTTCCGAAACAGAAACAGACAACAACAACAACAACAGTTTTCTCTTTATATTTCCTGCCGAAATGAAGCGATAAAGGGCACAAGAACACCGACCAAGAACGGGATAAAGTCGCTGGATTCTCAAGTAATTTCAAGTAATCTCCTCTTTGATATCTTCTTCCTATTCGGTAATCGAATATTTTTCAGTAAATTTTTTCTACCGATTTTTCATTTCGAATAACGGCCGAAGCAATAATTAATTTTCAGTCTGCCCCCGAACTCTGTAATTAATAATCTAATTGCTTGATTTAAATAGAAGAATTCAGTTTTTTTTTCCTTTCAGAATAATCTATAGTTACCGATGAAAATGCACAGTATATTCGTACACACGAATTCAGTCCAATTTTTCAACTAATATGAATTAAATTTTCAGTCTGTTATTAACATATTTCTATGCGATTTGCGCATAATAAATCGGGCCAAATGTTTATTGGGGATCGGACCACATATACCGTCTATTATCTTCTTTTATTCTTCTGTCGAATCGAAGGGTGAATAAAATAATTTTATTAAAGCGTCAAAACCGTCAAATTGCCAGTCAATTTTCTGTCCTTTCTCTCTTTTCGTGTAAATTTTTGTAAGCCAAAAATAAGCGACCAAAAACAGGAAAAAAGAAACATTAACGACAACGTTCAAAAAACAAACTATTACTATTACTATTACTATTACTATTCCCCGACCATCCTCTCTATACATTAGCACACCGCGATATTACGGGAAAGCAAAAAATATATATATTTCGTCGATTTTTTAGGAACGTAAAATTTGAGAAATCGTCGTTCGATCCATCTCTCTGTAGGGCTTCGGTTTTTTTTTCTGTTTCCGGTTTTTTTTTTCTCTTTAGTTCTTCTCTTTTTTTGTTTTGCGGATTCGTTTAAAATATTCTTCCGTAGGCAAAATTTTAATTTCGACTCGAACGATTCGTCGTCGACGCATATTATAAAATGCGTACGAGAATTGAAAAAAAAAAAAATTATCTGTACAGTCGAATAATTGAGAATTTATTATGAGAGACTGAGAGAGTGACAGTGAGAGTGTATGGGAGAGAGAACTTATTAGAAACTTAAACAAAAAATATATATATATATATATTAATCTGTATATATTAACTATTGAATTAAGGCAATTATGAAATTGTAAAACACTGCCAGTGCTGATGTATAGTGCACTAAAAGTTATAATAATTAATATTATTTTATTTTTATTTTTCAATTTGTAGATTTCTAAAAAGATTTTACTGTTAACTATTATTATTATTATTATTATTATTACGACAAAAATTTGTATAGAAAAAAAAACAAATTATTAAACAGAGAAAAAAAATTGAGCGATAAAAAAAAGTCCTTTTTTCTGTTGTTCGAGTACAAAAGCAAAAACGAACGCTAAAGAAAAACAATTTTTTTTTAACCATTTAAATTTTTAAAATACGATCCTGTTTTCTTTTTTCATTTTATTAATAATAGATATAATTTAGGTTGTGTATAAAAAAAAGTGTTTGTAAATAATATTATAGTTCGGAGAAACTTTCGACAGAAAATGTGTTTTAGTTTTCGTTTTTTTTTTTTTGTTAATTATGTTTAATTGTAATTAATGATTGTACACATCGTTCTCAGTATTGACATACACAAAAGAGGAAGAAGAAGAATGAAATTTTATTGAAAAAGAAATTTTAATTGATAATTTAAAGAGAGAAATTAGCGTGAATTATAATTATTAAAAGGAAATAAGTTTTTCCGGTTTTATTTTTCTTTCTACAAATACACATTTATACTTTGTCTTGTTATCACCCCGAAATGTTTGTTGATGGAATTTGCAAATTTGCGATCGAATTGGAACAACTTTTGTATCGAGGATTTTTGCCAACGTTAAAGCTGAAATGAAATAGAGACTGGAATAAAAATAATTTATAGTGAAATTAATTTATTTATTCTGAACTGAATTTTGAAACCCGGAAAAATTGCGTCGGTCCGATCTTCCGAATATCGCAAATTTGAAATTTTCCTGTGAACCGAGTTGATCACAAATTGAATCAACTCCGATTGAATTTATGTTCGTTGCTATTTATTTATTACAATATTTCCTGCTTTGCAATGGCGTCCGGTTCTTTTTTTTTTTTTTTTTGCGAATTATTAGAATAAATAATTGCGATATATAAATGGCCTTTCATGAATTTTGGTCGCAAGAATATATTGTTTCTGTATTATAACAATATTCAAAAATATTTCAAATTATCTAATTGTTCAACAGAGTGCGGAAGGAATTTATGAAAAAGAGAAAGCTTAAAGATGGCTTTGACCACAAAACAGACTGTAAAAGGATCTATATTGGAAACTTGATTGGATTACAATTTGTATAATTAAAAAATATGCTTTTTCTAGACTGAGAATTTCGAATATATAAATTAATAGTAATTCGAAACCGTTTAAATACATGTTAGTGAATATTTTTACTGCCCGTAGTACAATTTTGCTTGATTTTTCCAGAAAAAGAAAAAAAAAGAAAAGGTAATAGCGCGAAAAAACCGTAATAATAATAATGTTAAAAGAGAAGTCCTAGAAAATAGAAGAAAGACAGAAACAAAAGGAAATGAGAAAACCACCTCGAGGAACAATGCGTACTCCGCTTTAAGAGATAAGTTTTAAGGAAGAAGAATAAAAACCAATGAACCATCTTTTCGTTTTTCATTCAACAAGTTCACTGCATCGGATGTGGAGAATTTAAATTGAATTCAAGTGTCATATACAGCAGCATATACATTATTACGTTGGTATCCAACTAGAAAATTGCAAACTGAAAATCCCTCCGCATAATAAAAATTAAGACAGGATTTTCCCCTTAGTACGTACTAATGTGGATAAGCAAAATTCACATATTTTTTGTATATCAAAAGCTATAGTAAGAAGCAGAAAGTCCCTAATGGAATGAGTGATCATCACCCTTAGTTCTGACCATTCTTAATGTCTTTAAATATTATTTTTTTTAACGGTTTAATTTGCATTATTAATTTAATTAGAAAGTTGTAAGGACAAATTATTGGATCACGATTCAGTGTGTTATGCTCACACACACACACACACAAGAGGAAAGAATAAATTTGAATGTTCAAAACATCTTTTTAAGTTTTGATACATAATATTATTAACGCTGAAGACAATATTATTTTATGTGCTGACAAACGGAGTCGAACGATTGAAATAAATTTTTAATTCGAACAATGCAATTAATACGTTTAATAATTAAGACTTTTTTTTAAAGGAAATAATAAAGAGATAAAAGTGAATACAAATAGATATTTTCCACGATAGGCCGGTGAACTTGTTGGATCACATTCAGATATTAATAAATATTCGGTTTTG
The DNA here is from genome assembly GCA_019843655.1 of Lethocerus indicus. Taxonomy (NCBI): domain Eukaryota; kingdom Metazoa; phylum Arthropoda; class Insecta; order Hemiptera; family Belostomatidae; genus Lethocerus; species Lethocerus indicus. Next base: position 18,553,354 of record JACDQD010000011.1, read on the forward strand.
ATTTTTGAATGTTTTATTGTACTAATACTAAATGTAATACATAAGAGACTGACTATAGGACTGCCATTTTACCTTATTGTAAAACAGTAGAAACTTTGAAAAAAAAGAAAACAAGAAAAGAAAGAACGATTGACTGTTCAAATTACACAAAAAAAAATATATATATAACCTCGAACTTGTATTGTCCATTTTTTTCATTATTTATATACGTATAAATTCGTAAATATTTTAATAATAATAATTATTCTTATTATTATTATTATTAAGCAAAACTGTGTACTCCTTTTTCTCAGATTATCGCAAAATGCTGTGTGATATTTAATAATATAAATATTGTCAAATGATGAGAAAAAACGACAAAAACTAAAAAAAAAAGGCCTATTTGTAAAAGAAAACTTATATGGGGGGGAGTAATAAATAAATTTTTGTAGCAGGCACAGTTGACAAAAAGTGAAGTTTACAATGTGTAAAAAACATTTTTTTATATGTATATATATATATGTATATTAAGTACTATATAAATAAATAAATAAATAGGAATGTGAACGTCTCGGAGAATGTTTCTCTAAGGATAAATGTTAAAATACATTGCAAAGTAGAAAATTTGAATAAAGAACAATGTGATGATATTAGAAAGTGCAAAAATTCTGTAAGGTGTATATAGTTTGCGTACGAGAGTTTTGGACTTAAAACGCAATTCTGTTTTTTCTTTTCTGTTTTCGTTAGTAATTCGTGTGTTACCATTTTTCCAGGTTTGTAAAACCTGATGTTTTACCAAGTCCAGAGAAAATGTTGCAAACTCTGTATGCCCACAAATTTAAACACGGCATTTAAAAAAAATTTGTTTTTGTTCTGTTTTATAAAGTTTGTTACATTTTCTGCATCAAATTTGTAAAGAATTGGAAGAAAAAACATTCTCGAATTGGTGCTAAAACACAAAATTATTATGTTGTGTGGATTATGAAAACTAAATTGATTGTTAAATTAAAAAAAAAATAAAAAAAATAGGAATGAAAATCAACACAAATAAGCAAAAATAAAGAAAAGTCTGACCGACTCTAAACATAGAGAAAATCGGCAACTGTGTGTCTTAAACATTTGATGATGAAGTCCTGCAATGACAGAAATTTGTATACAAAGTTTAAGAAAGTTTGTACAAATACAAAGCTGTGTATACAAAGTTTATACATCGGAATAACAGAAAAAAATAAATAATTGCCTTGAGTTTTACTATTTAAATATTCATTGAAAATTTAAAACTGAAATTGAACTTTTATCTAGCATTAAAAAATGATTTTTTGTTGTGTCTTTATATATTGTAAATATACGTGAATGTCACCATAATATAAGGTATTATTTATTAACAAATCAATTTTAAATATCCAAGTACTCCCTGAAGTATTATCGGTGCGATTTTGCGTTTGAAAACCGCATTTTTGGGCTGATTTTGCGCCTAAAAACAGCATTTTTGGACTCATTTTGCGCATGAAAACCGCATTTTTAGCATAAAAACCGAATTTCTGGGCTGATTTTGTACCTAAAAACCATCTAGATCACATTATGAGTTTAAAAACCGCATTTTTGGTTCCATAAACAGCATTTTTGAGCTCATTTTGGGCCAGAAAACTGCACTTTTGGGTTTAAAAACCGCACTCTTGGGCCAATTTTGCGCCTACAAACTGCATTTTTTAGCTGATTTCACGCCTAAAAACCACATTTTTGGGCCAATTTTGCGCCCAATAAACCGCATTTTTAGGCTTAAAAGCCACACTTTCGGGCCAATATTGCGCCAAAAACCACATTTATGGCATAAAAACCATGTTTCTGAGCTTATTTCTTTTTGTACACTTGTGGTGGGAATATGGGCAAATTCTGGCAACATTTCTGAAAAATTGAAAATTTTCAATTTGTTGGCTATTTTTGCGTTTAAAAACCGCATATTTGGGCCTAAAAACCACATTTCTTGGCCATTTTTACGTTTAAAAACCGCATTTTTAGGCCATTTTTGCGTCTAAAAACTGCATTGCTGGGCCATTTTTGCGTCTAAAAACGCCATTTTTGGGCCTCAAACCGCATTTCTGGGCCATTTTTGCGTCTAAAATCCCCATTTTAAGACCTAAAAACCGCATTTCTGGGCCATTTTTGCGTTTAAAAACCGCATTTTTAGGCCATTTTTGCGTCTAAAAACTGCATTGCTGGGCCATTTTTGTGTCTAAAAACACCATTTTTGGGCCTAAAAACCGGATTGCTGGGCCATTTTTGCGTCTAAAAACGCCATTTTTGGGCCTAAAAACCGCATTTCTGGGCCATTTTTGTGTCTAAAATCCCAATTTTAAGACCTAAAAATCGCATTTCTGGGCCATTTTTGAGTTCAAAAACCGAATTTCTGGGCCATTTTTGAGTTTAAAAACCGCATTTCTGGGCCATTTTTACATTTAAAAACGCCATTTTTGGGCCTAAAAACTGCATTTACCCCTAAAAGCAGAGATAAAAAATCGAAAATTTTCGATTTTTCAAAAATGTCGTCAGAATTTGCCCATATTCACACCACAAGTGTACAAAAGTGAGTTACACTTGCCCCTAAAAGGAGAGCTAAAAATCAATTTTCGATTTTTCAAAATCGTCAGAATTTGCCCATATTCACACCACAAGTGTACAAAAGTGAGTTACAGTTGCCCCTAAAGGAGAGCTAAAAATCAATTTTCGATTTTTCAAAAATGTCGTCAGAATTTGCCCATATTCACACCACAAGTGTACAAAAGTGAGTTACAGTTGCCCCTAAAAGGAGAGCTAAAAAATCGAAAATTTTCGATTTTTCAAAAATGTCGTCAGAATTTGCCCATATTCACACCACAAAGTGGTACAAAAGTGAGTTACAGTTGCCCCCTAAAGGAGAGCTAAAAAATCGAAAATTTTCGATTTTTCAAAAATGTCGTCAGAATTTGCCCATATTCACACCACAAGTGTACAAAAGTGAGTTACAGTTGCCCCCTAAAGGAGAGCTAAAAAATCGAAAATTTTCGATTTTTCAAAATGTCGTCAGAATTTGCCCATATTCACACCACAAGTGTACAAAAGTGAGTTACAGTTGCCCCTAAAGGAGAGCTAAAAATCGAAAATTTTCGATTTTTCAAAATGTCGTCAGAATTTGCCCATATTCACACCACAAGTGTACAAAAGTGAGTTACAGTTGCCCCTAAAGGAGAGCTAAAAATCGAAAATTTTCGATTTTTCAAAATGTCGTCAGAATTTGCCCATATTCACACCACAAGTGTACAAAAGTGAGTTACAGTTGCCCCTAAAAGGAGAGCTAAAAAATCGAAAATTTTCGATTTTTCAAAAATGTCGTCAGAATTTGCCCATATTCACACCACAAGTGTACAAAAGTGAGTTACAGTTGCCCCTAAAAGGAGAGCTAAAAAATCGAAAATTTTCGATTTTTCAAAAATGTCGTCAGAATTTGCCCATATTCACACCACAAGTGTACAAAAGTGAGTTACACTTGCCCCTAAAAGGAGAGCTAAAAAATCGAAAATTTTCGATTTTTCAAAAATGTCGTCAGAATTTGCCCATATTCACACCACAAGTGTACAAAAGTGAGTTACACTTGCCCCTAAAAGGAGAGCTAAAAAATCGAAAATTTTCGATTTTTCAAAATGTCGTCAGAATTTGCCCATATTCACACCACAAGTGTACAAAAGTGAGTTACACTTGCCCCTAAAAGGAGAGCTAAAAATCGAAAATTTTCGATTTTTCAAAAATGTCGTCAGAATTTGCCCATATTCACACCACAAGTGTACAAAAGTGAGTTACAGTTGCCCCTAAAAGGAGAGCTAAAAATCGAAAATTTTCGATTTTTCAAAAAATGTCGTCAGAATTTGCCCATATTCACACCACAAGTGTACAAAAGTGAGTTACACTTGCCCCTAAAAGGAGAGCTAAAAAATCGAAAATTTTCGATTTTTCAAAAATGTCGTCAGAATTTGCCCATATTCACACCACAAGTGTACAAAAGTGAGTTACACTTGCCCCTAAAAGGAGAGCTAAAAAATCGAAAATTTTCGATTTTTCAAAAATGTCGTCAGAATTTGCCCATATTCACACCACAAGTGTACAAAAGTGAGTTACAGTTGCCCCTAAAAGGAGAGCTAAAAAATCGAAAATTTTCGATTTTTCAAAAATGTCGTCAGAATTTGCCCATATTCACACCACAAGTGTACAAAAGTGAGTTACACTTGCCCCTAAAAGGAGAGCTAAAAAATCGAAAATTTTCGATTTTTCAAAAATGTCGTCAGAATTTGCCCATATTCACACCACAAGTGTACAAAAGTGAGTTACAGTTGCCCCTAAAAGGAGAGCTAAAAAATCGAAAATTTTCGATTTTTCAAAAATGTCGTCAGAATTTGCCCATATTCACACCACAAGTGTACAAAAGTGAGTTACTTGCCCCTAAAAGGAGAGCTAAAAAATCGAAAATTTTCGATTTTTCAAAAATGTCGTCAGAATTTGCCCATATTCACACCACAAGTGTACAAAAGTGAGTTACAGTTGCCCCTAAAAGGAGAGCTAAAAAATCGAAAATTTTCGATTTTTCAAAAATGTCGTCAGAATTTGCCCATATTCACACCCCATATTCAAAAACCACAAGTGTACAAAAGTGTACAAAAGTGAGTTACAGTTGCCCCTAAAAGAGCTAAAAATCGAAAATTTCAAAAATGTCGTCAGATTTTTTCAAGTGTACAAAATGTCGTCAGAGCTAAAAATCGAAAATTCGATTTTTCAAAAAGAATTTGCCCATATTCACACCACAAGTGTACAAAAGTGAGTTACTTGCCCCTAAAGGAGAGGAAAATTTTCGATTTTTCAAAAATGTCGTCAGAATTTGTCACAACAAGTGTGCCCAAAATAGCTATCATTTTCATTTTTCAAAAAGTCGTCAGAATTTACAAAAAGTGTGAAAATTTTCGACACTTCCGTGGAAAATTAGAATGTTGTTTTAGGAGAGCACACCTCTGAGTCAAAATGTCGTCATACAGTTGCCCATATTCACACCACGATGGAGTGTCAAAAGCCCGTCAAAATAACTTGCCCATATAGACGCAAAAACACTAAAAATTTTTCGTACAAAATGTTTCAGATGCAGGCCTATTCACTACACGCAGCACAGTTTTTAGTGTACAATCAGAGTGAGTCACCCCCTTCAGTGGACGCTAAAAGAGAGCAAAAAATCCGATTTTTCCTAAATTTGAGGCCAATGAGTACAGAGTTATTTTCGATTTTTCAAAAGTCACACCCCAGTTATTCTAAAAAATCGCGATTTTTCAAAAATCGAAGTGTACAAAAGTGAGTTACAGTTGCCCCGATCGAAATCGATTTTTCAATTTCGATGTCGTCAAGTTACATGAGAGTTACATGTCGTCAGAATTTGGTTCTAGTAAAAAAGTGAAGAATTTTTTCGATGAAGTTACAGATGCCCCTAAAGGAGAGCTATCGTCGATTTTTCAAAATGTCGTCAAATTTGCCCATATACAAAAGTGAGTTATTTTTCAAACCAAAAATGTCGTCAATTTGCCCATAGAAGTTGTGAGAGAGCTAAAAAACGAAAAATTTTTCAAAAATGTCGTCGAAAATGATTTTCGATTTTTACAGTTGCCCCATTCATTCACACCCAAGTGTAAAAGTTACAGTTGCCCTAAAAGGAGGAGAGCTAAAATTTGCCCATATTCACACCACAAGTGTACAAAAGTGAGTTACATTTGCCCCGATCGAAAATTTTCGATTTTTCAAAATGTCGTCAGTACAAAAGTGAGTTACACTGCCCATATCGAAAATTTTTTCGATTTTTCAAAAATGTCGTCAGAATTTGCCCATATTCACACCACAAGTGTACAAAGTGAGTTACAGTTGCCCCTAATTTTTTCGATTTTTCAAAATCGTCAGAGCTACAAAAAGTTACACTTCGAAAGCTAAAAATCGAAAATTTTCGATTTTTCAAAATGTCGTCAGAATTTGCCCATATTCACCACAAGTGTACAAAAGTGAGTTACAGTTGCCCCTAAAGGGAGCTAAAAATCGAAAATTTTCGATTTTTCAAAAATGTCGTCAGAATGTCACACCACAAGTGTACAAAAGTGAGTTACACAGTTGCCCCAGAGCTAAAAATCGAAAATTTTCGATTTTTCAAAATGTCGTCAGAATTTGCCCATATTCACACCAGTTGCCCCAAGTGTACAAAAAAGTGAGTTATAAGTGAGTTGTTGCCCTTGTAATGGAGAGCTAAAAATCGAAAATTTTCGATTTTTCAAAATGTCGCAGAATTTGCCCATATTCACACCACAAGTGTACAAAAGTGAGTTACAGTTGCCCCTAAAGGAGAGCTAAAAATCAAATTTTGATTTTTCAAAATGTCGTCAGAATTTGCCCATATTCACACCACAAGTAAAAGTGAGTTACAGGTTCCTAAAGGAGAGCTAAAAATCGAAAATTTTCGATTTTTCAAAATGTCGTCAGAATTTGCCCATATTCACCACAAGTGTACAAAAGTGAGTTACTAAAAGTTGCCCTAAAGAGAGCTAAAAAATCGAAAATTTTCGATTTTTCAAAATGTCGTCAGAATTTGCCCATATTCACAACCACAAGTGTACAAAAGTGAGTTGTTGCCCTGTAAGGAGAGCTAAAAATCGAAAATTTTCGAGCCCATATTCACACCACAAGTGTACAAAAGTTACAGTTGCCCCTAGTTGCCCCAGGAGAGCTAAAAATCGGGCCCATATTCACACCACAAGTGTACAAAGTGAGTTAGCTAAAAATCGAAAATTTTCGATTTTTCAAAAATGTCGTCAGAATTTGCCCATATTCACACCACAAGTGTACAAAAGTGAGTTACACTTGCCCCTAAAGGGAGAGCTAAAAAATCGAAAATTTTCGATTTTTCAAAAATGTCGTCAGAATTTGCCCATATTCACACCACAAGTGTACAAAAGTGAGTTACACTTGCCCCTAAAAGGAGAGCTAAAAAATCGAAATTTTCGATTTTTCAAAAATGTCGTCAGAATTTGCCCATATTCACACCACAAGTGTACAAAAGTGAGTTACAGTTGCCCCTAAAAGGAGAGCTAAAAAATCGAAAATTTTCGATTTTTCAAAAATGTCGTCAGAATTTGCCCATATTCCACACAAGTGTACAAAAGTGAGTTACAGTTGCCCAAAGGAGCTAAAAAATCGAAAATTTTCGATTTTCAAAAATATCGTCAGAATTTGCCCATATTCACCACAAGTGTACAAAAGTGAGTTACAGTTGCCCCTAAAGGAGAGCTAAAAATCGAAAATTTTCGATTTTTCAAAAATGTCGTCAGAATTTGCCCATATTCCCACAAGTGTACAAAAGTGAGTTACACTTGCCCCTAAAAGGAGAGCTAAAAAATCGAAAATTTTCGATTTTTCAAAAATGTCGTCAGAATTTGCCCATATTCACACCACAAGTGTACAAAAGTGAGTTACAGTTGCCCCTAAAAGGAGAGCTAAAAAATCGAAAATTTTCGATTTTTCAAAAATGTCGTCAGAATTTGCCCATATTCACACCACAAGTGTACAAAAGTGAGTTACAGTTGCCCCTAAAAGGAGAGCTAAAAAATCGAAAATTTTCGATTTTTCAAAAATGTCGCCCATATTCACACCACAAGTGTACAAAAGTGAGTTACAGTTGCCCCTAAAAGGAGAGCTAAAAAATCGAAAATTTTCGATTTTTCAAAAATGTCGTCAGAATTTGCCCATATTCACACCACAAGTGTACAAAAGTGAGTTACAGTTGCCCCTAAAAGGAGAGCTAAAAAATCGAAAATTTTCGATTTTTCAAAATATCGTCAAATTTGCCCATATTCACACCACAAGTGTACAAAGTGAGTTACACTTGCCCCTAAAAGGAGAGCTAAAAAATCGAAAATTTTCGATTTTTCAAAAATGTCGTCAGAATTTGCCCATATTCACACCACAAGTGTACAAAAGTGAGTTACAGTTGCCCCTAAAAGGAGAGCTAAAAAATCGAAAATTTTCGATTTTTCAAAAATGTCGTCAGAATTTGCCCATATTCACACCACAAGTGTACAAAAGTGAGTTACAGTTGCCCCTAAAAGGAGAGCTAAAAAATCAAAATTTTCGATTTTTCAAAAATGTCGTCAGAATTTGCCCATATTCACACCACAAGTGTACAAAGTGAGTTACAGTTGCCCCTAAAAGGAGAGCTAAAAATCGAAAATTTTCGATTTTTCAAAATGTCGTCAAATTTGCCCATATTCACACCACAAGTGTACAAAAGTGAGTTACAGTTGCCCCTAAAGGAGAGCTAAAAATCGAAAATTTTCGATTTTCAAAATGTCGTCAGAATTTGCCCATATTCACACCACAAGTGTACAAAGTGAGTTACAGTTGCCCCTAAAGGAGAGCTAAAAATCGAAAATTTTCGATTTTTCAAAATATCAGAATTTGCCCATATTCACACCACAAGTGTACAAAAGTGAGTTACAGTTGCCCCTAAAAGAGCTAAAAAATCGAAAATTTTCGATTTTTCAAAAATCGTCAGAATTTGCCCATATTCACTACAAGTGTACAAAAGTGAGTTACAGTTGCCCCTAAAAGGAGCTAAAAATCGAAATTTTCGATTTTCAAAAATGTCAGAATTTGCCCATATTCACACCACAAGTGTACAAAAGTGAGTTACACTTGCCCCTAAAGGAGAGCTAAAAATCGAAAATTTTCGATTTTTCAAAATGTCGTCAGAATTTGCCCATATTCACACCACAAGTGTACAAAAGTGAGTTACACTTGCCCCTAAAAGGAGGCTAAAAATCGAAAATTTTCATTTTTCAAAAATGTCGTCAGAA